>CAXHUP010000039.1:112500-486284 GCA_964020215.1 Aurelia sp. 3 sensu Dawson et al. (2005)
CAAAAGGAAAACAAAGTGATTTCTAACAGGGGGGACACAAAGGGCAAGATCAAAAGGAAAAGGAAGCGACAGCTGCTAGGAAAGATGGGGAAATTTGGCCCTCAGTAGAACCAGAGATCAGATTTGTAAGTGACTTTGAAGCTCAAGACATTATCCAACAGAATAAACAGTCAGGCAGAGGAGACCTTGATGCCATCATTTGCTCAGCTTGAAAACAAGTGGATATCATATATGGTTGATACTGGGAAACTGTAGTTTTGAGAAACATTGCCTGGTATTCTTGAATTTTGTGTACAATGTTCTAAAATGATCTTTAAATATTTCTTCCAAACAAGGTTTACCCAAACATGGTCATGTTATGTCAATTTCTGCAGAAAAGTTGCAAGAATTGAAGTATTTCTGCCCAAAGTAATTGCCAGAACTTTAAGGCCGATTTTCTCAAAACTACTTTTCCGCAGGTTATCTATCCTGTCCAAGTGATATTTTGATAGTCACATGCTCAAACACAGTGAAATTTGGCTTACTAACATATTTTTCCATGCTTTATGCACTGAGTGAGACAGATTTCTCCTATTTTCAAGTATATTGAAAATTTTCCAAAAAAACACATTTTTCTGTGTTAACCCCCTGGAACGCGCAACATTGAAAAAAAAATTCATTCAGTGCACACTTTGTGTGTTTCATTGAACAATAGTCCACAGACAGATTTGTTGTTATTTATCCATCTAAGAGGTAATCTTTTGGAAACATTTTGGTTGATTATAACTTTTAGACATTACCCCCTGAATGGTTTTGAATTTTTGAAAAAAAATGTTTGATATTCTTTTTTTTTCAACTTTGAGTAGCAATTTTTCATGAAATTTGTCGTAAAGGGTAAGGATCAATTCAGAGACGTAGGAACCGGGGGGCATTGGGGGCACGTGCCCCCCCAAGATTTTGAAATAAACAAAGAAGTGCCCTTTTTGTTTTCTGGAAATGCCCCTTTAGCTTAATGGAAAGGGTGCCCTCGAAGTGTCGTGCCCCTCCAAGTTTCAGATGCTTCCTACGTCCCTGAGCATCATACTAGTGTCCATCCACCCATCATCTTACATTCAATATATAACATTTTTATACATGTTGACCACAACTAAATTGGTCTCTTCTAGGCTGATTTATGACACTGAAGTTGGCTCAAAACTCTACATTGCACCGGAAATTCTAATGTAATCAACTACTTGAAATTTTGACAAACTTCAAAATTCCATTTCTCATCATTGGATAGTCCGATTTTGAAAATGTTTGCTTTCTGTTAAGCCCAACGATACCCTCTTCAATGGGCATGTAAAAATTTGCATGTTTTCGAAACTTCACTTCTTCCTATCTATTCCATAATTTCGTCGATCTGGATCACTGTGTATGGACCAGAATGGAACACAGAATTCTCCATTCTCATACAAACCCTCTGCAGGCACTTCTCGCATTTTTATGTCTTCAAGATGAGTGATCGTACCAAATAGAATTTTCTCATCTAAGTTGGCCATAGACTGGTAGGGTTCACTTACTTTTTATTTAACAGCCCGCTAAACTTGTAAATTTTTTTGACTCACCCAGTAGTAGAGATAATTGAAAACAATAAAGAATTTAAAGGGTTCAATGTCAAAGTATTTCGACTCACTTTAAAAAACAGATATCTTGCAGACCATATGCAGAAGCATATGGTTGAGCCCTACTTCCATTTCAGTTGCCCTGTCTCAGCACTCAACAAGCTTCAGAAGCTCCAAAATCGTGCAGCTAGGATCGTGACAAACAGCCCCTACAGATCGTCTGCAGCACCTATCATCAGGCAATTAGGGTGGCAAACGGTCATCGATCTCGTAGAAACAGAAACCTTGAAAATGGTCCATAGGTCTTTAAACCACAAAGCGCCAAATTATCTTACCGGACTGTTCCAAAGGTTATCAGAAACTAGAAAGGTTCGTAATACCAGCACTGACCTTTTTGTACCATTAATAAAAACTGCATGTGGCCAAAATGCTTCTCATATGGAGAAGTCCAAATTTTGAAGAATGGAAGAACCGTCATTGAAAAATGCCAGATCCTGAACATAAGCACGCTTTTCCTTTTGACTTTTAATACTTATATTTTACGCTTAGTTTTATCTTGATATTGTAAGTTGTTTTTTTGTATGAATATTATAAAATTAAATTAAATTACTTTTACCCACTTGCATTTTAACCCGAGATGGTGGATGGAAAGGCAGCCAAAACGGCACTTTCAACAAGGAAGGATAATCTGAAACAAGGAACAATTTTCTATATTTTCAGCTTTCTCATAACTTTATAACAATTCCTTTCAACATTTCTAATTTTTGTCTGAAGATGTAACATTAGACAGATTACTTACAAATTCTGCACATCAAATAAGTTAACTTTAAAACAACTTCAAAAACATTCTATGCTTCACAAATACTGCACATTAAATAAGTTAACTTTAAAACTCCTTCAAAAACATTGTATGCTTCACAATTACTGCACATTAAATAAATTAACTTTGAAATAACTTCAAAACATTGTATGCTTTACAAATATTGCACATTGAATAACTCAACTTTAAAACTACTTCAAAAACATGGTACAGTAAGTACCCACAAATAAGAAACCCCGTTGAATAAGAAACAGGCCTCATTTTCTTCAAAAAGGCTTTCTTCAAAAAGGCAAAAATTGTTTCTTCAATAAGAAACAATTTTTTGTCTGAAATTTAAATGTTTCTTATTTTCAGGATTGTTATAGTTTGTTCCTGAATGCCAAAAGATATTCCCATAAATGACTGTGATAGAATGTAGTATTCTCAAAACAAAATGAACATTTTCAAAATTAAAGATTCACACCAAAACAACGTAACATGGTAAAATGTACCATTAAGGTTAAATACACATGCATGTATGGTACTGTCATATACCTTGACTTGACTTAACTTGATTACCTATGTATAAGAAACTTTGACCCTGATCATGAAAAGGTCTCTTTAAATAAGAAACTCCCTGAGGCCTCAATTTAAAAAGTGGTTTCTTATTTGCGGGTACCCGCTGTATGCTTCACAAATACTGCACATTAAATAAGTCATGTTCATGTTCATTCTTCACAAATGCCTTGCAAACAACATATGCTCAACGAAAACTGCACGATCAAGTCAATTTTTTTCAAGATACGTCATATAACAATCTAAGGAATAAATAGACTTGATATGAAGTTTGTATTAAATACTGCTTTAATCAAAAGCTTTTACGTATATCTCCAAAAACAAAGTCAGATTTCAGGTTCTAAAACGAACTGCATCTAATTGACAAGAGCCACAGTTAATCGCGATGGCCAATAAAGTTACAGCTTTAAAGATACTAGAAATACATTCCAATCATAAGTTCTAAAACAAACCATAGATTATCAATGGAACGATATACTCCATTCTTTCACCAACTCTATTGTCAAAATTAAAGACTGTAGATGCTTGTCCTCATGCAAAGGTGATTTATCGAAACAAACTAGCAAGTTGGGAGAGAGCTGCAACAAAATTTTGTGGTTTAATCACTACCATTTGTTTTGGGAAAAATAAATCCTCTCTTTTTATCTGTCGAACGGACAATTAGCATGATGTTTTGTTCCCAACTCTGCGTGGAATCACGAGTGCTTGGCAAATTTTGTATGTCAGGTATATGAACTAAAGAGGCTATCACAAAAAGCTTGCATTTGCACAGAGCAGAAAATCTAAAAATACCCTATTCAAATCGAAGTTGCACACAATGTCAACAAAGGGTAGCATAAAAAGGAGATTTTTATCTTGCTAAGAAACAATGCTGTGTCTGAGTTATTTCTTTGTTCTATTTATAGAGGAGCCTATTTGCCATTGCACACTTACTTTAAGTCAACTAATTCGAAATTAGAGAAAATTCTATTCTTAGTCGAGCATGCGGCAAAGATAAAACTCGTATTAAAAGATGTCTTCACAGTAAGCAAGAAATGGACACATTATTAAACTTAACCTGAATTCAGAGGGCCTAATTGTGTATCTTTAAAAAACTGAGGTCGAGAAGATCGGAAAAACTGTTTCAATGTTTACCTCTTTGCGTGACCCATTTCAAAATAGGCCCTTATGCAGGTGAGCTTTTAAATTACTTACAAATACTGCACATTAAGTAAGTTAACTTTGAAACTACTTTAAAACTACTTCAAAACATGGTGTGCTTCACAAATACTGCACATTAAATAAGTCATGTTCAAGACTACTTCAAACAAATTATATGCTTCACAAATGCCGCACATCGAATAAGTTAACTTTAAAACATCTTTGCAAACAACATATGCTCAACGAAAACTGCACGATCAAGTTAATTTTTTCAAGATACGTCATATAACAATCTAAGGAATAAATAGACTTGATATGAAGTTTGTATTAAATACTGCTTTAATCAAAAGCTTTTACGTATATCTCCAAAAACAAAGTCAGATTTCAGGTTCTGAAACGAACTGCATCTAATTGATAAGAGCCACAGTTAATCGCGATGTTCCATAAAGTTACAGCTTTAAAGATACTAGAAATGCATTCCAATCATAAGTTCTAAAACAAACCATAAATGATCAACGGAACGATCGAACCAGAACAGATTTGCGACGGGAATATGTTAAGTTAAAAAATATACTCTATCGTCACTCTTCCAACTCCATTCTTTCATCACTATACTGCTCTAAGTATCCTGCCTACTTTTCGACATAATACTTTATATGCTGTACCGGATGAGTTAATAGAATAGTCCCCCGTTGGCGTAATGAGATCTAATGATACTGCTCAACATTTCTAGGTTATTTAATAATTAAGATTGTTGAAATTATATCCTCGGATCTTGATTTATTGGCAGTCACGAGAAGATATCAGATCCAACATGTTGCGTAGCCCAAGGGCGCCTACCTTGTAGGAAGTGTGTTTATTCCCAGTACTGTAGAGTAATGGGTGTCCTGTGACCCAGTACAGAGAGTGTCCTAAAACCGTACCGTGACTCAGCAGTACACAGAGTTAGTCCTCTCAAGTCCTCAAGGTCAAGATGACGTATGAATAAGTTTGTGGTTTCACATTCCGGTGTTATGAAACACGATATCAACTGTTATACGATCTGGCCACAGGGAATCAGACAGCGTGACTTTTGATTGGTCAATTCTAACAGACGTTAGAATTTGAAAATCCCAGTAACAAGAAAAACTTAGTCTTATAAAAGAAAGTAATCCGCAAAATAGTTTGCTTGCGTGTAAAAAATCAATTAGTGCTTGCAATCTTCATGACTTTAATGAAATGCATTTTGTACAATCTTTCTTCAAATTATTACGAAACAAGAAATCAAATATATCCAAGGGAAAAGTATCCATGGATAAGATCCTTAAAAATGGCCATTCGTGCTTGGCTCTTTGCAGGTGCACTATGATTCAAGAACGATATTCCTTTGTGAATTTTCCCTTCAATATTGTTTTGTTTGTCTATTTTTCACTTTTTAAATTTCAATCGAAGTGTGTGCCTAAACATGTGTGCCTTAGTATGCTCACACTACTACAACTATGCATATATGGAGATTCCTCACCTCATGCACGCTCAGTTAGGCCAAAACCCAAAACCTCTGGTTTGGTGATAGAAGCAAATTTGGACTTTCAGTATTGATTTCGCAATTCATGGAGATTCCTCACCTCATGCACGCTTTCAGTTAGGCCAAAACCCAAAACCTCTGGTTTGGAGATAGAAGCAAATTTGGACTTTCAGTATTGATTTTCCAACTCTCCATGCACCAATATCAACAAACAAGGTATTTATCTTCAAGTTAGCTATCGAGGATTATATTAAAAAGTCTTAAATATCACTGTTTTAAAACTTCACATTTCATTATCTTGCTTTGAAGTTGCCGGCTCCTCTGTGATATGGTCCAAAATATATTGTTTTCATTATATAGAGGGTGTCCCAAGAAAATGCTTGATGTTTCATTTAATGTGAGAGACTTATTTTCGTGCTTCATTGGCTGTAACAGCTAATTTAGGCCCACTTTACAAAATAAGTGCAGAGCGACGCGGATCCCCCAGAAAGACGGCAGACACACTGCGCGAGGGAACCCCCACACGCATATCCTAAGCTGCGGTCGCCGCTGGGGCACAATTCCCCAGTTCAACCGCAGCACAGTGCCTGCATCGTGAAGGGGACCTCACATCCCGCACAGCACATCCGCCATCCAAATGAGAAGCAGCGCACCACCCCCACCCTTGCGAGAAGGCCCATGAAATGTTTATCGTGTTAGAAACTCAACTCTTGGAATATATGTTTTGCAGAGCCTACAGCTGCATTTATCACCATTCCAACATCTAATTCGTTTTTGAAAATAGGAAAGGTGCTTGATTGTTTTATTTTGTGCGGTAAAAACTGCCAAAGTTCATTTCCAAGGTAAGCCATGGTCTCAACTCCAAAGGCCGTAGTTTGCACCTTTGGAAGTTGAGCATCATTGCCATGCCTTAGATCGTAGCTAATACCTTGCTCCTTACAAATATGATGAAAGATGGATTTAGATTAGACTATGCTTTAAAAATTTCAGTCATAAGCAACTGTAGGTCTCTTACATGATTTTACGATATCAGGATTTTTTGTGATCCGTTTGAACTTATAGATGCTCTAAGGAATTCCGTTATGCATGTTTGAAAATCGTTCACTATTTACGTTAGATTTCAAACCTTCTTCCGGTCGAATTTAGATCTTTCTATTCATCAAATTCTTCGGCTGTGATTCGTTGGAAACATCTGACACTTTTTGGGGCACCCTTTACTTGACAAAGAGAATAAGTGACAAATATTTGCTAGTTGTTAACATACTACCGGGTGCGCCAAAATATACTATGCACGTTTGGCAGGCGACAATAAGTCGTACACTGGACCGATTTTGAAGATTTATCAGAAAGCCTGAATTAGATTCTCGGACTTTTTGCAAGCTTTTCCGTTTTTAGTTTTTAGAGCTAGAAGCGAGTTTCTTAAATGTTCGTTTTCGAAAACATTGAAAACGATAAAAAAAACGTCGATCAAAATTTAAAAGATCCAACATGAATAAACAAAGAGAAAACGTTTTCAGGGGGAGGATTTGGGGGTTCAGTATGAACTCTCGTACAACAGATTATAATTGGTAGATTTTTAAATCGCAAATCACCACAAAAAAGTTATCTCTTTGTCCATTCATGCCGATTCTTTAGAAAATGTCATCTATTTTTTTATCGCTTTCAGTGTTTTCGAAAACTAAAATCTTAAGAAACTCGCTTCTAGCTCTAAAAACTGAAAATAAAAAAAAATTTGCAAAAAATCCCAGTACCTAATTCAGGCTTTTTGCTAACGAATATGTCATAAATCTTCAAAATTGGTTCAGTGTACGATTTATTATGGCCTGCCAAACGTGCATAGTTTATCTTGGCGCTCCCGGTATAGTTCTACTTCCCACTCTAATGAGCTTTACAGAACTTCAAAAGATTACCAAAAATCATTACAGTGGCTGGCAAAAGTTAATATTCGTTGGCGCAATGAGACCTAATGCTACTGCTCAACACGCATGCCATTTATTACGGTGGAAATTATCCTCGGATGTATGTTTATTGGAAGTAGCTTCGCGAGATGATAAATACAACAAATGCAAAATGTTGTGTAGCCTCCTACGAAAATGCTACCTCAGCTACACCAAGGCTGCAGATGAAAATCTCTCTTTGAAAGATACTGGCGGAGCAGTTAGCTTCTTATCTTGTTGCGCCAACAAACGTTATAGAATAAAATGTGGTCTTAAACTGTTGACCAGAACTGCGATAATTTCTTGGAGAAAGAATTCTTAAAAACTGATTTTTCCTGCTTATTAGAGTGGAAAATAGAGCTACTTCATACCCAGATTGATCACTTTTTTTGGCCCTTTCGGTAAGCTCGTCGCAGATTCCAGACTTTAACCGCTAACGGCCTAATGTCATTTTCATTGAACATGGCTTTCAATGCCGTACTCCGTGCCATAATTTTTTTTACTTTTTCCCGGCTAATCAAGGCATTTTTTTCGATTTCTTCTTTGAATACCGTTTTGATGACATATGTCTCTTCTTTGGTGAACGTGTGTCTCTCAGTGGGTTTATCATCATTTTCGCTACCCGAACTGCTTTTTTCACTCTCCATATCATCGTCAAATAAAGCGTCACTAGGATTTTCCTTCAATTCTTTCGCGCTTACCGAGGGAGAATTTACGATGTCCTTTTTAATCCAGTATCTTAGCCGATCATATATCTTTCTCTCCTTTCCTTGGATTCCATGGTGGATATCTGCAGCTGCCTGCACTTCACAAAGTTTTATTTCCCCTTCGGCTAGGTTTCGTGCAAATATTGTCCTGAGCTCTTTATCATCTGGCTTATCGTCCCCGTTTTTTTTCGTTGCGTTTCTCATTAATGTTCTCATAGCTGTTGCAGTGGCTGCCGATTTTGTTTTTTTTTTCTTGAGCAAAATAGACATTTTCCGCCGTTCTCACTGCATGATTCATGTGCAAGGCAAGATCAAGTTTTAGTTGCGGCTTGCACGAGTGAATGTGCGTGACTTGCGATTTTCTCATTAAGGATGCATTCATTTTCTTTCCTGTGGCATTCTGCCAACAGGAAGAAAAGGCTAGGCTAACAGCCGATGATGACATGGGCTGTCCATGCCACGTTAAAAATACCGTAGCGGCTTCTGCTGGGCTCGCTGATGCAACCTGTGGCCTGATCTTTGAAATGAAAATGTTGAGGTGCCGGAATGTATCAAGCGTCAAGCACAGATTGGCTGGTCCGGTTGCCGCCAACGTCTTGTGATCCAAGACGGTGGCAACCATCATATCTCCATCCCGAGTGGCTTTTGCTATGTCTTTGACGCTGACATTTGCGACGGCCCCCGATCGTGATGCGTTATCCACCAATACGGTGCTGATCAGGAAGTTTCTGACCAAGGTGTATTCCGACATTGAAATGGTGGACGTTGATGCAGAGAAACGATCGAGGACCCGCACAGCCTCTTGCACACACGTGGCTTCGTCGAAATTAATGAAATCTTCTGGTTTCGCCAATTTTCTTGCGTCCTCTTCTTTTTTTTCCCATTTTCTTTCGTTGAGAGGTCTTCTAAGGCTCTTCAGCCAATGTTGTATTTTTGTTTGCATGGCGCTTAGATTCTTTTCTTCAACATCCACTAGAGAATCTACACATGTCAAAAACTTAACAAAACTCAGTAGTGAATGGAGATATGTTTTAACCGTTCCGGGCTTCCTTTTGTGCATAAAACCGTCCAGCCACAATCCACACACTGCCTTAGTGTCTAAACACTGATCGGATATCATCGCTTCCGTCGGCACTCGCTTCTTCTATAGTTCGTTTTATAACCACGACATGCCTGGCCTGTGCCTTGACATCTTTTTCCCGCTTGTGGCTGCCATCAATCGACTGCAGCCAATCAATAAATGCAGACATAACTACTGTCTCAGTGCTTGAAAATTCTACCGATGTCTGCGTCAAATCTTCTTCATCCTCTTCCGTGTCAAAGTTCGTTTCGTTCACCTCCTTTCGTCCTATTTCATTTTTTCCGAATGCATTTTTGTCGATTTCATTTTGTCCCACTTCATTTTTGCCGATTTCTTCATAGCTGGGTCTTCTTGATTCGGATATTAAGTCAGCAATGATTCGCTGATCTTTGATTTTGTGTACTTGGCGGAGATGATTATTTAGACGAACTACGGTATGCTGGCATGTCATGATTGGGCATACCTTCCTTGTATAGTTTTTCCTTTTGCGTCCAGTCTCAAGGTCTTTTAGCTTCCTTAGGCCATACTTTCCTTTAGCTGCCTTGGCGTCTATTTCGTGCCATTGATGTACCGTTTGTAAATGGCGATTTAAGTCCTGGATTTTTTTTTCACATTGAGGGACGGGACATTTCACGCTGCGTCTCTTCTGCTTTGTGTTATTTCCGTTGTCTTTTTTAATCCACGTATGAAAGATCTAGAAAAAAGATAAGAAAATTAAATGAGAAACCTTAAGTCGGCGACACTCAAATCGATTTGAAACTCATTTCATCTGCCAGAAATTGATGTCAATATTTAATTTTTTTCATTTTCGCTCACATTTCCCTGTTCCCCCTCCCTTGAGGGTACTTCACTATCGGGTCAGACGGGGATGTGTGCCAGTTTTTGGTAGTTTTTGGCCAAAAAAATAATGGGAATGGGGTATACTTCCACTTGAAATTTTCTGTGATTGGGGTTGACTGTTATACCACAAAATTTTGGTAATGGGTGTTGAATGTCCCCATTGATTCAGAACAGATTTGTTCACCTTGAAATTGAATGCTATACGTTGAATTGTTCTTTGTTACTTCTTCAAAATCCATAAAGGAGTACCGTGTACCGTAGGGGTCTGTATTGGGGCCCATTCTCTTTACGCTGTTCATAAATGATTTGCCAAATGCAACCACACTGGAGCCAAGGCTCTTTGCTGATGGGCTGATGACACAAATATCTTTTATTATGGGGACAACCTCCAAAATTTAACTCAACAGACAGATATAGAGCTAACGGCTCAAAGCAAACAAGCTCAAAGTAAATACAGGGGAAACCAATTTCTCTCTATTTAATCCTATAACAAAACAGAAGCACGAGATGTTCATGTTCATGTTCCAAAATATAAGCATCATTTAGAAGAAAAGAACAAAAGAAAAGAAGAAGAAGAAAACAACACATAAGAGTTGTTTTTATAAGAGACTGTTTAGCCTCTGCAGACTAAATTGTAGACTGCAGAATGCTCAACCCGTTCAAACAGGATGATCTTTTTAATATCAGGGTTTTCGCTGGAGTTAAAGAGTAACATAAACCCCAAAAGCGAAAAACACACCCACTGCAGTTTGAATAAAGTAAGCATACTGAAAAGTTCAAGTAAACGTCAAGTTTATTTTCAGTAATGGTTGTAAACAGAAATTTAGCTGCTTTGCTTCTTTAATGTTATTCTTTGCCATTGCATTTGACATTAAATTTGCATAATTTTCTTCGGTGTCTGCAGAAATTAACAAGCAGTAGATTAAAAATGGTTAAGTTTTGCATCCGAAAATACTAAAAACCGAGGGCTGCATCGCATGTGGATGGACGGGCCATCAGAAAGCTGCACATTTCTGATCACCAAAATCTGCCTGACTAATAACTTCGAGGAATTGTGGTGCAATGGTATAAAACTTTGGCTGAAATTGTAATGGAAAAATGCAATTAAGATATCTGCGTATACCTTGATACTTCCAAACTGAACGCTTTTGAAATAAAACACCCACAGTAATGACCCTGCTGAAACAATGCCCTCCAGAAGTAAAGGGAAGGAATTTGTTTCCCGGTGACTTTCAATCTACAAAATCTCCTTGCTTTCTTCATTTGGTCCGAGCCGTTTGCCCGAGAACACTTTCTTTTTCTCGATCGCAATTTGTGGATATTCTATCACAGATGATTGCTGAAGTTTTTCCTTTCTTGTCATAATGTTTGTAATGTCCGTTGACAATGGATAATTTCAAAATGTTCGCCGTTGTAATTTCATGTTCCGTTGGGGTCGATAATATAGGGGAGGAGGGTTGCTGTCAAAAATCATAAACTACTTAACATAACACCTACTATCAGAAATCGTTGTTGTTTGTTGCGTATCCAAACGTTCAACAGTCTGCTCCATGGATGTGCTGCATTCCTTAAATAAAAAAGTCGATTTACGCGAGGAAAACTATCCTGAAAACTACGTGTGCTTTTATGTAATCGTTTTCAGATGTAAGATTTTACAATGCACCTTGCATTCTACCATACTTCTCTAACCACTGTTAAACAAAACTAACACTACAAGGGCGATACAATGCTGAGCGAAGAAGCTTAGCAACCCCAATGGCCAACATATGTGCGACGTGAAACTATAATCCTTGCAAAGACATTTAAAAAAATCCACACATTTTTGTTCAGCTTTCCCCCTTCCCCCTGCCAATGTTGATTCCTTGTACGGTTACTCATTTCCCACGGTTGCAGTGCAAAAACCGCATCCAAATTGATTTTTTCATATCTGGTGATAAATGCTTCGCACCAATACTGTTCATGGGGCAGGGGGTGGGGGCAAAAAGCAACGCCAAGTTTTCTGCAATGCAGTTTGAATGCTTGGTCAGACAAGAAAGAAGAAAGAATTTAACATTTTTATCAAGTTGTTTTAGCAAGGATTTTACATGCAACAACAGAAACTCATAAAACGAATGAATACCAAAGTATGTACAACACCAGATATTAGGAGAGGAATGCACTGAATTCAAATAATGTGACGAGCGCCTGGGTGTGAAGCTTCCAAAGGCTTCGGACAGAGAGTTGAGTAGGAGACCTTGATGTGACTTTTTTGGTGACATGCCCAAAATTCGGGAATTCTTTGATAGACCTTTCAAATGCAATTCAGACTTGATATAAGCTCCGCCGATTATGTACAGAAAGTAATGTGCATGAGCCAAATTAAGTAGCAAAATTCTTGACAATAATCAAGAGGCCCGTAAGTTCACTACGATTTTCAAAGGTTGTTTGCAGAATTTACCTGGTTTCCTTCTTTGATGTTGTTGTTGGCCACTTTTGATGCATCTGGCAGTGCTTTTGCATAATATTCTTCTGTATCTGTACAAATTAGAAAGCAGTAGATTAAAAATAGTTGGAAATTTAAGTTTAGAATGATGTAATTTTCATGTTGAATGAAAAGAACCTTTTAATTGGGGAGATTTGGGACAAATGTAGCCAGTGGCGGATTTAAGGGGGCAAGTTGGGGGCAATTTCCCCCTTCATGACAAAAACTCAACTTTGCGGCCCTTTTTTGGCGAGAAAAGCACCCTTCATCCTAATTCTAACTCACAATTTTTTTAACTGTGTCAATTTAATTATGAGGGATTAAACGTATAAATTAAGGCTAAATTAAGGCGTTATTTAATAGTAGCTCACAGAAATTTTCTCAAAAAGCGTCCAAGAAATTTTCGCGTGCATTGTGCCCGCCCATTTTCCATCATCTTTTGGCGCCCTCTTTTCAAGTTGCCCCGCCCCCCACTTTTACTTCGGGCTGGATCCGCCCTTGATTGTAACACGAGACAATTGAAATACTGGCTCGCGCACCTTGAAGACAAATGCAAAAAATCATGCTTACATGCTAATTTTAACCCTCTAAATGCGATTTGTGATTCAGGAATGTTCAGCCAAGTTTGCAAAATTTTCGGGAGAGAATGTATTTTGAGAAAGTAAATTCGTGCCTTCACTGTGAATTTCTGTCTGAAAGATTTTGCACTTGAGCAAATATTTCATTTTCACATCATAGATATGACATTTATTTAGGATCAAAACTTTATCAAAACTTTAAGCTCCACAGCTAATAAGATGTGAAAAAGCGAAATAATGACAGCTGACCAGGGCAGGTGAAATTTTAATACGCTGTTACGATTGCCCTTGTGTTTGGTTTTGATTCAGTTTGTAATCTGGTTGAACAAATGTTCATCCATGCAGTATTAAAGAGTTAAAGTTTAAATTTGTAAAAAAAACAACTTTTTCTCAATCGATTCAATTTTTTCAACCGATGCACCCAAATTTACAAAGAAATAAATACCACGTCTTGTTATTATTTTATTATTTCTAAAGCAATGGATAATCAGATATCTTGTGCTACATTCTGTGTAAGGAGCAACCAGAGTCGTGCAATGATTATCTGTAATGATTTTAAAGATGTATAACAATTGCTTCAACCATATGTTACAATTGCCCCCGCGTTATGGGGGCAATTCCATAGTAAAGGTAACTAGGGATGTGCCGCGAGCAATGGTATACTTTTTCGCACTTCTAGTCTAGCCAAGGGTATCCTTATTTGCAATGTTGGCCTACAACGGTCTAGCCAAGGGTATCATTTTTGACAATATTGGTCTAGCGAACGGTCATGATATCATATTTGGTACAAATTTGGCACAGGGAATGGCAAAATTTGGTCTAGCTAAGGGTACCGTTTTCGTAAAAGTTGGTCGAGGCAATGGTCAAAATGGTCTAGCCAAGGGTACCATTTTCGTGAAAATCGCTCTAGCCAACGGTACCATTTTGAATATGCTCGCGGCACACCCCTACCCAAAATTTGGCATAAGCCTTTTGTTATGCTGGTAAAGTTCTAAGAATATCAACAGCCGGGAAACCTTTTGCCTTGCGAGAGTATCTCTTAGTTTGTTTGCTAATCCTTAGACTTTTTTGTTGCGATAACTGGGACTATTTCGTGAGTCTAGCTAATCCTTGTTTCGACTGTGGTTTGATTCTCCGCCCGCATTCTATTCATAAACCAAACGTTTATTTAGACTACAGTAGAAAGAGTTTTCACTACACCGGTCTAAAAACATGGAACGCTATCCCAACACAATTAAGAGAGTCTAATACACTCACCCAGTTTAAAAATGGGCTAAAGAATCATTTTCTAAGCTGAAAAAAACAACAAATTATATATATATATATATATATGTGTATGGGTGTACATATATATTTTTATATGTGTATGTATATGTGTGCAGGTTATATTTATATATATATATATTTACGCACGAATCCATGGAAGAACAGTACTGGCTTTTAATATAGGTTTATTAGGTTTCTTAGAAATATCTATTATTTTCATCTGGAAATAAGTAATTTTAAAGTTTACTGAGTGGATGTCGTGGATAAATAAAATAAATGAATGAATGAATGAATGAATGAATGAATGAATGAACGTTCTTTCTGCGCATGACCACATGCTTCCTTTTTGGGGAATAACCATTGCTTTGAACTTTGATGATTCGTATCCCCAACAAATCCAATGGTAAAGATGAAATATCACGTAAAAACAAACAAGGACAAATAATCTTTCAATAGAGCCGAACCGGATGTTTAGCCAATCAGATTTGACCAAGACGTCACATGAACAAAATAATCGACTAATAAGATTTGGCTTGTCGTCCCGGGGGGGGATACTTAGTATATTTTCCTGACGCCATGTGCACTCCTTTCCGGGTATCCTTTTCGCCTCTTTTTTCTAACGCCGGGGATCAAAAGAAGGCAATTTTTTTAAAACCGGTTGTCAAACGTGTTATTTCATTGTTTTTCGGCGAAGTTTTACGTTTAGGGGTATGCTTTTCGCCGATTTTACGTTTTGGGATATGCTTTCGCCAATGTTTTCTTAAGCCGGCTATCATTTCGAGGGATAATTTCTGAAGTGGATAAAAAATAAAAAATGAAATGAAAATGAAATGAAAGCCGGGTGAAAAAATGTTTTCTTTGAGTGCACCCCCACCCCCGCCCAGTACAATTGAAAGTCAAGTACCCCCACCCCGGGCTTCTCGTGCAAGCCGACTATAAGATAAATTCAGGGAAAAATTATATTTTTAGTTCAGTACTGATATCTGTAAATTGTCCTTGCGGCTTTTTCTAAAAGAACGCGTAAATTCGGAGAAAACTGATTTTGAATATGGCCCATCATTTGGGATCTTCATCCTCACCAATAAAGCCCTTTAAAAATGCCGCAAAGTCATATCAGTGTCTTTCTATTTGCTAAATATCATTGCAACTACATTAAAAAAGCGATAGCTTGCTTTTAGACGGTACTAAACTTTTATTACCGAGGCAGTGGTGACGGAGAAGCGAGCGTATATCTACCTTGGGTCCCCCTTTCCATTCCTAGTGAATCAATTCATCCAGCCAAGCTTTCTTCGCTGAATTTTAATGACTCATGTTGTCGATTTCATTTGATTTAAAAATATCATTTGATTTATAAACATTTTCATCAATTTCTTATTTCGGTCATCAATTTCTGAGCTTGACCTCAGCTCCTCTCTATCATTGGTCAAAATCTGGAGTGGCGGGAAATTTCTTGACCTGACGTGAGTTGAGGCCGCTGAGTAAACTAGGATTGCTCTCGTGTTGTTCCTGCTAAACGGTCTATAAAAACGTCCAAAATGAAGAGGAAATGTTGATAATAGTCACTGCAGGGGACTCAAGTTACCAAAGAAGGGTGCTTCAAGGGTACCGGACCCTGTTAAGTATTTTGTTGCTTCCCGGGAAGAGATTTGCTCACAAGAAGAGTGTCCTGGCTTCCTGAAGTCAGATGATTGGCTATCAAATTGCTTGAAGAAATATACCGACAAGCGCCAATCCATCGATGAAGTTTCTTAGGAAATATCCAGGTATTTGTTGGCAATCTTATTTCTCTACCTTGTGCTTATTAGGGGGTACCATGTGTCGTTTTGGTCTTACATTCATTTGTTTTTGAGTGAGCCTATAGTTTCTTACACGAAGCGTTCTTCTAGAAAAAAGATGAGCGCTGAGTCTAAAATATGTCATGATGGGAAGCCACATTCAGAAATTACAGACACTTCTAATCAACTGAAGATAAAATTTGCAGGACAAAAATAACAAAGAGCAATTTGGCTACATTAGGGACCAGTCATTTATAACTCTGGGTACCGGGGTGGGCTGGAATTTATAAACTGGTGAAAAGTTTTCACACCCCTTCCAATTTTCTCTAAAAGAAACTGATACCCCATTTATAAATTAGAAGAAATTTCATACCCCAGTAGCCATCTACAGTATAAAGTTGTGATGTAAGTTTACTGTAATTCACTTTGATTAGGTTCTTTTCAGTGAGCTTTCTGTTGATTCACTTTGCCTTTACTTTGCATTGCTGCTGTAGTTTCCTTTACCTGAAAAATTTCATACCCCCTCGAAAATTCCCAAAAATATTTCATACCCCCTCATTTTCCTTTGAAAAGTTTCCATACCCCCACCAATTCTAACCCGCCCCGGTACCCAGAGTTGTAAATGACTGGCCCCTTACACCCCTGGATCTGTTGAATGATTTTACTATCGAATTCAGACATACTTCACTCCCCTAAATAAAGTAGGGGGAGGGTTGATCAGGATCTTGCCCCTTTAACTAGTTTGTGGCTATGAGCTTAAACATGAAATATTGTGTTTGTTCTTACTTGGCTATCAAAACATGAACATGAAGCTTTCCTCATACCTGTCACAATGTATTTATCGAGTTCAAAATACAACGTTCGAGAGATCGATAGTAGGCAGGTGAGAGTATTTACGCTTCGTTTCGCATACCCGACCGCATAGTTTTGAAGACTTGAAGCTGACAGAATATTTATGAGGATTGGCCAGCAAAAAATAAAGATCAGAGTTTTAAAGATACTTCAGAGGCAACGTTTTGAAGGCAAAATGAATCGATCACTCTTCGCACGGTTCTACCCACATTTAGACCTCATTTGGAACATCCAATGTTGTTCGGATATCAAAGAAGCAAAGTTTGGCGTGGCCACTGCCTCGGTAATAAAAGTTCAATGGCGTTTAAAAGCCAGCGATCGCTTTTTAATGTAGTTGCAATGATATTTAGCAAATAGAAAAACACTAATATGACTTTATGTTGTTTGTGAAGGGCTTCATTGGCGAGGATCAAGACCCCAACATGATGGGCCTTTTTCGAAATCAGTTTTCTCCGAATTTATGAGTTCTTTGTAGAAAAAGCCGCAAGGAAAATTCAAAGATATTAGTGCTGAGCTAAAAATTATAATTTTTCCTGAATTTATCTTATAATCGCTTGCACGACGAGCAAAATGTGTGTGTGGGGGGGGGGGGAGGGGTACTTTCTACCGTCGCGTCAATTCTTTTGTTTATGTGACGTCATGGTCACATCTGATTAGCTCACGTGCAAATGTAAACATCCGGTTCGGCTCTATTGATAGATTATTTGTCATTGTTAGACGCGCTTTTGTTAAACTATGATCACGTGGATCTGAATAGCCAATTAGACGATAGTAGTCACTGTTGTTATACTTGCACGCCATATTGTGGGTTTGAAAAGGATCATGGTACAGGTGCGTCGCAGACTGTCGCCGAGTAATGGAAACACACATGGACACGTTTTCTCTAATGGCAATGTGCTCTTGTGAAGCCTGTTTTTTACGAGGCGGAATTTTTGTTCAAGCTCCAATTTTCGCTCAAATATTTTTATTTGGCATGCGCAGAGTTCAAGCGCACAATATTTTTTGATTTGCGCATGCCCAGAAAAAGTTCAAGCGGAGTATGAGCGAAAAATTCCACCTCATTGAAAACATGCTTAATGCAGCTATCATTTTATTGCCCCGACCCCCCACCCCGGGATGGACGGGGCTATTCGCCTCCTGTTCACTGAAAAATTTTGCCCCGGGAGCGGAGACACCAAATATTTGGTGTCTATATTTATCTTTTCAGCAGTTACTGGTGAGTTATTAACTTATTTCTTTCCTTTCTGGTTTTAAGATTAATTCGGTTTGTTCTTACAGGACTTAACAGTTTTTCTCTTGTTACAGGCTTATTTTGGTTATTGTTTTTTTACAGGAGTTAATAGTCTTCTTCCTACTGATTTCAGTGTTTTGTTGCGTTTATGGGTTTAGTATAATGAGTTCTTATTAGTTGTAATTCGAAAATAGAAGTTTCTGCTTTCGAATTAAAATAGGATCACACACATTTGTTGCCCTGGTAGGCGAGGACATCGCTCACTTTTAGAAGAGAAAAACGCGAATGACCCCCGCATCAGCCCCACCTATCCGGAGTGGGGGGTCAGTGCAATAAAACGATAGCTGCATAAGCAAGTCAGCCGCGTTTCCACTTTTGTCAAAATATGCTAACTTGTTCAGGTCAGGATACTATCAGTGAAAGTCTATAGGATTTTCTGAAAAAGAGCTTGACCCCCGTTTAAGATGTGTGGATTCTGCGTAGTTGCGATTTCAGGGTCACCGTTATTCATTCTCCCTTTGTAAATTCGCGTATCCCCCAAAGGTCTTCGCCCATTCCATTGATCATTTCATTTTTTCTCTTCATTTCATTTTATCATATTTAAACACAAAAACCTTATCAGCTAAAAAGAACTATTGGTATATGAAATAAACATCTATTTACAAATAGAATTTTACAAAATTTGCTGATCTTCCTCGGGATAGTGAGAGATTGGCAGAGTGATTGGCAGAAGATATTTGATCACATGCCAATCAAAGAAATTAACGGAGATATGGCGACATAATCTTAACATAGCACAAAAGAACGGCAGGCGCCACTAATCTTCCTTTTGTTTTCATCGATCGAGAACATCAAATACAATAGGTTATACTTAGCTGGACCCAGTCCCTAGCTAGGTTGCTTTTAACCCTGTTGATTTACTTTAAAATTCAGCACCAAAAGAGCAGCCGCAAGTAAGTCTACTTAGATCACAAGTTGCCACGTTATAATTTCTTTCTCATCACATAGAATATCGTTATGAAATATCACTTCAAGTTGGTAGCCCGGTGTCAAAGAAGATTTCTTGCTCAAATGCCCGGAGAAAAATTTATGATCAAATGCCTGGTTACTGTTATGTATGTTCCTCTTGACTGGGATACGGAAGCCCATAAGTGCCAGACAATCTTTATTTTTTCGGTGCATTTTAATCTTTGTTTTGTCGAGGACAAGTTTTATTTTTTGAGGACAAGTTAGAAATTTCGGGGACAAGTTAGAAATTTTGCAGACAAGTTAGAAATTTTGGGGACAAGTTAGAAATTTCGAGGACAAGTTAGAAATTTTGAGGACAAGTAAGAAATTTTGAGAACAAGTTAGAATTTTCGGGGACAAGTTAGAAGTTTCGGGGACAAGTTAGAAATTTTGAGGACAAGTAAGAAATTTTGGGGACAAGTTAGAAATTTTGAGGACAAGTAAGAAATTTCGGGGACAAGTTAGAATTTTCGGGGACAAGTTAGAAATTTTGCAGACAAGTTAGAAATTTTGGGGACAAGTTAGAAATTTTGAGGACAAGTTAGAATTTTCGGGGACAAGTTAGACTTTTTGGGGACAAGTTAGAAGTTTCGGGGACAAGTTAGAAATTTTGAGGACAAGTAAGAAATTTCGGGGACACGTTAGAAATTTTGAGGACAAGTTAGAAATTTTGAGGACAAGTAAGAAAACGAGGCTTCTAGGCTTCAAATGTGAGAGGACCAGAACGAGGCTGGGATTTAAAGGTTTTGTCGTTTCGCGCTCGCGTTCAAACTGCCGCAGATGCATATGTTCACGGGTGCAGCAAATTAATTTGTGCCCTTCCTACGTTATCTGATAGATCAGTATATCATGTTTTGCCATGGATGCGGCTCATTTTGCCCTGAAAGCTGGCAGTTTTGCAGTGGCTGTGGTACTAAGGTCCCATCGACCTCATCAGACCAGGAAGCATCAGCACGAGTTGCTCCAACGTGCAGTGCCACTAGTGCCATTGGAAATCCTTCGGTTGCAGCACCAGCACCCACAAGAAGTGCCGTGGGAAGTGTCTCGTTTGTGGCAGTGCCGATGCCGCAAGTATCAGAATCAAAGCCGTTAAGTTTTGAGCAGTTTTTGAAAGAGCGGAAAACCACATCTAGTCGTTTCCAGCTGACAAAGAAGAAGGGAAAAGTGGTAAAAGCAGAGAAAGTGAAGGTAAGTTTTCATCTCACTCATTATTTTTATCTGCAATCAGTGGTGGGGGGGGGGGGGCGAGGATGGGCTGCCTTGAGTGGGCAGTTTTTGCAGAGGCAGTTTTTGCACCACAAAGAATCGGTTCCATTCCATGTTCCTCAGTCAGACCGGAAGACACGCGACAGACAATGTTCAATGAAGCGAAATCGAGTGAAACCTAAACAATTTTACTGTTAAATCTTTATATCAGTTGAAACAGCAAATTCATTTCTTATCATTATCACAAAGTTAAACAATTTATAGTGATCACGTTACTATCAACATCAAAAACCAACAATTTAAGCATTACGAATTACGAGTTAGTTCCTTTCCACCAGAAAGAAACGCAGTCGTTTCGTTCGGAAGCCAATCGAGACCAGTTGCCTTCTTAATCTTACCAATCATGCAAGAAAAGATTACTCGATTTGGGAGAACAAATCCTTGAGCTGAAATTAAAGTTGTAAACTTGAGATTCGTAATGCGCTAAACATCTTGGTTGATGAAAGACACTCTGATTCTCTGATTCTTTTTAAATCCTTAATACATCCCATGGGTTGACACTACTGTCAGTTTGCATCTCCCTAAGGGGCCGTAAAAAGAATCTTTGCTTTGATTTGGATACATTTAAAGAGTTGTTGTGTTCTCTGTGTTCTTCACTTTATCTTCAGAAATTTTGTGACCTAAGGGTCTTCCACTCTCAAGAAATCTCATACACCTTTCATAAAAGTCCTTTTGTTTTCAAGAAAAACACCCCAGATAATTTTACATATTTTATTTGATGATTCTTGTTGACATTTTGGGGTTTGGGACCCCAGCCCCCCTCTGGCACCGCCAATGAAGAAAGATCCATCTAAGATCCATAAATACCGCTTTCTTCTGAAAAACTCTTTTCAATGCTTTTTAAATGGGTGAAGCATCCCTTTCTGCGACCATTTAATTTTTTTGCAATTCCTTCTATGAAATGGCCCTTCAATACTAGGTGAGAACTGTTTTCCAGAAACTGTTCTAGGATCTGCCTAACCTTTGATCTTATATGCTTATTTTTCATAAGAAACTAAGAATTTGGCCAGACTGTAATTTTTCCAACCTGAGCTTTGAGGATGAATCCCTCTTCCAAATACAGTTACATAGCTTGTTCTGGTAAAAGTGATTGATAACGAATGATAAGAATGACAACATAATGATCATTATCCTTTATTTATCTTATTCAGGTGAATGTCTCCTTGGCACACAGACGTTTTGGTAACTTTTGCAAACAAAGAGGCACAACACTCCCTGTAGAAGTACATGAACGTGCAGGGAAGGATTATCTGACGTTTCAGGCAAAGGCAAAGCATGCTGCTTTCAATAGGAAATTTATTGACCCAGAGAAAGATTATGTTTTGTTATACCATGATTTTGAGATTGTTGACAAGATTCCAGGAACAAGTCAGCCTTTTAATCTGGAAATATACAAAAACATGGTTGGAAAGAAGTACAACCGGATCTACTTTCATCTTTGTACAAAAGATGATTATTTTGGTGAGATTTACTGTCTAGTTCCTGTGATCTTTTGCAACAAAATATGATAGAATTAAATTCTGCCAGAATATTTAAGTTATACATATGATATATTGAATTAAACAGCACAGGTCTTGAGTAATTGCAAAGTTCAGAATTTCATTGATGCTAAATTGTGAAAAGATAATAACTCATTGTTTTTGAACAGTACATTAAAATCAAAAGCTCAAGATGTCACTAATGCATAAGATATCGCTATATGATATCACTATTATCCGTTAACACAGCAGCATGTGTTACAGAATACCACTGTATTTTAGCATGCATGTTTTTATCAAAAAGCATCCCTTTCACCGAACACAAGATCTCATGGTGAACCTAGATTCAAAGAAGCTTCTTTTCTTTGCATAGAAACCAAGAATTTGTAGAGCAAATAGGTTTACATGTTTCTATTTATGTGCCCTTGGAGATCTTAGCAGTATGCGATACCCTAGATATTAGTGGCTCGGTAGAATCTGGATTGAGGGCTGTTTTCATTCTAAAAAGTTTCTTCAAAGTTCCTTAATTTTCCTCTATACTGGATCTTGTTCATTTGTTTGTTACAGATGAAAGTTCTTCTTCAGATGAAGAACAAATGCCGTTGCTAAATACAAATTTACAGATAGCAGATGAGATAAATCATAATGAGGTAAAATTTTGTGTATCATTTATTTGGGCTTTTGATTTACATTAAGTTTTGATTGTTGTATTACTTCATATTCACTTTGACAAAAAAGCATTAACAACAAAACACTGAGAAACTGTGGCTCAAAAAGTTTTGCTTGGGGCAAAGCATACATGGGTGTTTCATTTTGTCCAAAACATTTTCACAATAGGTTATTGATACTTTCATTTCTGTGCAAAATATTCTGCACCAATTTTTTTAAGTATACAGTTACATTGGCTAGAAATGTTTTCTGAAATGCTTCATGATTGTAAATTTGTCTCATTTACATTAAAATCGAAAACTTTTGGACTGAAAAGTTCCGTCAAAAACACTTTGGACAAAAAACTTTCGGACTCTTTTTTTGGGAATTTCAGACTAAAACTTTCAGACAAATACGACATTAAAAAGCAAGCAAGATACCAGAAAGATGTTAAAACTGATTGTGATTCTATCATAAATATCAACTTACAGAAGGTACATGGTGATCATCACATCTACAAGGACATTTGAATGTAATTTTTGTTAGATTGAACAATGGTAAACCAGCTGTAAACAAAAATTTGAAGGTGTTGCTTTGCATGAACTATTTTCAAGAAACGCTTCAAGGAACTGAACATTTTGATAAAATATTCAAGAAACTTAAGCGCTACTGGCAAAACATCAATTAATTAACATTTTATGTTATGCTTCTTTGTTTGTTTCTATTTTCAATGAATTTAAAACTTTCGTACGAAAAAACTTCTGAACATCACCAGGGTTCGGACAAATAAACTTTCAGACAAAATTCTGATTTTGTGATTTCCAATCATCAACTTCTTATACTCAGGTATTTGGAGATTCTAGTGGTGAAATTGTTTTGAAGATGCCAACAGATAGTTGTTCAGTCATTTCTGATGGATTGGAATCACAAGCAGGATCCCAAAAGACAGAATCATACAAAACATTTTGTGACATAATATGTATTGATGATGGTGGTGATAGCTCATTGGATGAAGATCCCCTACTTCCTGCATTTGGAGATAATGCCCCTGTTGATGAAATTCCTATTGCTGATAAAAAGTGAGTCAAATTGTCAGATAACTAAAAGATTATAAAAAATGCTTCACTCAGAAACCAGTCTCACAGGATGTGTGTATACTCCAGGTCAATTTTGTAAAATGTCCTTTTTATACAGCTTTATGCAGGTTTTTTACAGCTTTTTGTTGACAAAACCCATCTGTAATCTTGTTGACAGAATTCATCTGTAATTACAGCTTTGCCAATAATGGCAAGATCTCTAAATTTCCAATTACATTCAGAAAAAAAATGATTAATCTTTGTGTATGGATTTGGTCTAAACATCTTTGTTCTTGTGATGAAACCAAGCAATAAAACTATCACCTTGTGTTTGCAGAGAGGTGCTCAAGAACCTTATTGCCAGCCTTCAGTTAACCGGAGAAGAAAAACATGTCATACGGATTAGGAGAAAGTGTTTGTGGGAAGATTCTCTTAGATTCTTCAAACGAAACAGTGAACCCATCGAGAAACAGCTAATGGTCAATTTCATTGGAGAACAGGCATCTGATGACGGTGGCCCAAGAAGGGAATACCTGATGCTTCTTATCAATTGCATAGCCAATGAAACTGGGTTGTTGGAGGGTTCAGATGGACACAAGATATTCACCTTGAATCCATTACTTCTGCAAACCAACACGTACTATGAAGCTGGTAGAATGGTTGCTGTATCAATACAACAAGGTGGTCCTGGCCTGAGATGCTTATCCCCATATACGTTCTATGCCATTGCAAACAGACCTGACCTTTGCAAGCCAACAATTGAAGACATCCCAGATTTAGAGTTTAGGGAGAAAGTCAACAAGGTACTGTACATTTTTTAAGTGCTCAAATAGATGTGCCATCTGAAGATCTTGACAAAATGGCAAAAGATTCTCACCAGGCTTTTTCCATGTTGTTTTTCCGTGTTCAATCAAAGTTTATCCAGGCTCTTCCGTGTTGACCCAGGCTCTTTTGCAGATAGCTGAAAGGTCTATACAGTATATTTAAAAAAAACCAAGCAATTTAGGGCCACTAGCCTACAATAAACTCACGGTTGTTCTTGGGATTCAGATTTTGCTCTGCAAGGTCTTCTAGTTATGCCAAATTTGTCATGTGTTCCTATGATATCAAGAAACCCAATGTGCCCTCCTGATTATCGCCATACTGGCAGCATGGCAACTTGTGTACTTGGGCACATGATGTATGTTTCTAATATATTTGTAGGTTTAGAACATGACAATTTATATGTGAATCTCACAAACTTACTGTATCTGTTTCAGATTCGGAATGCCAAGAAAGATTCATTTGATGCAATTGTTGCAGCAGAAGTTGATCTTCTCATTGAATGTGGGATTACCAAGCTTTCATGGCAATTTGAAGAGAATGATCTGCTTGTAAATTCTTTATGTGGCTACATTGTGAGCAGATCTATGGCTGCTGTTCAACAATTTGTAGCAGGATTAAAGTCAGTGAGGCTTGTCTATGAGTGTATGCTAGAGAATTTACAAGTCTTTTCTTTGTTATTTACTTGTGGTGAGCCAATGGAATTTACGTCATCATGTCTTTTGAACTTATGCAGATTTGCATTTTCACCTGAAGGCTCCAATGATAGAGTACCTGAGGAAGCTACTGCCTATTGGTGGGAGGAGATGTTGAGCACTTTTGATGAAGAGAAAGCTGGTTTCACAGCTGGTGACCTGTTGCTATTTATCACTGGGGCCAAAACGCCACCACCAGCTGGCTTTGGCAAGAATATCACAATTGAGTTCTACACACAAGAAAGCAATGGCAGAAGAATGCCATTCAGTTCCACTTGTGCATTGGTTTTTCATCTACCAAGAGGCATTTCAAGCCAAGAGGAATTGCAAAACCTTCTATTTGAAACAGTTCAACTTGGTGTTGGATATGGTCAGATCTAGTTACTTTATACTAGTAATTGTTACTGTTTAAGGGCAAGGAACAATTGACAGATAGATTTACTGTGTGTGCTGCTTGATTACTTGATAAATACTAAACATTAATTAACTTAAAACTTTCAGATGATCAAACTTTTGGACAAAATTTTGTCCAACATTTAATTGTGTGGATTCTGGTGTTGTTTGAGCTACTCTGCAGAAGGACCTAGATTGAATGTTATTTTTATGCATTTTCATACACAAGGCTTGGTGCCTGACACCGGAACTTCCTTCCCTAACTATTGTGCACATTTCAAAATTCTACAAAATGATGTGAAATAATCTTTGATTCTGATTCTTTTCAAAATAGCCAAAAAGTTCTATTCCTTCCTGAAAGCAGAGTGTCTCAACACTTTTGTTGAAGACTGCAAATATTCCAACCTTTGAGACACATTTCAATGCAGCAATATGTATGCAATGAATAGGAAAAATATCTTTGAATAAAGGAGTACCAGTGTTGATATTTTTGTCTTTAGTATTTACGTTTAGTAGATGAAACTTTGGTTATAAAGCTCTACAGTTATATCTGGAATTTCAGGGGAAGCATTGTTTGGCTACACATCAAACAAGACATTAATCTAACCATGTTTGTTAATGGAAGTTGTTAGCAATATGATTCAATCTAATGTACAAATCATATGCATCTCTCATGTTAGTTGGCTGAGCTAAGTTATATGTTCTCACCAAATAATCCATATACTGCGTGGTATCACTGTAATCTTCTTCCACATTGTATGAAAGTAGGCATGTTTCAACTTGTGCTATGTCAGACAGGCTAGGAACACGGCATTTACATTCAACACCACCCGACTCCTCTGGCATGAAAAACAGGACATTTGGAATACCTGAGACCACTGAAGAGGCAGACTTCCTTATACAGTGTGTATTCCAGTGCAACATTACATCATCAAGAAAATTCTGTAACACTGCACTGAAACAGAACCAGATAAATTCTTTGTGAAGCTTGTTGTCTCTGTCTAGGTAGCCTTGATTGCACAAATCTTTGAAAAAGTCAATCCAATAGCTTGAACTGCCTCTTCTGAAAACCGACCACCAACTTTCAATTCTTTGGTTGGAAGGTGATGTTCCTTTCCTGTGTGCATTGTTACCACAAAAAGGATCACTGTCATTTTGACGAAAAAAACATTGTGCACCAGCCATCAGAGTATTTTCACTTCCGCCATCAGTACGTAGTAAAACTGGGCAGCCCTGAACTTCTTGCACACAATTTAGAAACAGCTCTGCTGGGATTATGGGTGAATTGTTGGAGCGGACAACCTTTAGCCATAAAATCTTTCTACTGTAGCCATCTATTGCTCCATGGATAGGTAGGCCATATGGCTTCAGTTTGTCGTAACCTGTTATGACAATAAAAAGGAAACAGAATGCCAAACTTTGCAATATGTATTAATTTAGTACAATAACTTTTGTTCTTTAAATTTGAACTATTTTCGTTGAGAAATCTGCCAGAAATAAGCCAAGTTCTAATTAATTGCAATGTGTGCAATAGACAAAAAAGAAAGCAAGAATGGGAAAGTTGCACATTGGCAACAGGTAACTCATCCGGGTGCAGGATGTGGCACACACTCACTGGAGATTTTCAGCACGCTATCAAGAATAGATAATGTTCTTTTTAGATATTCACTGGATTCAGTATCAATAACACAAAATGACTGTAGGAAACTTTGTTTTATTTTTGTTGCCTAAGTGGAAAATGTTGCTTGATTGGGCAACGAGTTTGAGTCAAATTTCAATGAATTTGAATAGCCTTGGCCCATAAGGCAAAATTTCCCATTTGGGAGAAAGAGTTCTGGACTGTCTAGTGCAGCTTAAAACTGCCTAGTGTAGAACATAAATTGGGGGCAGGGACTTGGGCTCCTCCTTGTAATCATGATTGGTATCATTCAATGATATAGAAGGTACCACCACTATAAGAATCCATCATAAATCATTACAGCCAAAATACTAACCATCTACATGCCAACTGAAATTTGGCCCATGGGCAAGATATGACCTTCGGGTAAGTCTTCTACTGCGCCTGACAGCGGATTGTTCCGGATCAATATCATGTAATAGCAGTGCCACTATTCTCCTTGGAACTTGGACATTGTGCCTGTGCCTCAAAGTATGCCATATCGATCTGTACCCTCTGAGATACCCAGCAGATGCTTCTACCTCTTCCTGAATATGACCCCGGACAGTATCGATGTTAATGTTGGTAGCATTTCTTCTCCTCAGATTTAACTTATCAAGTTTCCTCAAAAGTGTTCTTTTACTCATACGCATGGAATGGTATCTCTCCAAAAAACGCAATATTGTAGCATACTGAAATCCAGAATAAAAATAATACCGCAGAATCTTTTCCTCTTCCTCTTCGTCCGCCATTTTCTCATTTGTCTATTCCACTCAATTCGTAACATGAAACAGAGTTTAGCCTCCTTTTCATAACCTTTCATTGAAATTTGAAAATTTCTAACTTGTCCCCGAAATTTCTAACTTGTCCTCAAAATTTCTTACTTGTCCTCAAAATTTCTAACTTGTCCCCGAAAATTCTAACTTGTCCTCAAAATTTCTAACTTGTCCCCGAAATTTCTTACTTGTCCTCAAAATTTCTAACTTGTCCCCGAAACTTCTAACTTGTCCCCGAAAATTCTAACTTGTCCTCAAAATTTCTAACTTGTCCCCGAAATTTCTTACTTGTCCTCAAAATTTCTAACTTGTCCCCGAAACTTCTAACTTGTCCCCGAAAATTCTAACTTGTCCTCAAAATTTCTAACTTGTCCTCAAAATTTCTTACTTGTCCTCAAAATTTCTAACTTGTCCTCAAAATTTCTTACTTGTCCTCAAAATTTCTAACTTGTCCCCGAAATTTCTTACTTGTCCTCAAAATTTCTAACTTGTCCCCGAAACTTCTAACTTGTCCCCGAAAATTCTAACTTGTCCTCAAAATTTCTTACTTGTCCTCAAAATTTCTAACTTGTCCCCGAAATTTCTTACTTGTCCTCAAAATTTCTAACTTGTCCCCGAAACTTCTAACTTGTCCCCGAAAATTCTAACTTGTCCTCAAAATTTCTAACTTGTCCTCAAAATTTCTAACTTGTCCCCGAAATTTCTAACTTGTCCTCAAAAAATAAAACTTGTCCTCGACAAAACAAAGATTAAAATGCACAGAAAAAATAAAGATTGTCTGGCACTTATGGGCTTCCGTACTGGGAGAAGATAGTTATATTTCATTTAATTTCATTTGAAAAGATTGCAACATACAAGAGCATCATCTTATTTAATAACAACGCGAACAAAGAATAAACAATTGATCTACCTACGAATAACATAACAACTTATGACTGTTCACGTAATACGAAAGGACTTTTAAGGAAGGTGGCAATCTCTTTAATCAGGCCAAAGTTTTCATTTGACATTATAAATGTAAATTTCTCGTGTGACGCTAAGTTCTCAAAATTAGGGACCAGTTTCCGAAAAAGTAGTAAGAGTTTGTGTCTACCAACTTCTACGCGGCGAGCATTTCTATCTTGCATTTGCGAGTAGGGTTCTTCATAGAAACGAGTTTTATAAAAAATACTGTAAGAACGAAGTTTGTTACCTCCTCTATTGCTACTTCATAGTTACAAGCACTGATGATATTAACCAAATTTTAGAGCAATGGTCAAATATGTTTTCTATTATTCCGGAAAAGCATGCCCCGATGCGCAACAGACGATTTTCTGAAAATTTCTCTCCCTGGTTGACTCATATGTAAATCTCATCAACTCATATGTAAATCTCGAGATAGGCTGAAGTCCTTGAGAAACTTTACTTCTAAGTCGCATCTCTTAATGCAGGCTTATAGGCAGCTGCGAAAGCGAATGAATAAACTGAACGAGAATTTGAAGCGCGAATTTTTCACAAACAAGATTGCCTCCTGTGATGGCGACCTAAAAACACATGGGAAACAATTAGTCAAGTTCTAAATAAGAAGTCTAAGACCACTCACATCTCATCCCTGGAGGTTGAAGAAAAAACGGTTAGCTAGCTAGCTATTGCAGAACAAATGAATAATTTGTTTGTGAAATTGGCAACAACTTCAGTGATAAAATACCTGAGACATCTAATCCTCTCTCAGGGGGGGGGGGGTGGTACTCATATGTTTTGCCATACGGGGATGTGCCGCTTAACAGGGTACCATTTTCAGGATTCCTACTCCGGGACTGGGTACTACCCTTGTATAGTCGGCTCCATGACAGGTAAAGGAAATCCCCTCAACAAGTAATTCAAAACAAGCAAGGCAGCAAAAGTTTCTCTGAAACCCAGGTAGCTAGCGCGCTCGTTCTGCATTCCAGAAATTGTTTCTAAGAGCAAGCATGAGCATAAATCCAGAGAAGAAGGATATATGAACACATATACCTCGAGCATGTTATTTCTATGGTTTAGAAGCTGAACAGTACGTATTTTAACAGCACCCAAAAAATAAGAGAATTAAATCACCTCCCAATCGACTTTGAACCAAATAAATAAATAGGTATATGTGTAGATATTTTTTTTATTCAATTTATTTAACGTTGGCTATTTACAATATACAATAGCACAAAGGTGCTAATTTAGGCCAAGTTTTCTACATAACGCTTGCATAGTCTGCAGTCAAAGCTAACCGTGTACGTTTTAATTCTTCTTTTAAACATTGAAAGAGATTCAGATTCCTTTATGTCGGCAGGTAGTGTCCTCCAGAGCTTCTGCCCGAGGAACCACACAGTTTCTGTTCCAAACCTCATTGTTTTAACTTTTGGTAAACATATGTTTCCGCCATCCCTCAGCTCATACGAAGGCACTTTTTCTATGAAAATCTCATTCATAAAGCTAGGGGCGTTTCCTGATTTTGTTTTATATCTTTCAGTTAGAAGTAACCTCTTTGATATATCTATCTTCTTTGATCGATGCTCTTATTTGCTCTAGAAAACAATTTCTGGAATGCACAACAAGCGAGATAGCTACCTGGGTTTCAGAGAAGCTTTTGCAGATTTGCTTGTTTGAATTGCTGGTTGAGAGAATTTCCTTTGTCTGCGATCGCCAATCAAAAGCAACTCACGCTATTGTCTTACAAAATCTATCCTTGTTTTAATATCTCATTTTCAGGACGGGAAAGTAACAGAATGAATGAATAACCATATCTTTGAAACGGGTTTTTCGCATTGTAAACAAACGTTTATCTCTATAATGTACAATACCTGCCAAAAGTCATTGGAACACATAGGCCATTTCTTGACAATCCGCAACTTGAACCATAGCTATTAGGTTTAAACAACCCCTCAACCCTCAAACAACATTGTTCTGAGGGGGAGAGGGGGAAGTCGTAAAAAAGGCAAACATAGAAAAGGTGTTCCAAGACTTTTAGCAGGCATTGTACATTGTTTCCCACACGTGTCCTGGATAAATTTTGATGGATAGGGTGAATTCACAATAAAGGTACACATATTTTTTCTATAAAACAGCAACAAGGGCATATTTTGTAACACAATAGCAACAGTTGCATTTGATTGACACCTGAATTCAAAGCGATTAGTGTATGGAACGCCATTTGCACAAAAATGACATAATATAGGATTATGTCACATAAACCTATATTATGTGCACATAAACTAGGATTATGTACATAAACTATGATTATGTCGACATAATATAGGTTTCGTTAAGAAGCCATGCTTCGTTATTGCAAAGAATGTGGGATGAAATCCAAACGCAATCCAAACAATCCAAACAAGGACTAGCAAATGTATTCAAAGATTCTCGCGCATGGCAATACATTTTCAGGATATTGACTTGCTTTGAATTGTACCAGCATAACAAACAGACTTACACAACAGGGGCAGTCCTCATTATCCTCACAATGCTCACGTGCAAATTTCAAAACGAAATGTTTTGGAGGTTCCAATTTGTTCCAATTTGTCTAATTTGTTAGACATTACCAACTCAAGTACCTTCCATCGGTAAAAATAACACGAACCAAGTGAAAACAAAAACTCACTTAAATAAATAGTTGCTTAAATAGTTGTTTTCTAGTACTGGAGTGTCTTAAGTTTTTAGCGGTCTGAAAGCTAAATTAAGAGTTTCTCATCAACAATATGCGTATGATGACAAATACTTTCAAATCAGGAATCATGAACTACCCAACACCTACTATCAGAAATGGTAGTTTCTTGTGACATGTTCTTTATCTCCTGACACTGCTCCGTGGGTCTGCTGCATCCCTTAAAGATAAAAAAGGTCGATTTACACGAGCAAAAAAACTATTTTGAACCTACATGTGCTTTTACAGCTTCCATTCTACTACACTTTCTAATCACTATACAACACTACAGAGGAAATACCACGCCAAGCGAAAGACAATAGCGGTCCCATGCCAAATAAAAAGCTGTTTTAGTAACAAGGCGCGGACGTCTTCAAAGACGGGAAAGACGGGGACGCTCAGAGGTTTTTGGAGCATTCCAATTTTCCAGCCTTTTTATCTCAAATAGCTGCTCATAAAGAGGAGTACTTCCTCCTTGGAAATAGTTTGTGTTCTCGTGTCTCCATTGTTTATGGATATTTCTTACTTTCTACATCGACGTTCTATTTTTGGTGGGCGGCCTTCCAAAGTATAATTTTCAGGTTGTCGATTTCATAACAGAACTTCAACAAAGCCCCAGGAGATTTACAAAAGTTTTAAAGTTGATTTCGCTTTGTAAATTACATCCCTGAACAAAAGAATTCTGGCGTCTTATCGGCCCACGTCTTCTTGCTAAAATAGCCTAAATTAAGAAATGCGACGTTGATTATAGTACATTCAACTACTCTCTAAAAACGATTGAAAACTAATGGGTGCTGCACTAGATTTTGGTCCGTGTTGCGATAATGTCACGAGCGCAACTCTTTCGGTTTTTTTACCTAGGAAAAGAAAAGTTGCATTGAGGGACTTAGTGCTTGCTTGCTACATTTCAAAATATTTCAATAGTCAAACCATTTGAAGGATTTCACATTCAGCCTTCAAAAGAAAGTTGTACGAGTTATAGCCTTTGAAATCTTTGTGCACCTTGCTCCTTTTTTCTCGTTCTCCGACTTCTCAAGCTGCAGGATCTTTTTGAAAATGAAACAGCTGACAATCGTTTATGAATCTGTTGATAAGTTTCCCCTATCTTGTTTTCATGAGTTTATTTATACGCTTTCTCAGCTCATCAACATGATACAAGGCAACCAAATAAATGTAAGATTCTTCTGACATGGAAAAATACTTTGTAATGTGGCTTGAAATCCATAATGTATTCAGGTGAGAAATCTAGAAACACGCTTCAACGGTAGTGAGTTTCCGGTAACACCCATTTGTTCACCACCAACTACCAGTCCTGGAACTTCAAACAACCAGCCAATATTAGCAGTCACAGAATGAACTAAAAACTGAATTGAACTGAACAAAACTTAGAGACCCTTTACATGGAGACCCGACATGAAACTCATGCCGGCATGAACTTTCATGTCGTTTATGTTTTTCATGAAGTTTCATTTCGGGTCTCATGTAAAGGGCCTCTTATGTATCATCAAAATTATTGGTCATTGATGATGTTGAAAAACATAAACACATTTAAACTTCAATGACAAAGAGAACGTGACCAGGGAGTCTATAATTTATTCTTACCAGCAGGAATAGGCAATGAAAAGTACAAAAGAAAATAATACACCCATTTCTTATAAGAAAGCGCTCATAAAAAATGGTTGGCTCAATTTGTCGAAAATTCAGAAACAAGCCTTTCTGCATTTAAAAAGCTAAGAGACTTTCATTTTCACAGCGCATTCAAAATGTTTTGACACTTTACAGTTAGCAACTGTTTGGACATTATTTTGAATGCAAATTATGTTATTCTCGTTTTGAGACCTTACTAAGTAATTTGGGAGCTCTCTTGACGAAGCTAAATTAACTCTACACTTCTGGCATTAAACATATAAGAAACGCGTGAGAAACTTTGGTCAGCAAAGTGGCCCAAAAATTTAAGGAACTGCCTACCGGCCGCAGACCCTAGTTTCTTATAGAAAGGGATACGTTCGGACATGCACTCATTGTTTTGTAAGAAACGCCGTATAAAAAACATGGTAGGCTCAAATGCTTGAAACTTAAGAACTTACGCTACCTGAATTTAAAAGCTAAGAAACTTTATAATTTTCAGTTTTAATTTCCCCCTATCACTCAAAATAGTTTGGATATTAAACAGCACTGTTTTCTGCCAGTCTTCACTTGACATAAAGTTTACATTCATTTTCAGTTCATTTCCAAGTTTCCCTCCAAATATTTAAACTTTATTTGTAAATTTGCTTTGGCATCAACTTCGGAAGGGAGTATCATTACTGGATTTTCAACGATAAAGTTTCAACGACTTTTTTTCATTCTGAGTGAATTCTTGCTTGAAACTTAAGAACTTACGCTACCTGAATTTAAAAGCTAAGAAACTTTATAATTTTCAGTTTTAATTTCCCCCTATCACTCAAAATAGTTTGGATATTAAACAGCACTGTTTTCTGCCAGTCTTCACTTGACACAAAGTTTACATTCATTTTCAGTTCATTTCAAAGTTTCCCTCCAAATATTCAAACTTTATTTGTAAATTTGTTTTGGCATCAACTTCGGAAGGGAGTATCATTACTGGATTTTCAACGATAAAGTTTCAACGACTTTTTTTCATTCTGAGTGAATTCTATTATTTATTGCATTTAAATCTAACCAGGCATCTTCCAAGCTCTTCAATAAATTCGATCATTTTTCGTCGGAAAATGGTCTTAAAACTCAACAAAGAACTAAGTACCTACCGCCCCTGACCTTAGTTTCTTATGAATAAATGTGTCTGTGGATCACCTTAGGAAGCTTGGTCCTCCGTCACGCGCTGTATTTAATGTAGATTGTTCCCTGATGGCTGCGATATCATTAATAAACAACAAAAAGATAAGAATAGCCTTAAATAACGGACTCATCATATTAAACCCATAAGCGCAGCAAAAACACCGAAATCAGTAGAACGAAGACTATCAACTCCTGTAAAAGAAACAATAACCAAAATAAGACAGTAACAAGAGATAAACTGTGTAAGACAAAACCGAATTAACCTTTAAACCTGAAAGAACGTGAAATAACCAAATACTAGTTTTGTTGCACTCTCATCAGTTTGGTTCGTGCGAAGAACAAATTACCAATAAAACAGGCCACTTTCATAGCAGAAGAACAAACTAAAACCGAAAATCACACGCTATTAGCACATAAGCCACTTGTTGGCTAAACCCAAAAGAAAAGACAACCGCCAAATATCAAAGCCTTGGAGCAAAATTAGAACAGTTGCAACGTGAAAACAAACTCCTTCTGTCGGCAGAGGGAGGGATCCCGAAGTTTGATAAATACCGCTTCTAAAACCATGAGGTGGAAGGCAGACCTAGCCCTACCCAGAATTTGGAAACAATCCTCGCTATGGTTGTTACCACACTCATACTGCTCAGTAAGTGAGTACCAATGGCAGAATCACTTTCTTGAGAAGAAATTTTTTCTTCGCACGAACCAAACTGATGAGAGTGCGACGGAACTAGCATCTTTTCAGCCGTTTCAGCCTGTACTGGTGAGTTACTAACTTATTTCTTTCCTTTCAGGTTTTAAGGTTAATTCGGTTTTGTCTTACAGGATTTAACAGTTTTTCTCTTGTTACAGGCTTATTTTGGTTATTGTTTCTTTTACATGAGTTAATAGTCTTCTTTCTCTGATTTCGGTGTTTTTGTTGCGTTTATGGCTTTAATATGATGAATCCGTTATTTAAGGCTATCTTTAAATTTTGTACCACGAATCATTTGTTTGAATAAAAAGATACCATACGGAGCATACTTACATCACATAGCGATTCGAGTGACGATGAGCAATCTAAGAGCACTTCTCTAAACAAATCTACATTTTCTTCATCCATGCTTTTAACTTGAGAAAGATAGAAAGAAGAAAAGAAAGATAAAATGGTTAGAAGTAAATAAAAATTGTTGAAATATACGAAAAATAGAGCTATGTTATTGTTTGTTACGAGAAATGTCGTTACTACTTCCGTTCATATCATGCTGTGAGATGACACTTGCTTAGTTAGTTTCGTTCGTATGTTATCGTCGTTATGTAGCAGACGTGAGTTTATCTAAATCGCTATATTGCGTGTAAAGCTCCTGATTTTAACAGGTTATGGGCCCAGGAGTTTTGATAAATTTGAGTAAAAGTTTGTCACGATGCTGACTTTCAACGGGATTTAATTCAGTCCGATTTCACGTGAATTATGGCTGCGAAACCGATGGAGTTTGTGTCACAGCACATTGATAAATTCGATGGCACGAATTTTCATTTGTGGAAGTTTAAGATGCAAATGGTTCTCGAAGACAAGGATCTTTGGAGCATTGTTTCCGGCGAAGAAGTGGAACCTGTTGGAGAAGGAACCACAGAAGCTTCATTACAGAAATTTCGAAAGCGTGCCAGAAAGGCAATGGCGACCATTTGTTTGTCATTGTGCGATAATCAATTGTCTTTGGTTCGTACAGCAGAAACCGCAAGAGCAGCGTGGCTGAAATTGGAGAGTCACTATGAAATTAAATCACTGGCTAACAAATTGTTTCTTCGCAAAAGGTATTTTACTGCTTGCATGACAGAAAGTGCTAGTATGATGGTACATATCAACAAAATGAGGAGTTTAGCTGAGCAGCTGGCCGCAGTGGGAGCACAAATTTCAGAGGATGACCAAGTTGCTACTCTTTTGTGTAGTCTTCCGGATTTGTACAGCAATCTTATTGTTGCACTTGAATCGAGAGCTGATGATCTAAATTTGGAATTTGTTATTGCCAGATTATTACATGAAGAGAGAAAACGCTCTGAAGTTTCAGTTGACCTTGGCAGTGCGATGGAAAAGGCCCTCATTACTACGAAAGAAAAGTCTGATAGTGCATCACATCAAAAGAAACCAGGAACCAAGAAGGGAAAATGCTACAATTGTGGTTTAAAAGGACACTGGGCTAGAGAGTGTAGAAAACCCAAAAAGTCGAACGAGAGGAACCAGCAGCAGGCAAATGTTACAGAAACAGGAGATACGCATGCGCTGTTCTGGACAGCAGCAGACGTGGACCGCAAGGAATCCACTAGTGTATGGTATATAGATTCTGGAGCATCTCTACATATGTCATGTCGCGAAGATTGGATGGAAAACTACAGAAATTTCCCTGTACCAGAGAAAGTCCGCTTAGGTGATAACAGGACTGTTGACGCACATGGCAAAGGATCAGTTTGGCTCAAAGTTGAAGCTGGGGGAGAGTACAAACCTGCAGAATTGTTGGAAGTTTTGTATGTTCCAGACTTGGCAAAGAATTTATTCTCTGTCAGTTCAGTTTCCAAAAGGGGTTTAACAATCGTCTTCAAGGAGGATAAATGCCACATACTGAATGATCATGATGGCATAATGGGTTCAGGAAAAAAGGATGGAAAGCTGTTTATCCTTGACTCTAAACCAATGAGCAAATCGTTGCATGAAGCAAATAGTGCTGTTGATGAAAAGTCCTTGGAACTATGGCATCATAGATATGGCCATTTAGGAGTGAAGAATTTGAAATTGCTGCATGATCAGAAGTTGGTTGATGGAATGAAGCTTAATGATTCAGACGACATGAAGTTTTGTGAAGGTTGTGTAAAAGGAAAGCAAACAAGGAACTCGTTTCCAAAAGGTCAAGCTACTCGTGCTACTGAATTGCTAGAAATTGTGCATAGTGATGTTTGCGGACCGATGCAGACAACAAGTCTCGGTGGAAATCGATACTTCGTGACTTTCATGGATGACAAATCCAGATACACGGCAATCTACTTCATGAAGAGCAAAGAACAAGTTCTCGAAAAGTTCAGAGAATATGAAGCTATGGCAACCACTGTTACTGGAAACAAGATCAAAACAATGACAGCATCAGATTCTACTGACAAGAAGATCAAAAATCTGCGCTCAGATAATGGAGGTGAATACAGTTCAAAGGAATTCGATGATTTCATGACCAGCAAAGGAATTAAAAAGCAGAGAAGTGTTCCAAGAACACCAGAACAAAATGGAGTTGCAGAGAGGATGAATAGAACTATTCAAGAAACTGCAAGATCAGTGTTACATGGTGCTGGATTATCAGATGATTTCTGGGGTGAGGCAGTTGCAACAGCAGTTATCTTAAGAAACCGCAGTCCAACAGTTGCAGTGAAGAACATGACTCCATATGAATGCTTCAATGGAAGAAAACCAGATGTCGCGCATTTGAAAGTTTTTGGCTGTGATGCCTACATGCATGTTCCAAAGGAACTCAGAAAGAAATGGGATGCAAAATCTCAAAAGTGCATCTTCATTGGATACAGCTTGTACAGGAAAGGTTATCGACTGTATGATCCAAGAACAAAGCGACTTTATGAATCAAGAGATGTTGTGTTCGTAGAAAATGAATTTGGAGATCGTACTCAAATGAAGAAAGCTGAGGCAAAGAAGGTAGATGCTACTGACGTCTCACAACCAGTCATCACGTCTGACGAAGAAGAAGAGGACGAAACTGATGATGGTGAAAATATCAATGACTCTGAAAGTGATCCTGATTCAGACGAAGAAAATAATCAAAATGTTGAAGATCTGCAACAACCTCGTCGTTCAAATCGAGTGAGAAAGGCTCCAGAAAGAAATGGTGTAATTACTGGTGATTGGTGGGAATTTGAAGAGTCATTAAATGCTGATGCATATGAGAATCCAGAAGAACCTTCAACAATTCAACAAGCATTGAATTCATCTGCAAAAGAAAAGTGGAAAGAAGCTCTTGACAGTGAATACACGTCATTAATCAAGAACAGAGCTTGGAATCTTGTCAAACTCCCAGAAGGACGTAAACCAGTTGGGTGTCGTTGGGTATTCAAAGTTAAACACAGCCCTGATGGATCAATTGAAAGATACAAAAGCATGTCTCGTTGCTAAAGGTTATTCTCAAGAAGAAGGCATTGATTATGAAGAGACATATTCTCCTGTAGCAAGATACACATCAATTCGCTCAGTACTTGCCATTGCAAATCAATTGGATTTAGAATTGCATCAAATGGATGTACAAACAGCATTTCTCAATGGAGAACTAGAAGAAGAAATATATATGTCACAACCAGAAGGGTACAAAGAGAAAGGCAAAGAAAATTATGTTTGCAAGTTGAATAAAAGTCTTTATGGACTGTAGCAAGCATCAAGATGTTGGTTCAAAACAACGGATGCATTCCTGAAGGAAAATGACTACGAGCAATGTCAAGCTGACTCTTGTTTGTATGTCAAGCGAGTGGGAGCAGAGTTTATAATCATTGCACTATACGTCGACGACATGCTATTAGCTTGTAACAGTACAAAGCTATTGCAAAATGAGAAAGAAGCACTGCAAAAGCAATTTTGCATGAAAGATCTGGGTGAAGCTCGTTATTGTCTTGGGATTCAAATCGAACGTAACAGAGCAGAGAAGAAGATGTTGCTTCATCAAAGCACATACCTTAAGAATTTGTTGCAGAAGTATGGAATGCAGAATTGTAGAGCGGTACCAACACCACAAGTTACAGGTTCAACACTTTTTGCAAATGAAGGTGATCCTGTTGATAAGCAGAAGTATCAAGCGCTTATTGGAAGTCTTACTTATGCAGTTACAGCAACAAGACCAGACGTTGCACAAGCTTTAGGATCTGTTAATCAATTTAGTTCCAACCCAAGTGCAGAGCACTGGCAAAGCGTTAAACGCATCCTACGTTACATCAAAGGTACACTTGATTGGGGAATTCAATTTGATGGTTCAAAAGAAATGGAAGTGCAGCTTAACGGCTTCGTCGATGCAGATTGGGGAGGTGATGTCAATGGACGTAAATCTCAATCAGGCTACATGTTTACAATCTGTGGTGGAATTGTAAGTTGGGCCAGCAAGAAGCAGACAAGCGTAGCTCTCTCATCAACGGAAGCTGAGTATGTTGCAGCATGTTTAGCAACTCAAGAGGCAGTATGGCTGCTTTCACTACTTGCTGACTTGAATTTTGTTCAAGACAAACCTACAGTTGTTCAAGAGGATAATCAAGGAGCAATCGCGATGTCAAAGAATCCAAAGTATCAGGGGAGGACAAAGCACATAGACGTCAAGCATCATTTTATCAGAGACAAAGTTGAAAATGGTGAGTTACTTTTACAGTCAAACGACCTCAAGCGTTGGATGAGTTTTCAAACATCCCAAGTGTAACTATGAAATTCAAATTGGCAATTCCTTTCGAGTTTTGAGTACATAGGTTAAGCCAAAATTCAATGTGGTTAGAGTGCGGTAAGATCTTATTTGAAGATATGAAAGCCCGCACGAAAGTCCATTTGGATATTCTGATTTCACTTTCGAACTTCAACATGCCTGTTGCAAATAAAGCTGGTGGGGTTTACTTTCCAGGTACACCCCTGCCTTATTACATGAGAAGGCTGATGATAAATTATCAATACTTTTTCGTGGTTTCTTGGATGTGAATTTTTTACTCTTTATATGCAGACACAGCTCTTATTGCTGCTAGTTTTGAGCTTTGCTCCCGAAAACTGCTTGCTATCGGGAACATCCTTGCGAAGAAACGAATAATGTTCGGCAGCATCTCTCTCAATTCTTAGCATGGACCTTCGAATGGGTCGTATAAAAGCTTTTCTTCTTCATCTTGCAAGAGGAAAGCCATGGCTTTCCAGTTTGGTTCCAAGACAAGTTTATACCTTATTTCCATCATTGTCTGGGCAGCATAAAGAAATTTGCAAATACAACAATTCGCAACAACAATCCCTAATCTTCAAGTGATATGCAAAGTTAGAGTGAAAATCAAAAGTCTTATCGACAAATTGTATTTGCCTTCCAGAATTACGTTTGGCGTGCGTAACAGAAATAGAAAACTGCAACACGATACTCAAGATTTAAAATTTGGCGCCAATTTGAATTACGAAGTTACACGTCGGATGTTTGAAAACTCATCCAACGCTTGAGGTCGTTTGACTGTAAAATACTGTCCAAATAACGATATGATCGCTGATATGCTCACTAAGGCACTACCAAAAACACTGTTTAAAAAATTTTGAATGATGATGAACGTAACAAACAGAATTTGAGTAGAAGACATTTATGAACAACTTTTTTGTTTTAACTGTCGAGATCTATTTTTCGAGTGGGAGTGTTGAAATATACGAAAAATAGAGCTATTTTATTGTTTGTTACGAGAAATGACGTTATTACTTCCGTTCATATCATGCTGTGAGATGATACTTGCTTAGTTAGTTTCGTTCGTATGTTATCGTCGTTATGTAGCAGACCTGAGTTTATCTAAATCGCTATATTGCGCGTAAAGCTCCTGATTTTAACAAAAATAACATATTGCAAAGATTTATTTGTCATTAACATGAACAACGACACTTCATTGCTTTGTTCGATGAGATTTATTATCAATGAAATTTTGACGAAAAGATGAACAAATAAAACCTGGGGTTTTGCAACTGCTATAGATACCTGGTGGATTTTCAGGATAAAAACCCGCAAGTTATATTGCAATGAGTCAATACAAAGTCCTTTTATCTTTCGATAATATCACAGATATTCTTCCATTTAAAAATTTTTACCTTTGCTTCGATGTTAACTCTTCAAAAATTCGATACATTGCCTCATTGCCCAGCTTATTACCTAGGATAACAATGAAAAATTTGTCACATTGCTAAATGCACATAACGTGGAAATCCCTCCTTGATTCATTGAAACTCTCTACATTAGTAATCTATAAAGCCATTCTATCTTTCGATAATTTGAAAGATATTCTTCCACTTTCTTAATTGTTAACCAGGGCTTGAAAATGTCCAGCAGCGCCGGCAGCGGCGCTGCCAGGAAATTTTTGTTTAAAATGGCTCGCAGGAAGTTTATCATTATATGGCAGGAAATTTTTGGAATATTATGTGGAATGCCAATAGAGTATCTTTGCTTCTATTTCGCAGAGTATCTTTGCTTCTATTTCGCATTTGCTAACTAAATTTCCGAAGTTGCTGAAGTTGAAGTTTCATACAACTTTGTAGTGTGAAAAACTGAATTGCAAGGCCCTGAAGTAAATTTTCAGATTTCCCAAATATTTGATATAAACCTGTGCTGCATTTATGTCCATGCTTAACTTGAGTGCAGCTATGTAGCAAGTCCCCAATCGCTCTATGGAGCAGCGCATCCTATGAAAACTTGGAGAAGTGCCTGTTGCTTGTAAGAAGAACATCGACCGCTCTTCGAGCGGTACAACTAATGGGGAACTAGTGCCGGTCTCCCCTACTATCAAAACGCACACGCACTTTCAGGTTGATTAATTCGCTTAGCAATTTTCATGTAGAAATACCATCATTGCATTAGAATTGTTAAAGAATGCATGGAAACTGTTCCTGCGTTTGTCTATCAGTTCATTTTCGAAGGAATTTAGGGATGCTAGAAGAAGTTTATTATCCCACTGAAGCGCAACGTCTATTGTCCAACTAACAAGAAATTTTGGCTATGTTTCGCAGGAAGTCTTGATTTTCTATTTTTGCTGCCATGAAGAAAAACCTTTTTTCCAGCGCTGTTGTTAACTATTCTTCCAGTAATTTACAAAGTCCTTTTATCTTTCGATAATGTCAAAGATATTCTTCGATTTAACAGTTTTTACCTTTGCTTCGATGTTAATTCTTCAGAAGTTCAATCAATTGCCTCCTTGTCCAGCTTTTTACCTAGGATCAGAATGAAAGATTTGTCACATTCCTAAATGCACAGAACAAGAAAATTCCCTCTGGATTCATTGAAACTCTACACATTAGTAATCCATAAAGCCGTTCTATCTTTCGATATTGTCAAAGATATTCTTCCGTTTTCTCAATTATAAACTATTTCTTCCAGTAGTCTACAAAGCCCTTTTATCTTTCAATAATGCCAAAGATATGGATTAAAAGAGCAGAGCTCCATTGTAAGTAGAAATCATATAGGGTGTCTCAAAAGAGTGTCCGACTTTTAAATTTTAATATGTCCGAGACTGTTTGATGTATTAGAACCATTTGGACATTTTTGAAAGCTGAAACATACAATTTTCTGTTGAGTCTATCGCTGTTTAAATTTTGGAATTTTTAGAATACCAATTTTAAATGTTTTTTACTCTTTACTGTACCCTTTACTATTCTACAATGTTATTCTAATTTCCAAATAGACTTGTCCAGATAGCCGAGAAAACACAATTAAAAGTACTTTCGGAAACCTGACAATGTCATTCACAAACTTTACAATTTTTCAAATATTATATGTTACAATACGAGGGGACATTTAAAGCTTACTCTCAAGTACCGAATAATCGTCCCCCCGGCTTATTAATTTTTGAAAAATTTTCCAACCCCCCCTCCCCACTTTTATTCCAACCCCCCCTTTTTTAATTCTTGAAAAATAGAAGTAATAGTGAACAATTTTTTTCAATAATTCCTGCTAAGCAAATGTACTTACTGTATTTATTAACATTACTCTCCTTTGTTTGTCTGACCCGTGTTACATACGTGTTTTACATATGTGGTACCCATGTTAGATACGTGTTTTACTAAGAAAAAGAACAACGACTATTCTCAATTTTTCCAGCCCCCCGATTGTTCCAACCCCCCCCCCCCCCGATTATTGTAATATTGAACCATTTCAACCCCCCCCCCCAATTATTCTCACCCCCCCCGTTTATTCGGTACTTGAGAGTAGTTATGAACAATGCAGTCGTTCTAGCCCATTGGTGGTAAACATGTCAACTTTGTCAAGTTTTTGTCCGTTATGCAAGTTTTGCGCTTTGAAATAAATGCATCTCGGACATTCAGGTATTTTCTTTGATCGCATTTTCAAATTTGCTCAATCAATCTTTCGAAACCAGGCAATGATCTTTGTTTCTCAAACTCGGTACATTTCAATGTCAATCTTGACATAACGCATCGCTGTGTTATCTGGGATAACATGCCTCCTTACCAGTGGTAGCAGTTAGATTTCTACTAATTCGAGTACCTCATCTTCAAAGAATGAAACTTGAAGCTTTCTTTTCCACTAAGAAAATGGCTACTTTGGTATTCCATCAGTAAATATCATTGTAAAGTTAGATAATGGTAGAGAAAAGGTGCAGAAAACATGCAAAAATTGGTGAAAACTTTGAGAAAACTTTGCGGTTTCTTAGTATTTGTCAAATTTGAACAGCAACAGACTCAAAAGAAAATCAACCATCCAACCGATTCACATAATTTGGTAAGATGTTAACGACGTGTCAAAGAGGCTTTTGGCTTCTTTTATCTTCTTTTAAATTATATCTTGGCTTCAGTCGAGGATTTGAAATTAGAAATATGGTCATTTCTAAATGGTCCCCCAACAGTGTTTACCTTTGCTTCGATGTTAATTCTTCAAAACTTTGATCAATTGCTTCCTTTTCCAGCTTTTTACCTAGGATCATAATGAAAAATTTGTCACATTGGTACAGAACAAGAAAATTCCTCTTTAATTCATTGAAACGCTATACATGGTCGTACATGTTGTGCATGTTAAACATGTTGGTCTAGCCAATATGACCCCCCGACCAGTATGGCCTCAAGAAACCATCCTCGCTCTCAAACGTTTTCAAAATGGTGACTGCATTGACTGGAGTAGCAACAAAATCATCTTACGTGCTTGCATGCCTTCAGATGAGGAGGATACGTTAAGTGGAAAATTACTTGGAAAATAGACAAGAAACTTTTCAGCTTTGAATTTTTCCAATTTCATCCTTCAGTGAATTATCTCCAGGGCCGTGCAAAGTACCCTAAACGTAGGGGAGGGGGGAGGGGGGATATGACATTTCAAGAGGAACTTCTTTAGTTAGCTAAAGGAGGCCCAGGGGAGCTTCACATTTTTGTCATATAGGACTAGGAGTGTGCGCTAGATTTGTGACAATGATGAGTCCTTTGTATCCCTGCGGTAAACCTTGCTCAACGGGAACTAATAATGAAACAGTGAAAAAGCTAACCCTTTTTCCCTATTTTGTGAAGTCTCGCTTTCACATTGCCTGCCAGAGAGCCCAAACATTTTGCGAAATATTTGTGTGAAACCTCCAAGGACTCGTCTTTGTGTTCTAATGCATCGAATTGAAGAACAAAATTCTCTCGATTATTTCAGGACCCTGGATTGGTTTCCCTATCCCTAGTTCTAAAGTCGAAAGTCCACAGCAAGACTTCGCTCGTTCTTTTCAAGTAGGGCGGACGCGGACATAAAGCAAAGAAATAAGTTCTAAAAATAAGTTTTCCCTGCTCATGTAGGCGTACACAAGAATAAATCTCCACCCTTCAACAATCTTAAATTGGTATTCTTGGAAGCTCAGAGTTTGGGCCTAAATAGGGTCACCTATTTCAGAGTAATAATACAAGTCTCTGTTAACTGAAGCGCCATCTGTTTTTAGTGTTTTTAGCACCGGGTGGGATCGCAGAAGTAGAATAGGCCTAATCGAGCCCGCAACCCCTTGACATTACGTCATCATCATCATCATCATCATCATCATCATCATCATCATCATCATCATCATCATCATCATCATCATCATCATCATCATCATCATCATCATCATCATCATCATCATCATCATCATTATCTTGTCTACCGGGTATCGAACCCTGTCTGCCTGATTGTTCTGTCAGCAAAGTCAGATGATTACACCTCTGCACCGCAACACCCTCGACTATTGGTGATACACAAGCTAAAATCTGAGAAGCAGTAGTGAGGAAAATACTGAACGGACTCCAACATTTCCATCAAACGTCAAACGTGACAAGGGTTACTGCCAAATTCACATACTTTGGCCTCGACTTTGGCTAGCATATGATAGATAACATCTTCCAATTTACACTCCTTTTGAATTTAACTTTATATTTGTAGGGTTCTGATATAGCCTGAAGCAAATTTGCGACACAGTTTTTCATGAATTGTATTGAGAGTATGGTTGAGATTTAAAAGAAAAGGCCCGGGAGAGGTACATAACATATTTATGGTACGGTGCCGCCCATATGGGTAGGTTTTTTAGCCCAAAATTCTCTAAACAAGGGTTCTTTTTCGGCAGATTTTCCATAAACATGGGTAGGGTTTCGCTGAAATTCGCAAAAATGGTTAAAATGGGCAGTTTTCCTCCAAAATTCATCATAAAGGTGGGTATCAAAAGCAAGTTTCGGTAATTAGAAGAGGGTAGCTTTCTGAAAACCGGGCGGTAGACCACTGTCCATCCTCAAGTCATGTACCCCCCCATCCCTTCCGGGAGGGAAGGCACGCGGATTTGTTGTAAGAAACTAGGAATTTGAGCGGAATTTGAGCCAGAAAAATTATAGAATTTTGAGTACCTCGAATTTCGCCTGCCTTCAATCTTCGCCTCGGAGGGGGGCGAAAATTAAAGGGAGTGAATTGCGGAAATATTTTGGGAGCGAAAATTAGAGGGAGCAAAAATTAAAGGAAGCGAAAATATCTAACTTCTATAAAAGAACTTTTGTTTTGATTGTGATACAAAATATAAGACATGCATTACTCTTCGACAACAATCATATTGTCCTCCTTATCTGAGGCGTTATTTTGTTGTTCTAGTTCCACCGCGTTCTCTTCCTGGGGGCCATATCCATCCAAATTACGTCACATCGATGGGGGCGACAACCAGGGGGGCGACAATTAAAGGGAGCGAAACTCCCGCAAAACTTCTACACAAGGGGGGGGCGAAAATTAAAGGGAGCCAAAATTGGAGGCAGGCAAAATTTGAAAGGACTAAGGTAGTCAGAGAGTTTCTTACAACAAATAATGGAAAGTGTATGAACGATTTCCTCTTTAAAAAAATAAATAGTTTCATATGATGTATTTTGCCAATGCTGGAGTTCCTTTTTTGTGCCCGATCCGAGAGTTGAGTTTCTTAAGTATGCAGCAAGCAAACATTCTTGGTCTATTAAGAACTAACCACCAGGAAAATAAAGTTTGCAATGTGCAAAGTTTGCAAATCGGTGTGAGATTCAAGCTACTGAAAGGGAAATTTACAAACTTCTGTCCACATCTTTTTGCAGGAAACTGCTTTCGTGTTGAGTTCAACAAGTAGACCCTGTTCAAAATTAAATCACTTATTTTGAAATGCATTATTCACCTGAACGTGATGTGGACCTAAAACTAATTTTGCAAACTTTTTCTTTTTTTGCTGAGAAGAATTGCAAAGGCTCATAACACAAAGAAGTGCCCAGTAGTTATCCATACTTTGCATTTATACACTCTGCATTTAAAAAATTCAACATTGCAAGAAGATGTGGACAGGAATTTTTTAAATTTTCCTCCAAGCAGTACAAATTTCATACCAATTTGCAAAATTTGCACATTGCAAATTGCAAAGAAACTGAGTACTCTTCTATGGTGGTTAGCCTTGAATAGACCAAAAAGGTTAGTCCTGTCCACATCTTTTAGCAATGTTGATTTTTTTAAATACAGAGGGTATGAATGCAAGGTATGGATAACTACTGGGCACTTGTTTGTCTTCTTGTAAAACGATGGGGTTTGCATTTAGTTTAACTCCACATCATATTGAGGCAAATAATGCATTTCAAAAGAACTTATCATTTTGAATAGGGTCTGATGTAGACCCAATTTTCATATTGAGGCCCTTTATCAGAAATGTAAGCCTTATGAAAAGTAATGTAAGTTCAACACATGCAGAGTGTCAACTTAGTGGACTTTGAAAGCCTCTGTTTTATGAAAAGGCTTAATTTGGCCATACAGGGCAATACAACCTGTGTAGAAAGTTCAGGTTTGAAATTTAAGTAAGAATGCCCAAACAATTCAGCTCAGGCGCATTGAAAGAAATGATTAGAAAATATGAACAAAGGAGATCAACTCAATTTGTTCCATTATTCAAATAATGATGCTCGCATTAACTGTTTCTGTTATTTGTTACTGCATTTGTCTCATGCAATCTCATCTCAACCTGTGCTGCAATTCCATACAAATGCAAAACAAAATAAGCAATGTTGTGAAAGCTCAACTGGACTCCAAAACTCAAAATATGAATTTGCAGGAAAATACTTCTGAAGTTAACATCAAACACTTTTCATATTTCCAATAGTGATAAATGCATCCTTCAAGACATTTTGTTTCAAATTAGCTTTCACTCTATTAATGTGTAAAATCAAATTGATTGCCAGGGAAGATAATATATGCTGTTAAAGCAGGGGCAAATCCAGCCCAAAGTTGGGGGGGGGGCAACTTGCAAAGAGGGCACCAAAGATTGCAAATAAATTTTTGAATGCTTTTTAAAGAAATTCTTTGATTTACTACTAAATAACACCTTGAATTTTATGTTTCCCCTATATTCAAATCAAAACAGTTAAAATATTGGGCGTTAGAGTGAGGATTAGGGGCGCTTTTCTTGCCAAATTAAGGGGCGCAAAGCTGAGTTTTCCTCACAAAGGGGGGGGGGGCAATTGCCCCTACTTGCCCCCTGAATCCGCCATTGTGGATTACTTAACAAGGAAGCTATTGTCCTTGCTTACAGTAGTAGTATTCCAATCAAGTTGTTTTTGTTGAGTATCTTTGCAAAAGTCTTTGCAGAGTATCTTCACAGGCATTGGTTAACAGCCTGGTTTCAGACTTTTTATTCAAACATAAACCCATATGGCAAAATATAGAGTACGTTTGCAGCATGCTGCTAAGCCTGGTACTAACTTGCTTTTATGCAATTTGGTTTGTATGTGGGTTAGCATTTTTAAATAAATGCCATGAAGTAGAGTCTTTTGCTCCTCATGGCATCGTCCAGTATTGTAAAGTAGTTAAAAGGTAGAGTAGTCCATAACATTGTAACATGTATTGTAACATTGCAATAGTTATTTGGAAGAATAAAATATTGTAGGATTATGCTTGGTCATACCTTGCTTTGACTGTTAACATAGACTTTTAAAAAACCAAAAGCAACTACTCTCCCCAATTGAATAAAAGGCTTGAGCTACTGTATATAGTTGAGATTGGATTGTTTATATTCAGAATGATCTGTTGTGTTATTTAGATTTAGATGTAGTATAATAAAGACACTTAAAAAGGACAATATAAGAGATGGTGTATATAGGGGTGGACTGGCTGGTTGGGTTCACCACAAGCATTTTGGTAGGTTCTTATATGTGGGGATTTACTGTATTATAAATATTTTCCCTTATGGTATCTTCGTAAAGAAATAGTAAGTGGTTTCATTTAGATGCAAATGACTATCACAAGAATATACAGTATGATCACCTCAATGTTTATAGGTGTTTGTGTGGTCTGGAGTGAGCTCCCTGTTGCTGCTGCTTCTGGGGATTTTGCTTAGTCTTTTTTCTTTTGCTGTTGCCCTTGTAATTTCTGTCCAACTTTTCCCTTGAAATGCTGGAAAATCATGGGATATCAAGATCAACACAATTCAAATTACTCTCTGGTCTGTAATAGAAGCCCCCCCCCCCCGCTTATTAATTTTTAGAAAATTTTCCACCCAGGACATTCTTATTCCAACCCCCCCACTTAGTAATTCTGGCAGCAAGTTGCAAGCAAGACAAAAGCTATGCAACAAAATTCTATGAACCTAGCTAAGATTGAGATTTTCAAGCGAAATCTGAAGTCATTGCATAAGTTTCCATTGGAAAAGCGAAACTTAAAAAATAGATGTTTTCCAACCTCCCCTGGCTATTAATTTTAGAGATTTTTTCCAACTCCCCTATTATTCCAACCCCCCCGGCTATTAATTTCTTAGGCATTTTCCAGCCCCCCTACTATTCCAACCCCCCGTCTATTGGAGACCAGAGAGTACCAATGTATATTTCAGTTCCAACTTTGCTTGAGCCAGGTACAAAAAAATTCTGACATTCTCTTCTATCCTCTAATAGATGATAATGGCAAAGATAATAATGAAACCAATAATAGAACGGACTTGAGAATTTTTTGGGAAACATATGACCCCTGTACCCCTCTAGTATCTGAGGTTGCTGGTAGCATCTTGATGGTCAGCAGAATGAAACCAGCCATTTTACATCATGTTCGTAGCTGAGATAAATGGGAAATAATGATAGAAATAACAAAATCAATTATAACAATCCAAATCAGTTTCTCGTAATTAGGTGCCTACCTCTAATCTGTTTTCACAATGCTTCTGCTTGTTGCAATGGCAATTTGCAGTGCAGTATTTCTCTGCACTTCGACATGGGCACCCTTTCTTCTGGCAAGATGCTTTGCAATCACATGATACTAAAATGAAAATAAAAGAGGCATCGGCTGGAATGTTTATGAGTGGTGTCTACTGCTGGGGCAAAATTGGACACCTCATGGTAAAATGGGTAGGGTGAAATAGATGTTCTTCACATAGTGAACTTTGATTTATCGGTTCAGGATCTACCGTGATCCAGCAGCATCAGCACTTGGTCTACCCACTTCATTCCAGCAAGCAGAGCAGATCCTATCAAAGTGGACAGAGTCATCGCAAAAGAGCCTACTAACCTATGTGAAAGCTAAAATCTACACTCACACTGACTGCAAGGTCACTATTTATGGGAAAATTTTCCATGCTTACAATTATTGAAACAAAACAGGAAATTTGAAACTCTTACCTTCGATGCTACTGCCAGAGTGAAGACTCGTTTGCAAAGTCGCACTACTGCTGGTGTCTGTCAATGATTGTTGATGGCCTAATGCCGATAGGCCTAGGTCTTGCAGCCTGCTACTTGAAATGTTGGGAAAGGGATAAACCTCTCCTGCCTCCTCTTTTCCCTCTCCTTCTTCCAACAGTCTTCGTTTTGGAAATGTAATTTGCCTTCATGGCGAAGTATTTCCAGGAGCATCTTCCAGATCTGGCACCGTCCATCTTCTCACCATCTTGACAAAGCGCAGCAAACCAATTAAACACTTCCTTGTTGCTCGGAAGGCGCATGCAGATTTCCACCAATCGTCTTGCGCTTGTATTGTTCATATATCAACGAATCAAAACGCTCTAATTGTTCTATTTAAGCCAATCACAAACGTTACATATGTCCTTTAATGGCAAGCTTGGGATAATGTTCTGTGTACAATTTTGTTTGTTTATCTTCAGGATACAAGAGATGAAACAGCTCAAAAAGGCAGAAGAACGGCTTTGAAGTGCACATTAACCAGCAATACTTGCTCTAACATCCTTGAGTTACCCAAAGGAATACTCACAGAGGCAATCCCTGATCAAGATTTCCTTTTTAATCTGTATGATTATGCAATAAAAGGATCTTATTTTGATATATTTTAAAGGCAGTCTGTCACGTATCTGATTGGCCGCGACAATCAGAGTTCAACACAACAAATTTCTTTGTGAATCTGTATATTTGAAACAAAGGAGGGCTAATCTTCTTGAATTTCTACCGCCATAGAAAATCAGAGGATTATCAGCCATTTAAATTTCCTATTCTTTGTATTGTCATTATCAACCAATCAAATGCGTGACAGACTGCCTTTAAGAGAGGAATATTATATTCAATGATATCTGAACAGATCTTCTTTGCAAGTATGCTACGCTTTGTTGGTTGAATATTTTGTTCCAGCTGACATTATCTCTAAAGCAATAACTAGGTGCGCATTGCACACTTTGCATAGTAATCAGTCAGGGGGAGATGCTGAATTTATTCATTATGGTTCCAACCAAACATATCATCCCAAATTTTTTTATTGCAATTTGATCTTCTTTCAGAGCTATTGGTGGTTTTGGTGGAGACTAAACTAGTCAACCTGGCAAGTGAGGGTCATTACCTGATTTAGGAAGAAGACATTGAGTGTAATACCGGGTGTCCCAAATAAAAGTATCCGGATTTGGTCGACGCTAGTGATAAGAATATAGCGTGAATCAATCCGAAATGATTTTCAAAACATACCTTGAGAGCCAACTTGAACATAGATACCTCGTTTGTTGATATCGGTGCACTGAGAGTGAAGATATTAATCTTCAAAGGACAAGTTTGCCTCCACCTCCAAACCAGAGCTTTGGCGCTTTGGCCTAAGCAACTTCTTGAAGCCCTGTGAATAAAATCAACAAAATTTAAAGACGGCACAACAGAAGTGTTTTCCAAAATACAGTTCATGTGAGACCTATCGTCAAGGGAGCCCCGAAATCAGCTTCATTGATCTCAATATCAACGATTTATTTAACACTTACTATTCACCGGTGAAAGTACTCCCTTGAGCATCAACGCACTTTTGACATCGTCTTCAGATTTTGTTGATTTTATTCATAGAGCTTCAAGAATTTGCTTAGGCCAAAGCACCAAAGCTCTGGTTTGGAGGTGGACGCAAATTTGTCCTTTGAAGATTAATATCTTCACTCTCAGTGCAGTGAATTCAACAAACGAGGTATCTATGTTCAAGTTGGCTATTGAGGTATGTTTTGAAAATCATTTCGGTTTGATTCACGCTATATTCTTATCGCTAGGGTCGACCAAATCCGGATACTTTTTTTTGGGACACCCGGTATAGCAGATCTATTAAAGTATTACAACCTATTCACAAAAGTTGGCATGAAGACGCTACAGCCATATTTTGACTAGGATGGATTTAAACAGCTGTAGCAACCCATGTTAAACTTGCTGGAGGTATGAATAGTTACTCTGTCAACATTTTCTTCAAAATGACTACATTGTTCGATACTCAACCTGCCCTATTCAATAGTAAATTATTTTTCCATTTGTAGAATTTCATTACCCCTTGTTTGTAACAAGATTTAAAAAGTTTACCCTTATGGCCAGCACATATTTCCCAATTATCAAAAAATATTTAGTACTCCCAGATCCATGGCTTTAATTTGCAAATTAAATGAACAAGACACTTATTGTCAAGTTTTGCAGAGTTGACAGAAAGTGCAAACTTTTTGAAACAGCAGATGCTCTATGAGAAATTCCTTGATCACCAAGTTGGCCAATAACCATGTACCAAGCCTCCAAAGCAAATCTGTTACTGCTAATGCATTGACAATACCAAGTTATCTGAATTTAAAGATCTTTTGGCTACTCTAAAAAAGACTCTGATTCGAATGATATTCCAAGATGGAGTCTTTTGAAGAATTTTCAAATTGACCGAGGCTATGATGCCACTCATTCAAACCTCTTGCATGACAATGCAAAAATACATCGATCAATTCAGGCTCCTCTGTAGATTAGCAAAAAGGGACATTTCCTGACAAGATGAAATTGGCCAAAGTAGTTCCACTCTTCAAGAAAGGCTGCCCTTCAACAGCATCAAATTTTAGACCTATTTCTCTTCTTTCCGTTTTTAGCAAAATCACTGAAAAGGTCATGTATAAACGTCTGTACACATTCCTAGAAAAGCATGAGATTTTATATAATCTACAATTTGGTTTTCGTGGAAGCCATTCTATTAATCATGCCCTAGTTAGCCTAACAGAAGCAATAAAAAACTCATTAGACGATAGAAAACATGGCTGTGGAATATTTATTGACTTGCAAAAGGCATTTGATACTGTGAATCATGATATTCTTTTGATGAAGCTTGAACATTATGGAATCAGGGGAACTACTTTAGATTGGTCTAAATCCTATCTCTCAGATAGGAAACAATATGTCTCAGTGAATGGTTGTAACTCCAGTTACCTCAATGTTACCTGTGGGGTTCCACAGGGCTCTGTTCTTGGTCCCCTTCTTTTCTTAATTTACATCAATGATTTGCCTCTCTCATCCTCAAAATTAGCCTTCTACTTATTTGCAGATGATACTAACATTTATTATGAAGCTGAGAGTCTTGATCAGCTTCAAAGTGTTGTTAACAAGGAATTGAAAAAAGTGAAAATGTGGCTTGATGTCAACAAATTGTCACTGAACATTGACAAAACCAATTTCATAATTTTTAAGTCACCTCTGCATTCATCTCCTGAAAATGTTAGCATCAAAATTGGAAAGCTCCCTATCAAGCAGACTTGTTATGTCAAATTTCTGGGTGTCCTTCTAGATGAAAATCTTGCATGGAAGTATCATTTAACAGAACTGTCTAAAAAACTGGCTAGAACTTGTGGTATGTTTTTCAAAGTAAGGCACTTCTTACCTATTGATATTTTGGTCTGTCTTTACAACTCCTTATTTTCACCTTTCCTGCAATATGGTGTTTTGGTTTGGGGTCTCACCTATGAGACTCACATCAATCCAGTGTTTTTGTTACAGAAAAGAGCTGTAAGAGCTATTTCATTTGAGCATTTTACTGCACCTTCTATGCCTATCTTCTCTGATTTGAAAATTTTAAAACTTCATGATCTTTTTCAATTGAAAATGCTTAGTTTTGTTTATAATTGTATTACTAAGATCGCTCCTTCTTATTTTCATTCTTTCTTTGAATTAGTGGATTCTGTTCATCAATATAGTACATGGCAAGCTACCAACAATTATATTTTCCTAACCCAGATGAATACCTTGCAATATGGTCTTAGGTCAGTACGTTACTTTGGAGCTAAGTGCTGGAATGACATTCCTGTGGAAATAAAAAAATCCCCATCTGCAAATAATTTTCAACAAACAGTCAAAGCCTACCTCTTTGAAAGAAACTACTAATTTTGATTGCATAAAAGTGGATACAAAAAGGTCACCATCTGCCCAATTTCAATGAAAGGAATTAAACCAAAATAAGAAACTTTTCAAACAGGGGGTGTTCTCTCCTCGATTAGCCTAACTACTAAGAGAACTCCTCCTTTAAGCAATTCCCTCCATACAATTTTCCTTTTTGTCTAAATATTTAGTTTCCATTTTGTATCAATTTTTTCTGTAACATTGTTATTGTAGTTTAGTTTAGTTAATTGTTTGTATTAATGAGAAATTGCATGTAGAGAATTTAAAATATGAAACTGAAACTGAACTGAAACTATATCTCTTGTAGTTTCGGAGAAAAAGAGGGCGTAGTAAGTAAAAAATCGCCCAGTACTAATAGGGTTAAGGTATTGATTTTGATCAAATTTCACTTACTTTGTTAACATTTTGGATGGCTGTCACAATTTTAGGGTATACATTTTCAATGGCTTGTAAATTTTGGGGTATCGTTTGCACAAAAATTTGTAAATATTAGCGTGCGATTTCAGATGTCAAATGGCACACCCTCGTCACCCACCAATTGAAGTTACCCCCCCCCCCCCGGGTTCATATGCCACCTTAAGATTGCTTAATATGAACTTATCGAATCTGATTGCTCCAAGTAAATGTACCTGTTGATTGAACACACTGCATTGGCGCAAGTCAATGACTTACAAATTTTGATACCTTGCTTTACAGGATAGAAAACTCCCTCCTGTACTATATGTACAATTGGACAATTGTTGGAGAGAGAGCAAAAACATTCATTTTTTTATTCTTTGCATGGCTTGTTCAACGAAAAATTGTTAAGAAGGTATGATGTATGTGTTTCAAAACAAGTTACAATTCGTGCATATTTGATACCAAAGCTTCAAGGTAATTTCTTGAATAGAACATTTTGACATTTAGAAAAAGGGTCTGGGGAGAGCAATATTTTTCTGGTAAATGGCTGCCACACGGCTTCCTGGAGTGATGAATTGAACGCTACAAATCTATCATTTTCAAATTTATGGTGAAAAATAAATGAATTACCCACATTGTACCTGAAAAGCGAAACAAATGCACTTTGGCGGACACAGCTTTCACGAAAAACAGAGGTTGAATAGACGATTACGCTAAAGATGGCGGCGAGGAACTCTTTACCAAGATGCACTGCGTTCTAATTACGAATCATTGCAACCTCGTTCCCAGGGTTTTCTTGCTAGGAGGAGCAGACTGTAGCAGTACTTGTCGCATACTAATTACTAATGTCTTATCTTAATTTATGTTAATAGGTTTCTTTTGTATTCTAGTTTGATTGTATTTAATTGTCAATAGTGATTGTCATAATCAGTCAGTCAATAACCTCAACATGAGTCGCACGTCTCTTTGCTCGCTCTCAATTTAGGACTACTTGAGACAATAGGGAACATTACCGCTAGTTCCAGCCCTGTTATAAGTTTGACATGCATCCTACGTCCCAGCCTGCTTTCCATTGGCCTTTGAAATATTTTAGTCGAAGATACTCTTTCTGTATGCAAATTGTTCAACTGAAGTGATGCATTTCATTTTTCATATCTTGCACAATATCTTCATGTTTATAATTTGGCAAATTATCCATATTTCATTGAATGCGTTTCGTTTGTTTCGTTAAATATCACTTGTTATGAGCAAAACAACTCATTTTTTTATATCTAAACTGTGCAAAACAACTCTCTTGAACAGAACCTCATGGTTTTGTTCTTGATTTGGTCAATTATCCGTTTGTTATTGAACCCGTTTCGTTCGTTTCGTTCGTTTCGTTGAATATAATAAGCCCTCCGATCAGTATCAGTCAAAAATCTTTCAGTATGTTTGATGATGGTTTTGCTTTTCAAAGCAATCTTTAAATCTGGTACTGTAAGAAGACTTTCAAAGTATTCCTTTAAGTCTGAATTGGTAATGTTCAATTACTACTTTGTGCATGGCTCCTAGTCGTTGATGCTTCTGCGCTTGTTTATAAATCTAAAAACCTTATACTAATTCTAATTACTTAGTGTTCATGAATGAGAAAGAAAGATGAAGGTACAAAGCTATAAGCTATAAAGTAAGAAGACATTCATTTCAAGTCCACGAGTCCTTCTTTCTTGTGGAAAGACAATGTCCTCACAGTTACATGAGCTGTGTAAGGCATTTAGGGTAAGGAGGGATAATTAGGGCCTTTGGTGCAATTTGGGTCTATTCACTTTTTGCTATTAAAATGATCGTAAATTGAAAATTCGATTCATGGCTAAGTTGGTGATGAAATATACACGTTGAGGAGTTGTTCAAGTTGTTTCAAAGAATCATTTGGGCTCTACCTGCCGATGACTCACTCTTCGAACATGGTTTTGCATAAAAGAGCCAATGATATACGAATTGTTGGTTCCAATCTCTTCTGAATGAGATTTTGTATTACTGATAGCTGTTGTGATTGATTAATATTTTATTGATAATTCTTCTGTGCAGTTCCACATCGTATTGATTCTTTGAGCTACAGTAGTTGTCATTATATTTTTAAAAGTAAAGCTTGGCCTTTTTACAGTTATGAAGTTTAGTTTTTTTGTTATTTTGCTTGTTCGTTTGCTAGAAGAGATCAGAATAGGGTCTGAGTTGCATGGTGATTTCCACTAAAATGGTATTGGCACTTGAAAAGCACTTGCATGGAAATGCATTGGGAGCGAATCATAACTGAGCAAATCACATTGTGCAAGAACTACTAGGCTTGTAAAGATCACAAATTGCGCACCATCAGTCTCATTTTGGCCTTCTTGATATCGTTCTCACTCTTTCTATGACAAGAAATCTAGAAACCATTTTATCTGAAGACCTAGAAGAGTCAGCCTAATCATTCGTCTCAAAAGCATGATGGCGATTCTTCTTAGAGCATCGTCTCAATTTTGGATCACTTAAGAAAAAATTTTGAGCTTGTTAAATCTGTGCCATAAATTCAGCTTTATAATTAATGTACCTGCAAATATTGTGCAAATACTTTAGCTCATAGTTTATGGCATCGACTATATAGATTATTCAATGGTTGCCTTATCACCATTTTATTTGTGCTTTGTTCACTGAATTTGGCTTGAAGCGGACAGAAATTTGTTTTTGTTGTTGTTTAACCCTGCCATGTCATCGGAATGTTTCACTGCTTTAAATTATGCACTGTTAAAGATTTCAGTGCCCCTCCATACCCATGATAACACTTTGTTTTAAAGGCCTTATGCAGCCAAATTTTGCTCCTCGAGTTTTTGATGATTTTAGATAGTTCATAGTTTCATAAAAACTTTGTGAAAGTTTGAGATGGAAATTATGAGTTTAAGGTGAAGAAATTGTGTGTCAAAGTTGAGTGATTTTGCTATTTCAACGCGACATTGAACTGACAAATGTGACGTCACAATTATGACTGACGATACAGCGCGCATTGGAGACACTGTGCAAGCAATGACCACTGCTTCAAAAAGTATGGAAAACACTTCGTGTGGGAGGTCATTTGTCGCTGGAGCACCAAATGGAGAAAGCTGCAAGAATACACAATTTATAAAAGATGTAGCCATCCACACATTCCCGAATGAAAACATTCAATCTTTACATATATTTAGTGGGTTAGATTTGTTCGCCACCATCGACCATTGGGCCTCAAGGGCATTTTTCTAAACAAACAGAATACCTTCACAGATTCATAGCAAATGTTGACGATCTTTTTTTCGTTTTGCATACATTGAATCACCAGTCGTTCTTGGGAACTTATTCCCGTTCTCTAATCTAGAGTTTGAAGGTTTGAACAATGTTTTGCAATCTTTACTGTCCTCATTTCAAACTGTCGGCGGGAAATTTGGGTATGCTCGAGAAAATCAGTATCAGTAATGCCGGGGCCCAATTCTTGACAACATGGAAATGTAAACAAAGTTTTACCTGAATTCAAAGTTAAAAGAAGCAAATCCTTGCGTTTATTGTGCTCGGAAGTGTACTTGCAAGCACTGTTTTCGCTTTATTCATTCAGTTTCAACATCTTCTTCATGTTTGTTTTAACATGAGAGCCATGAAATGAATACCAATTCTTACACAGCGGGACTCGTTGAACAAAGCCCCAGTGGACCCAAGTTGCTCCCACCTTGCAAAATTATCGAAATAAAATCTATTGAATCGCAAGAATCATGAAAAAACATTGACACCTTTCCAAATGATTGAACTTGAGATCCGTCATGACCTGTTAACAAAAATAAATCGTACAGTGGTGGCGTGATTGAAAGGCTTTACTACAATGTCAAATCGTTATCAAAGCTCATGCCCGGGAAAGTCTCTAAATTGAACCACTGGAAATACACCACTTTAATGAACAGCCTCGTTTTGGAAATTATTCAAAATTCTTTCAAATGAAATTTTAGACGCCAAATTCGGATTTAGCACCAAAACTTTAGTCTAACCCTAAGCTTTCATGTTGCTAGCGGTTGTAATGCTAATCTTATGGCGTTGTTAAGTTTGAAAATCTATGAAGGATCAGACCGTGAAAATGACTCGGGGTGTAAAGTTTCACCCCAATCCTTTGCACCGTGCCGAACATTCATCAATGAAAGCAATATCGAGACTCTTTCAGATGCAAATATGATCGTGGTCAGTGATCCTTATCATTTTGTGCAATTTTCTGTTTGATGATTTCCTTTGCAAAGGGAAATTATCATCCATTCTGGTCTAAAATTCCTTGCACCCTACGTGCTGTTTGTTTATTGTCGCAGGGTTAGGCCTCTAGGCCCGCATAAAGTCTGCGCGCAGGCTAGCATTGCCTTGCCTTTTCGTCTTCGAAGCTTGATCTCTTCTGAAGCCATGAGCGATTCTGACACGTAAAGAATGTTACAGGATTGTCCATGTTACCTCTCAAATAAGTCAAAATGCTTGCCTGTTCTTGTTAGTATTTCCTTGATTTTGTTTGAGCCTTGTCAAGTTGCGAGTTGAAATTTGATTAGCTGTTTGTTTTCCAATAAGCAAACTTATTTGCATCGTAAGAAATTCCAATGTCGGTTTGGATCGACTAAGTGCAAATTTTGTTGCAAATGACGGATCTTGCCGTTAGCAGATATCGCAAAAAGTCATGTCTCAAGCAGGTCTTTGCTCGCACATGCGCATTGCAGCAAAAATACTCCGTCCATCCTAGATTGTTTGCTATAAATGGCTGCTTGCGCATGCTCACAGCAATCAACCTAAAAATAGGCACCATTTTTGCTTACATCAGCATTTTCCTTTGTGTGGTCATGAAAAGCGGCAAAATTGGCCAAAATCAGGAAAATCGAAGTAAAATTAAATTTGGAGCACATTTTCCATCCAAACATGATATTTATGATAGAATGCATCAAATAACACAACATTACAAAAGAAATTTGCAAAATATTCCACTTCTGCTCCTTTTTTCACAATAATTGAGATTTGAGAATTTGCGATCTTTCCTGGGTCAGTCCCGGAAAATTGTCTCCTGCCCCCTCATTTTTCAAAATATTTCAATGAAACTTTTTGCCTTCTCGTTTAATTTGGGATTATTTTCCAAAGAAATTGAAATGTTTGTTTCCACAGTTTTCTCTCCGCATTTTCGAGTTTTCAGTGGTCCCTACTTGAAAGCGCAGTATAGAAAATGGGGAAATTCTTTGCCTAAGGCCGCTCTTATACGGTCAGATTTTGTCGAATTCGATTTGTCAAATCAGTTTTTGCTTCAGATTTGTCAACTCAATGTGAGCATGTACATGGTCAGATTTAATCGAAGTGCATTCCTTGTAAACTTAACAAAAATGGACGAAGAAGTTCCTTCAGCAGCAATAATAATCGGTTTAGTGTTTAAAAACACAATAATAAAAGAAAAAGTCGCACAGAAAGGACAAAGGAATGGCTGTTACAATGCGCAGTCCAAGGGACTTACGATGCTCTGTTAAAAGACTTGCGTTTCACGGAGGAACAGGACCATAATAATTACTTGAGGATGACTGCCGAAGATTTTGATGAAATCCTTGAAATTATCGAGCTAGACATCACATAGCAAGATGGCTCATTCTCGTAATCAGCAATACAGCTGCTGTTTATTCGTTTTCCTTAAACTTAGGCCGGGCGGACATCATTTTGCTTGCGCGTGGTTTGAGAATCACAAAGAATTACGTGATCTCCTAAGCATTGCAATGCGGAAGCATGACCGTCAGCCTTGGTGAAGAAAAAATTTTCATTCATTTGCCGTTTGATATATCGAAAGGAATAGAACACGTCCAATTCCTGAAAAATCGAATTCGACAGTCTGGTCATGGCATCAGTCATCCAATTTGTGCCTTTCAACAAATCATCCGATTCAACAAATCAAATTCAACAAATCTGACCGTGTAAGAGCGGCTTAAGAGTAGTTTGCCTGGTTCATCTGTTATTCAGAAAAAATAGATGTCTTTGGGCCATTTGTAAACACCAGCATTGGAATACTGGCATCGGCATTGGAATTGGCATTAGCATTGTGCCTGTGCGAAAAGACATACAAAACTGATCAGGGGGTTATATTGTGCAATCAATTAAGTTTCTTCTGAGTAAAGTGCCAAGCTCAGGCCCAGAAATTTTCTTGACAAAGTCAACATCTCAGTTGATTGACAAAATGAGCTGGACTGGTAAGGACAAGGACAGTTGCCATGGAAAAACCCAGGGAAAACCAAGGCACTAATTTGTAAGACATGAATGAAAGCATCTCCAATACAAAAGTAAAATTATGTTTAAATAGTCAGGGACGCACATTAGGGGGGTGTGTGGGGGGTTAAAAAACGCACAGCATTTAAAAGGCTACTGCTCCCTCAGTATGTAAGCAATGATATTTTACAATACCTGATTGAATAGCTAACAAGTTCAATTATTTTGAGAGTTTTTCTTGGCTGAAATCGGTCACTCAGTTCAGATCCTGTAAGCGATTTTCTAAATAGATTTCCTTTGAGAAACCTTAAAAAACATGCTAAAGTTACAAGCAAGTTTCCCTTATGTGTGTACCGCACAGCGATGATTTTCAGGACGCTATAGCACGTGCTTTCCTATTGGTGGCCTGAAAAGTCTTCCCTCAGGGTGAATAACTTATATTCAGAGGGATTCCATTCTCCCAAGAGGACGAAATACATGAACACATCCTGGGGTCGTTATTGCTTGGAAGGAGAACAAAGGGAAATTTTGACTGGTGTTTTCACTCATATTTGCAGGTTCTCAAAAAGGGCTTTGTGCAGAAAATTTCCTTTTTCATTGGGCAGGAATGCCCCATCAAAGTCGGGTAAATTCCTGAACCTAATTTGACATATTGGGGATAAGCAAGACAGTTTTCAATATCATTGCTTTGATATTCAGGAAGCAGGATTTTTTCTACTATGAATGTTCCAAAACATACACTTGTTAGTTTAAGTGATGATGAGGAGATGGTGCATGATGCCCATGATGCAGACAATGTGCAGCCATCAGAATACGTATCTTCTTTACGTATTCGAGCATGGCAACTGGAAAAGTGAGCAAAATCTGAAAACAGCCAGAGCAAACTTGGAATAATTTACACAAATGACTGATAGGGCTGCCTGAGCCAACAGAAGCCCTGTTTTCTGCAGCAGTCTGGGCATTCCTTTGTAATAATACAAAGGCGATAAGCACAAACATCGGCTACTTGGTTGCCAGTATGATATCCACTTGCGCATGCGTTGCTGGAATTAACAGCAAGATTTCATCAAATGGGAGAGAAATGCCCCTAGACCTGTTCACAATCTTTATGGGCCCACCTGGAACGGGCAAATCACAAGTTTTGAAACTATGCACCAAAGAGTCCATCAACGCCATATGCGAAGAAAGAGGCGTTGACAATCTCGGCCTCCACAAGTGTACACCATCTGGTACGTAAGATTCAGTTATTTTGGATCTCGCAGTTCCCTCATGAGCTATTTTTACAGACAATTACCGTTAATTCTAACTGAATGTCACTTTTTGCGGAAACTAACTTCCCTGTACAGACACAAGCATTCTCCCTATGTATTTGGACAGACTGTCGCTGTTATGAACTTTCAAAAGATGGAACTTTTTTCTGGCTCATCCGGTAGTTACATGTTTTCAAACTTCTGGCAGTTGTTATGTTCGTTCTATGAAAAAGTAAAATTCAAATATTTATAAGGGATTTGCCCGTAAGCAATTGCTTGGGCTGAAATTTCACACCCCGAGTCATTTTCACGGTCAAATCCTTCGTAGATTTTCAAACTTTACATCGCCATTTAATTGAAATAACGACCTCCAGCAACATGGAAACTCGCACTTACACGGTGGTGTGGGTGCTAATTCCGAAAATTAGGCATCAAAATTTTAATAGGAAAGACTTTTGAATAATTTCCAAAACGAGGCTGTTCATTCAAGTGGTCTATTGATACTGTGGCTTGAAGTCTTCTCACGCAAATCAATCCTTTGAAGCTGCAGTAAATCATTTTTCACCATTATGTCTTTTTGCGTGACATTCCGTCCTTGGAAAATTCTGTGCCATTAGATGGCAGTTTCATTTTGGACAGATATGAGGATACCACCCGTTTTGAACAAATACCGCAAAACCATAAAATGGATAAATCCATTCCATTATAAACTGTTAATCCATTCCAACACTACACTTGCGACACCATGAGTAGGATAAATTTTGAAGGTATTTTACTTAAACTTAGAAGTCTGCAAATTATGTTTAGGTGCAAAGACGTTGGACATCGAAAATCTCTCCACAACAATGGAATTCGTAGATTGAATGTCCATCGATGATGACGATGATGAGCTATTTAGGTTAATTCCAGACAACATGCTTCTCCTGTTCTAGGTACCTGGAGATGAAGCCACTACTTGGTTCTAGGCCCAAGGGGGTGGGGCAACTCCTATCGGGGGTCTGGTATATCGGGGGCCTGGTATGTAATGTGCTTTTGAGAATTCAGAGTTAGGACCCAAAACCAGGGCAACATTTTGAAAATAACTACCCATAACCATGGCAAAATTCTGAAATATGACCCCTTAAACAGGGCAAAATTTTCCACAATTATCATGAAAATACCATATTTTGTATTATTTGTGGAGCAAAATCCTTGTTTTAGGGAAGTTTCTTGTCATTATGTCTAACAATAGATAAATTGCTATAATGACTCATCCGGGATACAGTTTAAACTATTTTTTGACTCACCCGGTATAAAGTCTAATGAGAACAAATTCTTTTGTTGGTTATTGAACCATACTCTTTGCATAGCTACTCTGTTTTGTGGCATTTTCACAACCAAATACGTTTTGGCTGAATGTTCAAGGTGTTTAATCTAAGTTCTGCTGCTTGTTCTAGAAGTTGTGCAAAAACTTTTCTGCTTGCTGATATCTTGGGATGTCAATGCGTTAACTCTTCTTGATCAGTTTACCCATTGAGAGAGCTCCTCTTTTAAATAATTTCCTACATACAAATCATTTAGCTCATCCTTGTATCTTTTATTAACATTGTACCGGGTGAGTCAATAAAAATGCACGGCGTTTGAAAAAATCCTGATCCCTGAATATGAAAGCAATGATGGTGAAGGTGAAGGTGAAGGTGAAGTTGCGTTTTTCAGCGCCAAGCGCTGGGATCGCAGAAATAGAGCAGACCTAATCGAGTCCGCGACCCCTTGTCATGATGCTCAAGTGGTGGGGCCCTACCGGGACTCGAACCCACTCCGCCTGACTATTCTGGCTGCAATGTCAGAGGATTACACCACTGCGCCACAACACCTTCAAATGATGTTCAAAACCGTCTTGTTTTATCCCCGATATGTCAAATTATGTTCAGTAATTTACCCGGCTTTAATCGCTCATTCCTTCCCGTCGAAATAGGAGATTTTCTGCAGAAAGCCCCTTTCGAAAACCTGCAAAAAAAAGCGAAAACAGCAAGCAAACTTTCCCTTTGTTCTCCTTCCTAGCAATAATGACTCCTGGATGTGCTCATGTATTTTGTCCTCATGGGAGAATGGAATCCCCCTGAATAAGTTATTCACACTAGGGGGAAGACTTTTCACTTCACCAAAACAAAAGCACGCGCTAAAGCGTGCTGAATGTCATCGTTGTGAGGTAACCACATTGGGAAATTTTGCTTGTAATTTTAGCACGTTTTTAAGGTTTCTCAAAGGGATTCATTTTAGAAAATTGCCTACAGAATCTGAACGGAGTGACCGATTTTAGCCAGGAAAATTTCTAAAAATAATTGAACATGTTATCTATTTAATCAGATATTGCAAAACATCGTTGCTTATATAGTCAGGGAGGAGTAGCCTTCCAAACGCCGGGCGTTTTTTTGACTCACCCGGTATAACTAGCCCATCTTCCGAAAAGCAAATAACCCTCCTGAAGGTGGGGTTGGAAGGAAAACTTGCATCTTTCCCGCAAAACTAATCCCCTCGTCCATGTTGGACAAAACTTTCCAGATGCATCTGCAAAAGAAAGAAGATCCAACATGAAAATGTGAAGAGGCGGGTGGGTGGAAGGTTTTGATTTGCAACCACTCAGCACGAGTGTACAAAATTTACTAAATTCTCAAATCAAACTCTGTTTTATACTGCATGGAAGAAACCATGATGCATGTATGAACATCAATGAACACGCAGACGATGAAAACATTACATCTCTAGAGAGTTAAAACAACATTAGTTTAAATTGCCAGATTTGTAAATCTGTGAAAAGAACAGTACACAGCATGTTCGTTGCCTCAACTCCGATTAGAACTTCATTCTAATCATCATTTGCATTAATTTTTGTATCATTGTATTAATTTCCTGTGCAATATTTAATATACCTAGTCTTTGAGAGGGAAATCTACACAAGAGGGAAAAACAAGCATTAGGCGGATTATCACCTTCAATGAGCATCCTTGGCTGTGTAGATGGTAATTTTTGGCCACTTGTCATGAGCATGAATTTAAGGACACACCAAAGAAGCCACTTGGCCAAGTTTAGCATCTCATGGAGGTGCTTGACATTCTTATTCCTATTGTTTCACTCATCCTTGCCTGTCATGATGAATTAAATAGCATTGAGTGTGGCTTTTATAGTCACACACAAAGACAAAATGCCAAAGGAGGAATTGTTTGTGTTTCTCTGTCATGTTTATTTTCTTCGGCGAAGTAGGTAAGTCAGGATACGTAGGTTTATGCCATTTGCTGTTAACGTGTTTATTGCAAATTTCTCTTCAAAATGCTGGTCTTCGGAGTTGTCACAAACTTCATCACATTTGTTCTCAAATTTGAAGTGGTCGTTCACCATGTGCCTAGGACCAGCCATTGTAACACTGTATTTGAAATTTGTTTCTGTGTTCGACATTCTTACTACTCAGTGAGCAAGAGTGTGCAGCTGAATTGAACGAGATAACGTGACCGCACCTCCAATTCATTTTGATTTCCTTACTGCTGACAGATCAGGGAAATCTAGTCTTTGAGAGGGAAATCTACACAAGAGGGAAAAACAAGCATTAGGCGGATTATCACCTTCAATGAGCATCCTTGGCTGTGTAGATGGTAATTTTTGGCCACTTGTCATGAGCATGAATTTAAGGACACACCAAAGAAGCCACTTGGCCAAGTTTAGCATCTCATGGAGGTGCTTGACATTCTTATTCCTATTGTTTCACTCATCCTTGCCTGTCATGATGAATTAAATAGCATTGAGTGTGGCTTTTATAGTCACACACAAAGACAAAATGCCAAAGGAGGAATTGTTTGTGTTTCTCTGTCATGTTTATTTTCTTCGGCGAAGTAGGTAAGTCAGGATACGTAGGTTTATGCCATTTGCTGTTAACGTGTTTATTGCAAATTTCTCTTCAAAATGCTGGTCTTCGGAGTTGTCACAAACTTCATCACATTTGTTCTCAAATTTGAAGTGGTCGTTCACCATGTGCCTAGGACCAGCCATTGTAACACTGTATTTGAAATTTGTTTCTGTGTTCGACATTCTTACTACTCAGTGAGCAAGAGTGTGCAGCTGAATTGAACGAGATAACGTGACCGCACCTCCAATTCATTTTGATTTCCTTACTGCTGACAGATCGTGAACCCCGATAAAGCCCCAGCTGACAGAACCCCTATAAAACCCCAAACGAGTTTGATCAACAATGGTTCTAAATTGTTTTCAAAATTCAAATTTCAGATATGAAGGAAATGAGAAAATGGCTGAAACAAGAATTGTTGAAAAATCCACATCTCTCACCAGACAGACAGAGAGAGCTGGCGAGGGATGTCACCTGGACATTTTGTCAAGTTAATTGATGGTTCCAAAATCAAAGAGCCTACGCAAAAAATTAACTGATTTAGGCACCCAGGACTGGTAGGAAGGGACCCAAATTAACCAAACTCCTGATGAATACCAAAAAAATTCCATATTTTCACACAACAGATCAGTCTTAATCATGGAGACTTAATCAACAAACTGGCTTTAGTAAATTTGATTTGTATTAGGTTTTCATGTTTGTATTTCCAGAATCTTTGTCTGGACATCAATATGAATCTTGTTCTTCAAGGTTGATGGGGAAGCAAGCAGTTCATTTCTTTTGGTCTAGGCTCTCTGATGTTGGTACCATCACTTGCAGAGTCACTGATGTCACAACTGTAAATTTGATGTTAAGTAAAGTGGGTGCTCTGTCCCCAATTAGTTTATCTATCGAGAGGGCTTCTCCCTAAGAGGCTCCAAACCAGCAAATCTCCTAAATCAAATGCATTCCAGGGGGTAAAAGTGATAAGTATTTGAGAGCTGTATGTGTAAAATTTTGAATAATTCCTAATAATATCTGCCCACAGGAAGAAAAGATTCCATTTTGACACATAGGAAACTATGGGGAAAGGTGTTGATTCCAAATGTTTTGCCACTCAGAAACATAGTTTAGAAAATTTCTATGGACATTCAATGCTGTTAATGCCACATTGATAGATTCTGATAGATTTGGACAAATTCCTTGTTTTGGTACGTTTACTTTGGTACGTGTACAGTTGCTGCATAATCTCAAAATTTGGTACGTTCAACCCTAAGAGGCAAAGTCTCAACTACATTTCAGCCCAAATGAAACAATCTATTAAAGATTCAGTTCATGTCTGCATAGTAAAAATTTCTAATTGCAACATAAAACAACAGCTGATGCAGGAAACAATTTTCAAAGGTAGTCAAATATCAAGAATTTGTCATCAAGATAGTGTTCTAACAGAGGAGCCCAGGCGCCTTAGAGCCCAGGCGCCTTAGAGCCCAGGAGCCTTAGAGCCCAGGAGCCTTAGAGCGCAGGAGCCTAATAGCCGTAGCGGCTAAAGGGCATCAGAAGCCCTGAGGCAAGTAGACTTTCCATAAATGAGAAATAGGCTGAATTTCTTTATTACATCCTTAGGACAAATTTGAAACATCATTCACGGTTGTGGGTCATCAAAATAAAATGAAAGCTCTTTATTTCTCTGACTATTACTGACACTACGGAGCACAGTGAGTGATCCCTCCAGCAACCGGTTTGTTAACATGTTTGCTTTCTTCAGTGATGCCTAGCATACGCTGCATCGGATTCTTACCACTATTCTGGGACAAATCTTCGTTTTCTTCACATTCTGAGGCACCAGTCCTAGTGCAAGAGTTTTGAAAAAAAACTAGGGATGTGCTGGTCGGCTAGAGATGAAGGATTTTCCACGATTTCTTTGATATTTCGCAGTCAATTTTGAGATAAATTTAGAGCTCCCTACGATCACCAAAGAAAAACACAAACATCTGACCAAGTGTTAAATACAACTCCCAGGATGCATTGTACGCATGCAGGTGTCTGACATGATCAGGGGAAAGGTTGGACTTGCCCAAGTCGTCATATAAGAAAGAAAGTGACGACTTGTCGCAAACAGCTCCTCATTAATTATCCATAAGATCTATGTGACCTGACTTAACCCGATGTTTGTTATAGGATCTAACAGCAAGGAATTTAAAAACCAGGGGGTCAATTATATCTGTCTACACATGAGTGCTGTTAGGGAAATGTTGGCGCCAATATGTAAACATCTATTTGTTTTGAAATAGAGCCATTTATGTTCCAATGTTGGTTCACCCCCATCATTTTCCTTGAGCGAATAGCAGTATCCTGTCTGCTATTGGTCAAACATTATGATCAAAGGTGCCGTCTGCCGTACCAAAAACCGTCCAGCCATCCAGCTCTGTTATCCAGCTGTTTGCGACAAGTCGTCTTTTTCTTTCTTGCAGGACGACTTGGGCAAGTCCAGGGAAAGGTCTATTTTCTAAAGTGGGTTTGTACCTGTCAAAATCTGCTCACAAAGCATTTGAAAATAAGGATCTTCATTGACCAATTTTTTATTGATCACATGAAATTGTGTGCTGTTGTGCTGCTTGCATTAATACTTACTTAAATACTTTAAATACTTTTTGTAAGATTTGGCAAACGTGTTCAATGATTAGAAACATAGTTAGCATATGACAGGAAAGCATGTACAATGAAGTTTAATCTTATCTCCCATTTTCAATCTCTTTAATTGGACTTAGAGAGCTATCCTGGACCCCTTCATTCTCATCCAGGATCAGAATAAAATCACAGATTACTTCATTCTCAAACAATCAATTCTCAAACAAATACGAAAGATTTTCAATGCCAAGGAAATTAACGCCTAGAGGATATCTCTCACCCATGAGAAGTTGCATTTCCTTCATTATTCTGTGAGGGAGGTCATTTATGAATTGATCGATGTTTTTGGCCATTTTTCAGTAATCAATCAACCATGAAATGTTTGTAAACTTGAATTTACCTATATTTGTAGTGCTGGTAGGACAGCGAGAAAAATCACAAAAATACTTTGATCTTTCGGCTTCTAACTAGAATTTGAATGATTCAAATCTGTGAAATAGCCTTGGTGTTATGAATTTTCAAAAGTGGGAACTTTTTTCTGGCTCACCTGGTATATTACCGCTATGTTTATAGGGCAGGGAAGAAGTTACTTGAAATTGTTGGTGTTGGTTCTTTGTTTTGACAACTCTTTCACTTTAAGATCTGTTTTATGTTATGTTCAGTGGTTCAAGTTCTTCTTAGTGGTTCAAGTTTTCTTGTAAATCACAGACAAATCACCCAGTTATGGGGTGTCAGGATTTTCACTGTCTTGAAATTGGAGTACTATACTAGCAAATGGTGCAAGAAAGATTCCTATTTGCCGTAAAAATTGTTCTACCCCTGCCCCTAACATTAAGGGTGACAACTCCTGCGTATAACATTTTATGAGATGCAGAATCAACAACAAACACTAAAGATGAAAATGGAACTACAGACGTATTTGCATCTTTAGCTGTAGGATGAATATCTAGCGTGTTGTGTTTTGCTTCAGTAGCGGTACACTGGTTTTTGCAAGAAACTGCTCATACAGAACTGTAATAGCCTCTTCCAGAAAGTTAAAAAAAATCGATCGCTGCTGGAGACAACGAGAGGTCAATTCAAATTTAGATAGTTTTCCAACTTTTTTTTATAAGTTGCAAAGTATTTTCAAATAGAAAGTGTATCACCGACCCAAATTATACCAAAACGCCAAAGTTCGCTTATGGTTTGGTTCTTGTAAATCTTACTTCAAAAGCGGGCCTAGATAAATTTTGATAAAATATGACATTCATATGAAGCTTTTGCTGTAAGATTTGGGTTTAACTTTAAGAAATTCAGTCGCTAGTTTCTTGCAGAAAAGTGAGTGCACCATGCCTTATTGTACTTACAGAGGAGCATACATCCTATAACAACTCTTACTCATATCAGTTCAAGTTGATAGCCCATCATACCCAACTGCTGGTCCCGAACAGAGACTTGTTTTGATGTTAGCAGAAATTTTGAAGTTTGCTGATCGTAGCTAAGTAATAAAGTTACAACCATACATGACAAAATAACACAATCTAGTTTAATGAGTAATTTAAAACCTGTGGCTGAGAGGACGCACGTGGATTTTTTTAGAAAGGGCTTCTGCCCAGAATACTAAAAAATCCTGATTCTTGTGTGTAAATTAATGATTTTAGTACCCATCTATCAAACTGTCAACCCACATCCATAAAGAAACTGATGAATAGTGGGAGGCATTTGGGCGGTAGGTTCCCATCCCCCCACCAATCAATGGTAAATAATGCTGTGTGCCATGCACTGGTGACCTCCCACATGGTAGAGATGGTAAAGAGGACAGTTCCTATCGATCTGTTACTCGGACGGATACTGTGTAGCTGATTCATAAACGGGCATAGCTCTAACCAGCAGCAAGAACGGTTCCAATATCCAACAAGAAGATTGTGATTATATGATAAAGGGTTTAAGATGTGTAACACCAAAGGATTTTCTTGTTTGCAAAGCAAGCTAAGACTCCACATCCTATGAAAGAAACGATAACCCATGCTTCAGAAGAGTTTTTGGTAATAGAAACAAGTTCATGTTTAGGCGTTCAACTTGAATTCACTGTCTCCTCTCATTAGTTTATACTTAACAATCGTTACCGTTAATGTTTGATATATAAAGAGAAAACATCAAATCTGTGTATTTTGTCTCTCTGCCTCAACCCAACAAACAAAAAATTTACGAAGGATGTTCAGCAATGCTGGGCTTGTCAAAAGGAGGTTGCAGTTTTTGGTAAATTTAGGATCGTAAACATCAATCTTTGATTGATGCCTGTTTGACAGTGCTTTAATAAAGAAGCACTGCCTTTGGAACTGAAACATTTCAGTCAATTTAGTTTTTGGGAGTGCGTCAAACGTTGTGAAGCGTTGTCGTTTTAGCAAGCAGCCAGACTTTTGGGCATGGGCTTAAGATTGGAATTTGCGATTTTTACTTATTAGCTATCAACACTCTCACGTGGACATGACAGAAGTAAATCTTTCATTCTGCAACAAAATAGTGCTGAACGTCTGAAACAAAAACACGTTTTGTCTCCTTTTTCAAGCATGCAAAAACTTAAATCTTCAGTAGTATGGTTGAAGTGGTGTAAAACATCAGAGTCAAGAAATTTGATCCGTTAGTGATCCCCAAAAATCCCAACCCTTCTATCGACCGTAAAGGATCTTTTAACCCTATTTCACATGGGGTATTTTTTCGATATTTTGGCATGGGGGGGGGCGTTTTTCGCCCCCCTCTTTTTCTCTGAGACTACAAAAGATATAACAATGAAACTTTCCTCCATTGTCCTTTGGACAATAAGCTTTCCAAATATAACAATGGTAATTAATAAACCACGTGATTTGTTGCTAGGCAACCAAAAACAAAGGAAAACTGACTAGTTTGTAGCTGCTTCGCAAGAAAAATTCCATTCAATTGAATACTCAACCGATTTTAATGAGAATAGCCTTAAATGATAGGACATACATTGTACAACTAAAATATGTATTTTGAAGCAATCTGAAGTATCTATTTATAGACCAATTAGTGCTTAATTAGCTCTTTGTTCTTTTCTACTTTTTGTCACTGAAGTTTTCCGTAGTTTTCTTGCCATTTCTGACATAGATTGACTTAATATGCATGAAACAAACAAGGTTAAGCTAAATTGCAACAAAAAACTTAATTAATACATTAATTTATTCGAAAAATGACGTCATAAATGTAAATGACGTAATAGATATTAAATTTTGCTGATGTCAGTAAATTAGCAAAAATTATATATCAAATGAAAGCTCTCATCAAGAGCAATCGAATGATGCATGTTTCAAGTATTTCGGACGAGAAACAAAGAAATTATGGATGCTCAAAGCTGTTTTTTGTCAACTACTCTCCAAATATGGTGCTATTGTGGTCACGTGATCAAATCTAGAACAGTGAGGCATTTAAATTTTGATTGCCAATTGAATTTGAGTAAAAGTCACGAAGGTTTGGTCATCATATCTTGTGTCGTTTCGGCGCAGTGTAGAAAAGTTTGGTTGGGGGGGGGACCCCCCCCATGTGAAATAGGGTTAAAGGATAGGTTCTATCGAATTTCCAAAGGATTTTAGAAAGTCCCTTACATGCAAGGACATTCACATTCTGATGAAGATATTTTATCTTTACTTATGTAGACCTAAAAAGAAGAAGCTGGAAGTAAGGGCTTCACACAGGCATCCTCCCTAAGCCTTTTGAAACAAGCAATGTAGAACATATTTTCTTTTGTAAATAGTAGATCTTGTAAGTAGGATTTAGGTTGTAAATAGGTTTTTAGTATATTTGTTATACTTTTGATATTTATTTTGTGATTAAGTTATAATTTAATTTTACGGGAAGGCCCCTTGAAAACCAGCATCGGTGTTGAAGGGCTTCCCTCCCTGTAGATAAATAAATGAAAAGGAAAATTTTATCTTTTATCCTTGTTGCACCTACTAAAACGAAGAGTGAACCTGAACAAGCCACAACATACAACATCAGTTTAAAAACTGAACTATGGTCACATCCAACCAAAACCAGCCAGTTCCTTCCTTAAGGTAGCTCCTATACAACTAACGGACAATTTTTCGATTTTTCTTCAACATTTTTTTAATGAAGTTTCTTGTGTCAAAATTATCATAGATAGCCTCTATCAGCATGATTTTGCAATCTTAGTACCTAAAATAGTGTTTTTTCTCACTTTTCTGCAGAGTGGTGACGTTTATTTTCCATAGCAACGCCTTAGCAACGCACTTTATGTCTAGTCAGCCCCCAAAAGTCAATGCTTGCCCCTCTCAATGCAGCCAGACTTATGATATCCCTGTGTTTCATTGATTTCTACATCTTTTCTATCATTTGGGCACCCTCTGTTTACATACGGGACCTTTCAGTGTGCATGCACTGAAAAGCAGTAAAATCAGTTCCTGTACTTTCCCGCAAAAATTTTGTAACAGTCAAGATTTGGTCAAGTCCAACAGCCAACAGTTTTATTTGAAATCAAAGGAGAAAGTTATGGGTTCAAAAAAAGAACAAGACATACCAAACGAAAAGCAAGTTCCACGGCAAACATTACATTCAAGTAGAAAAAGGCAGTGGTATGAAAAGAAAATTGGATAGGCCTAACCCAAACATGGCAGCAGACAACCACCAAGAAACATGTGGAACACCCCCTAGTTCAAAATGATTGCGACTGGATGAAGTTATTGGCGAACAAGATGGACACCAGGAAGATTATTTCATCGTAATCAACTTCAAAATCACGAAGGATATCGTTAGCAACGTTGGCAAATGCTTACAATGTGGCAGCAAAGTGGAATTTGTTGATGTGCCTGAAAGCAGGATGGGACTTGCTCATAAGCTTACTGTTAAGTGTACCAGCTGTAATTGGGGAAAGAGCCAGTATTCATCAAGCAAAGCGAAGCCAAAGCTACAGGTGGTAGATCGTACTTTGAGTCTAATGTTCGACTTGTAACAGCATTCAGGGAAATAGGAAAGGGCCATCAAGGAATTGACAATTTCTCAAGGATTATGAACATGCATGGATTGTCATGACCAGGCTATGAAAATATCAAGGGAGACATGATCATTGCATATGAGAATGCAGCCAGTGCAAGCATGAGAAAAGCTGCAGAGAAAGTCCATGTTGAAACAGAGCAAAACCTTCCAGGAAACCCCTCAGTAACATTGTGTGATGTCTCAATAGATGGCACTTGGCAGAAGCGCGGACATGTTTCCTTGAATGGTGCAGTGACAGCAATTTGCAATGGTCTGTGTGTTGACAAGCATGTTATGTCAAAGTATTGCAGGTTGTGCCAAAAATGGGAATCAAAGAAAGGCACGACCGAACATGATGAGTGGAAATTGCAGCACATATGTAAGAAAAATCATTCAAAGTCTTCTGGAGCAATGGAAGGTGCTGGAGCAATTGCCACTTTTACATCCTCTGTACAAAAGCATAAGCTGATTTATCAGAATTACATTGGTGATGGTGATATGTCTTCATTCAAGGAAGTTTCTACAGAAAATCCTTATACAGATTATGGAATAAATCCACGTAAGCTAGAGTGCATAGGACATATACAAAATAGGCTTGGGACACGCTTGCGTGATCTGAGAAAGTCATACAAAAATTCTTCAACTCCACTGTCTGGCAGAGGGAAGCTGACTGATAAAGTCATAAACAGTTCGCAGAATTTTTATGGCATCACTATAAGAGAAAACCAGGGAAATTTGTACCAAATGAAAAAGGCAGTGGCTGCGACATTGCATCACTGCACAAATTTTGATCATGATGAAAAAAGACACCAACATTGTCCAAGAGATGCAAAGTCATGGTGCAAGTTCCAGAAAGATAAGGTAGCAGGCACAAACACATCTAAAGAATCAATGAATTTGCCAATGTGGATCCATGAGTTGATAAAGCCAATCTTCAAAGATCTTAGCAGCGATGATTTGCTGTCGAGATGTCTCCACGGCAAGACACAAAATGCAAATGAGGCATTAAATAATGTAATTTGGAGAAAATGTCCCAAAGGAGATTTTATTGAAAAGGATCTTCTTGAATGTGCTGTCAATTCTGCTGTAATGCAGTTTAATGAAGGTCCAAATGCCGTTTCTGACATTTTGAAATACTTCGGATTTGCGACTGGTATGGTTATGACAAACAGCGGAAACAAGCTCGTCAAAGAACCAGAAACATTGAAAGAAAAATGAACTTTTGTTCTTTCTTTGTTTTCTTTGTTCCACTTTCTGTGCCATTTGCACCACTTTTGTGAAATTATCTACAGAATTCACTTCTATGTTCGTAACTAGCATGTGGAATTAGGTCGTGTACCAATTTTGAGACAATTCTTTGTAGTTTGATTCTTTGGTCATTACTACCATTTGGATCCCTTTGGTGATATTTTTTTCGAGGTTCATGCCCATATTCGTAATCAGCATATTTGAAATAGTCTCAATATCAATTTTGAGGCAATTCTATGCAACATCAATTTTTTTTTTTTTTTTTTTTTTATTCTCATAAAACTTACAAAGACAAACAATTACAATACAAAAGCTATGGGAGCATGGAAATACATAACAACCCTAAGACCTACACTTAACATGGAGACACAAATATTACAACAAGTTACAAGGTATTAAGCTACAAAAATAATTAATTATAATTAATTATAATTAATTAGAGTGGTTTTGCCTATCCTGCCCGTCACAATTTTGAGTAAATCCTCACAAGGAGTTTTCAAAGGAGAAAGCAAGTATACCTAGGTTCCTTGCTAACCTGCCAAGTTGTCACCCAGGCATGATGGGCAACACCACTCTAATCACAAAGAAGAGACAAATTTTACACAAAAGAGAGAAGAAAAAAAAAAAAATTTTACACGAGAGAATTAGAGCATAAGCATCAGATCCTCAGAAAGACCGCACGCACCCGCGCTATCCCCCCAAGGACCCAACACCCATGCTGGATTTAGTAACTTATTGGAACCGTTCCGAGGCCTGAATATATTTTAACGTTGCCTCAAGAATGTTTGTATTAGAATTAAAAGGTAACTTTTCGTGGCCATAAAGGAGTATTTGCAATAGTTCTTTGTTTGAAGGGTTTGATAGGCCGTGAGGACGCAATATTGCATTAACGCTGTCGAGAAGATCACGTCTGTGTATATCATAAGCACGGCAGAGCAGCAAAAAGTGCTCCGTATCCTCAATACCATCACTAATCAGGCACAAGGGATTTACTGTATCCCTAAAGTTATGTTTGAATTTGTGGAAATTTAGCTTACTGAGTCCAACGCGCAGCTGCGTTAAAATAGATAATCGTTTTGGGTTGTGAATGCCATATACTGATTTAGCGGGTGGACGAATGAGTCCTATTAGTTGTTTCTTGAAAACATTCACTGAGCGGGATTCTCGAATTTCAGGGTCAAGTTTTTCCCATTCCGACAAGCAGTTTGGGTAGAAAGTTGATTTGAATCTCTCTGTTCTCGCACGTATTTGCCCCGTTGTAGCTCGTCTGCGAAGACTGTAGTTTGACGCCTGACGTTGAGGTATAGGGATTCTTGTGTAATCCGGAGTTAAATGGTTGATAATCTTATAAAAGAGAACAAGACGTCTACTCCATCGACGGAGGTTGAGAGACTCCCAGCCAAGCTCATCATATATTTTTTCACGAGATGTGCCCTTCCAAGCGCCAGTTACTGCTAATGCAGCAGAATATTGAACAGCCTCAAGTTTCTCCATTTGATTTGTTAATTTAATACTATGACTAAATTCACACATTTTATGAGGGATGTGATATATAACGTCACCATAATCCAAGTGTGGCCGAACATACAGTTTGTACATTTCGTTTAGGGTGTGTCGAGGTAAGTATTTTGAAAGGAATCTCAACATCCCTATTCCTTGTCTTGATTTCGAGATAATTGACTTTATGTGGCTAGTAAAGGACAAGTTAGAGTCTAGTATGATCCCAAGGTGCTTTTGTTCCTGGATGTTCTTTACAGGGACATCATTAAAAAATATGGGCGGGTGATTCATCGGAATTCTCTTTTTTGAAAAGGTCACCTCGACTGCTTGCTTGTTGGGGTCAGGATTAAAGGACATTCGCCAATTGTGCACCCAAAGCTTAATAAGATTCAGATCATGGTTCATATCGAGGGCAGCTGTATATGGATCGTGAACAACTGTGAAGATCGACGTGTCATCGGCAAAAAGTTTCACATTACACCTTAAGCCATCTGTCAAGTCATTAATATAAACGAGAAACAAAAGAGGACCCAGGATAGAACCCTGGGGAACACCAGCTGAGATAGTACCCCACGTAGACGTCTTACCATTCAAAACAGTACGCTGTTTTCTATCACTGAGAAAGCTTTGCATTAACATTAGTAGTTTATCAGAGACACCACATTGACGTAGTTTGTAAATAAGACCCTGGTGCCAGACCCTGTCAAAGGCCTTTGAAATGTCGAGATAAACCGAACGGACATCAAGTGTTGGATTGCAGTCAAATGCTGTAAATATAGAATTGACGATTGACAGTAACTGATTAACAGTCGAGTCTCCTGGACGAAAACCTGACTGATTTTGGTTTAATAAACCGTTTGTGTTCAGGTGGTGATAAAGCGAGTCAAAGATAAGCTTCTCTAGAATTTTACCGAAAATTGGAAGGAGAGAAATAGGACGATAGTTGTTCTTAAGACTCTTACTGTTCTTCTTATGGATGGGGACTACGTTGGCTTGTTTCCAAACATCGGGGAACACACCTTGGGTCAAACACGACTCAAATATTAATCTAAGGGGTAGAAGGAGTGCATCATCGCATATCTTTATCATTCGCACTGAGATATCGTCCCAGCCATGAGCTTTGTTTGGATTTAGAGATCGAATAATATTCAAGATCTTCTCATCAGAAATAGAAAAGCCAGTGAGCAGTGGAGCATTGGGCATTGATATCGGAGGAAGTTCACTACCAGTATCGATTGTGGTGCACTGTTGTATAAAGTAATCATTAAAAATTTCTGCCTTTGCAGTAAAATCCAACACAAACATATCGTTTTCTATCAGAGGAGGGATTATTGGTATTTTAGCTTTATTCAAGATTTTATTGATCAGGGACCAATAGAGTTTTTTACCTGTTTCAGGGTTCGAAAGTGTTTTTCCTATTTTCGTAAAGTATTTGTCCTTAGCATCCTCAATTAGTTTTGATCCATGAGCTATCATATTAGTAATGGCCTCCAGCCTATCCTCTGATGACATCAATTTTTGGTCATTTGTGCCACTTTATGTACCATTTGGACCAATTTGGTGACAGTATTTTAAAAAGTCATGTCTATATTCGTAATCAGCATGTTTGAAATAGGCTCTGTGCCAAATTTGAGACAATTCTATGTAACATAAATTTTTGGTCATTTGTTGCACTTTTTGTGACATTTGGACCAATTTGGAGACAAAATTTTTAAAAACCATGCTCATATTCGTAATTAGCATGTTTGAAATAGGCTCTCTACCGATTTTGAGGCAATTCCATATGACATCAATTTTTGGTCATTTGTGCCACTTTTTGTGCCATTTTGACCAATTTGATGACAAAATTTTCAAAAACCAAGCTCATAGTCATAATCAGCACATTTGGAATAGTCTCAATATCAATTTTGAGGCAATTCTATGCAACATCAATTTTTGGTCATTTGTGCCACTTTATGTACCATTTGGACCAATTTGGTGACAGTATTTTCAAAAATCATGTTCATATTCGTAATCAGCATGTTTGAAATAGGCTCTGTGCCAAATTTGAGACAATTCTATGTAACATAAATTTTTGTTCATTTCTGTCACTTTTTGTGCCATTTGGACCAATTTGGAGACAAAATTTTTAAAAACCATGCTCATATTCGTGATCAGCATGTTCGAAATAGGCTCTGTACCGATTTTGAGACAATTCTAAAAAAATCTCGATTTTTTGCAAAAATTTTGTTGATGGGTCCAGAAGTGGACCACAAAGATGGAAAGGGTAAAGGTGGCTCATATACAACTGATTGAACTTCTAAAACTGACAATGTATGGTCATGAATCATTATGATAAGTGAAGACAATGAGAAAAGCAACCTCGTTCCCAGGCCCCAAACGGTCTTCTCGCAATCTCAACCGTCGACCGATTTGGGCCCTGGTACGGATTCCCGATTCGTGGCAATATTTGCAACCATTATGGATTTTTAATTTATGCAGCCGGCTGTGATTACCATGGAGATAACCACTTTCCCCAACTGAAACTCAATGAAACACATCCAGCCAGACAACATGTCACGTGATCTTACTGAGGCATTTTCAGTAATGAGAGTGGCGAGAAATTCAAAATAAATCAATTTCAAGAGCTGCGAAGCTCCACAACACTTACAAAACATGCGCTGGTATATGATATTTGCGCCCCCGCGACGAAGGATTGCAAGTGCGCCGCAGCTCGCAGAAGAGGAAATCGCGAACTGCGGAGGAATGGTTGCGCGATGCTCTTGGCCAGCGGATACTATGCGTCACAAATGCGCAGATCGCAGCATCGCTTTCAGCGTGTTTGCTTCCATCGAGAGGGAAATTGGCCTAGCAGTTGGAGCGACGAAACAAACTTTTTGTGGAATTTCATGTAAGTATGTGATCTGAGTACAATTTTCAATCTACGATTTTACCAGATCTTTCAAACCCCATTCCCTAGAAACCCGCAAGTTTCCGCAGTTGTAACTTTCCCAAACTTTGAAGTGATTCTTGCACTCACATCAGGTTATGGTGAACAGTGTGAGAAATTCCGGGAAATGAAGATATTCGAAGCAGTCCGTAAGGCACTTTTGGGCCTAAATTTTACATTTGTTGCATGCTCGTGCTTCCCACAAGCTGAAGTCGTCACGTAGGTGTACTTACTCTTTCAATTCAAAATCAAGTGATGAAAGAAATTTTGTTAATTGGTTTTTCAGTGTTTTACATTCCTCTACATACAAGAATCAAATGATGTACAGCTACAAGCTATCTGTCACTCATTGTGATTATTTTTTTGAAGGTGGTTACTCAAGAACGATGACCGAATGATGATATGAAGAGAAGAACATTTTGAACTGCATTTAACTAGAACTGTGAAGCTTTTGTCCTTTACGTAGCTGAAGTTGGAAACATATTGATTAGGAAATTTTGGTAGAAATGTCATCTCCGAAGATATTGCATAGAGAAAAATTGAATTTGTTTTGCCGTACATGTGGACTTCCTCGAGTTGCCATAAGTCAACATCCAACAAGTAAATTTAAGTTTGCCTCTTGGATTCAAAAAATTTGGGATGCAGATGTTTCCAATGACTGTGATGACACTCACCCTCCTTTCTTGTGTAAGGCATGCTATTCAAAGATTACAAGGTAAATATTTGATCAAAATTCTCCCGCTTGTTTGAAATGTTACCTTCTTTTAGTATCAAGATGATGTCTACCATAAATTTAGACAGTTTCTCCCCCCAAAAATATTCTCTATTGAAATTTGTAGTAGGAACAGTACTTGTTTTTCTTTCACTACATCAGATGAGTTATTCAGATTTATTTAATGTTGTTCTGAGCTTTGTTTATTCATCACAGTGTAAAATGATGCCATTTTCTATTTCTCAAGATAAATAAGAGCAGACATACAGTATACGTTACAAACATGGCTTTAGTAAGGAATTGAGAAGGGGAAATCATGTAAAACACCAATACTTTGCTTAGGAAATATGTGAAAAACTTTGTAGAAACTTCACACCTTTCCAATGAACCATTTTTTATGTATAAGATGTAGGTCCTAAAGTATTACATGGTCTACAGGAGTAAGGTTGGTAAGCCTGAGATAAACAGGTCAGGAAAATAAGATAATAATGTCAAATCGTGATTCATAACTTTTCTCTAGCTACAACATATACTCTTTTCCTGCAATCTAAACTTTACCCATTTTACGCCAGCCAACCCATCTTAACTCTGCAGACCTTGTTGCTATTTTATGGTAGTTTACAGCGTAATAAATGGTTTATACTGTAGGGTGTAGCTTTTATTAAATACCCTGATGTATTTGGAAATATTTCTTTCAACATATAATTTTAAACCAGAATCAAAATGCAAATCTCTTTTTCTTGTGGCGTTCTTCAGATATGCAAATTCAAAATCAAGAAGATCTGGAAGTGGAAAATTACCAAATATGAGTCCTCTCGCTCAATTTTATCCTCATGATGAATTTCAATGCCAGATTTGCTCATACAAAAGGCGAACAAGTCCAAGAAAACAGCACCTGTCTTCCCCACCACAGTCTTCACCAATTTTGGAAACTGCCGCCAAAAGCCTTCTATTTGATGATTCCGATTCCCTAGGACCAGATGTAGGGCCACTTTGTTCAACACCTTCTTCCTCAACATGTAATTTACCAGAGATTAATGATGAAAGCACATTGTCCAATGAAAGTAGCTCGGTTAGAAAGTCAAGAGTTAGGGAACGGGGACCAGGCCAGAAGAAAATGCCACTCAGTGATGTAAAGGATAAAACGGATTGTCGAAAGAAAAGGTTAGCTCCATTCTTTGAGTCGCTGAACAGCCTTTGTGAAAAGCAACATGAAAATAAAGTTGGTTTGCTCTTTTTTATGCTCATTTCAGAACTAAGATATTCCAATCCTTTAAAATCAAAGGAAGTTCAAAATTTGTGGACAAAAACAGGCAACAAAGAAACCTGTTTATCGGCTGAGGAGTCTTTGGGACTAAGAGTAGACTCTTTACTAACAAAAGGCCAGTATAAGAAAGTGTATGCCATTCTTGACAATAAAGTTACTACAAATGTTTTAAAACCACCCTCACAACTTAATGACAAGGAAAAAGAGTTTTTGCCTGGTAGTGTTGAATTCCAGGTCATATCCGATGAAAACGTTCTTCATCACCATCACAGTGAGGTTGAACCAAAACCTATCAATATAATGTCCACATTCTCAGAAATGTCCCATGAGACCCCAGTGCCAAATATAAAAGGAGTACGTTGGAACTATGCCCAAGCTTTAGCACAGTCACTCAAAGAAATAGATCCAATTATAGAGCAAAATATCAAAGGCCTGCAAATGAATACTCCTCATATAATCAAGACAGTTGTTAAGGATGGTGGTGATGGCCTTGGAGAGGTATCCGTGTATAAGGAGAAAGCTGATAGAATGCTTCCTGACAAGGCATTTCGTTTTAGTTTTTGTATTGTCTCATCTATGCATGAAGGCCAAAATGTTTATGAGGAGAAGAATCCAAATTCAGTGAGATCCAATCGGCCCTTGCTTGAAAGTATTGCCGACGAGAATAACAAGGCATCATTAGTGGCTTGTCTCCGACCAATCGAAATTGAAAGGCAATATCTTAAGGACAAAATAATAAAGGTTAAAACTGGGGAAGACCAATGGCGCATGCATAGCATACAGTTCTATAATTCTATGCTTGATGAAAAACATGATCGGGCCATTAGTGGATTGCAGGGTTCTGGTTCAAGGTACATGTGCAACATGTGCCATGCAACTATAGCCACATGTAAAGAAAAATTAGGAACATTCACAATTTGCAGGACACTGGAAGAAACGAGAAGCCTTGCAAGATATGCTGTTGTCAATCCTGACACCTTGAGTGAGAAGTCACTGTCATCAAAAGTGAAAGGGGTAAAAGCCCTCCCTTTTTCAACCTCAGATCCCAGTGAAAAATTAATTGATGCTACCCACAGTGACATTAATCTTGCAAGATTTTTCAAAAAAATCATAATCAGGGAGTCTGCTGAGGTGTATGAATGGGAAGAGAGGCAAGAAAACTCCCCATACTTGAAAAATGCAGAAAAAAAGTTAGATGATCATTTAAGAGTCCAAATAGGGATCAACCCTCAACTCTTAATGCCAGGAAATTACGCCAGACAAATGTTTTTGTCACAAAATCAAGGGGCATTCCTTCATTTCATTGATGATGAAAGCAGAAAGGGCAAGCTGGGGGAAATATTAGCTATCTTCCAAACCTTGAGAGAAGTTTACAGGGCTACAAGGCCAACCAAGGAACAGGTCTCCACTTACAAAGAAAAGGCAGTTAAAATGGGGAGCCTATTAAAGAAGAATTTTGCTTATGCAAACTGGCCTAACTATATGCACAAAATAATCGAACATGTACAAGAGCTCCTAGAGGATCCCAATGGTCCAGGCTCCATTGGAGCATTTAGCGGAGAGGGCAATGAGGCAGGCAACAAGATTTTCCGTTTATTTAAGAAAAACTTTTCAACTCGCTCGAATTCATACAAGGCACTGGAGGACAAAATCCGCCTGCATTGGATGTACTCTTCCAAAACCCTTCAAGAACACACGTACATAGAATCAGCTGTATATATTTGCTCTGTTTGCAATGAAAAGGGACATAATAAGCGAACTTGCCAATCTAAAAGCCGTATTGATCAGTAAGATTGAAACAGTAACATCAATGTGTGTGGATATCATGAGGTTTCCTGCATGGAGCAACTAAAAACTATCGGATTTTGCACTAAGATAATGGTACGTATGTCTTTCTAGTGTTTAATTACAGTACATCAAACCTTTCTCTTCTTTGTGCGATTAGTTTTACAGTCTTCGCAGATAAACTTGCCTATTGGAGCAGCTGAAATCCCTGCACAAAGCTGATGTAGCCATCGGTTACATTTACCATCACAAAAAATCCATAAAATAGGGTTAACAGTAACTTTATCCAACTGGCAGTTCACACCCAAATCACACTCATCAGCAACAAGCTGCTTAGTTGTGTAAAGAAGGAAGGCCTTTTTAGTACCACCAGATATTAATAAAACATTTCTCTCCAAGAAAGACAAGGAAGCTCCTGCTACAGCATGTTCAGATGGTGCTGCTTTCTGCAAGACAGTGCCATTGTTGATATCAATTACATAAAGGTAGCTTGATGGTGGCACTGACTTGAATATATCAGGAGAATCCTGAATATAGCCACCATAGATGAATAGCAAATGACTATCATCAGAGGGTGTAGCAGCTGAGTGTCCCGAAATATAAACATCTTTTACCGACTCAGACAGTTTGGTTTTTGATAAGGTGATGACTGATTCTGCTGTTAATGAAACCATCACTAGCTCTTGGAGGTTGAACCTTGTTGCTGGCTTCCCTGATTTGTAGGTGAGCCCCCCAACTACAGCAAATGAATTATTGAACATCTTTGTTGTTGTATGGTATGCGCTGCTTAAAATACCAAGGGGCTCTTTTGTCAACTTCTGCCAAAATGGAAAACATTCAGCTCCATCAGCAACACATAGTTTGAGCATGAAAACATCCCCCAAAACCAATTCTTTTTGAAACATATTTGAGGCATTAACTTGCAGTTCATTGAAATATGGGCAACTGAGACCACCAAACATGAGACCACTTTGGTCATCCATCTTGGTGAATGAGTGACCAAATCTTTTAGAAGGAATGGCTCCTTTCTGCAACTTTGCATTTTGAAGGAAAGCTTCCCCAGCAACTTCATCAGATGGCAAGAAAATTGCAGCTTGAAATTTTGTTTTTTGACCCCTCTGTATTTCTTTCAAAATGACTAAGTCATTACATGGTGACAAGTCATGCAATGACTGTCCACCCCATAATACTAGTTGAACACCACCATTTGACAGTGCAAATCCAGCTGATCCACTCAATGGTGGTATTTGGGCTCCAACTATCTTATCGTGGTAGCCTGTTCTGGAGATCCAAACATCATTTTCTGAAGATTCAAACTTATAGAAATAAATCTGGCTTGCAAATCCCCATGTTGATGTTTCATGCCTGCTTGCACCACCAACAAAAAAAACTGTGTTTTGAACATATTCAAAATTATCTTCAAACATTATTTCATTGTTCTTTTCACCAATGTGAAAGGCTACATGGCCCTCAGGAGGATATATTTCTGAATTTTGGACTTCTAGTGCATGTTTCTTTCGACTAACTTTCCTTTTATCCTCACAATATTCTTTCAATGATACAAAATTAAAATCTTCGCCTACCTGTGTTAATTCTGCTGCCATCTTCTGTCATAAAAACAAACTAATATCGTTGCTACGAGGTAGCCATTATGGATTACATCATTTTTGTTGCTGCTGTTGTAATTCATGTGCGTTGCGCATGCGTGCGCCTTTTATCATTTACCTGATGTGTTCACTTGACAAATTTGTAAGTGCACAAAACATTCACAAATCTTGGTAAAAAGACACGCGAAATGTCAAAAAGGAAGAGGGAGATTGGCTGCAAGCAAGCCATTTACAACTGTTGGACTGTCGTACAGCTTTCTTACAAGCCAGGAAGCCAGGTAGCTACAAGATCGAATTCTCTTTTGCAAATCACTCGCTTTGACGGGCTTCTTCCACAATATTTCTGAAGGGAAGCGAGAAGGTTCGAACTTTTAACTTGATGTGGAAGTTTCATACTGCCATTGCGAGGGTTCACCTGCAGATGCTAGTCTCATCTAATTGTGCTTGACCTTGAATCTACTTACTGTTCTTGTGGCTGTTTTGAACATTGTAGGCGTAAAGTTGCAATGTTTCCAGTCTTTCTTTTAGCTGCGTTCACAAAGTTGCCTTCTATAGCCGCACATTTTAGAGTCAGCAAATGTCAAAATTTTGTTATTTTTTATTTCGCTTTGTGACAACGTGGCGACAAAACGGCTGCTGCTATGGTGTTGGGTTAAGATTGTAGAAGCTCAATGATTTTTTGCATGAATTTTGCAGCGCAATAGGCAGTTACAGAGTTTAATTTCTAGGAATGCCTAGCCTGTGGACAGTTTCGGCCTGTCCACAGGCTAAGGAATGCCTATTGTTGTAAAAGTTTGTCGTTTTATGATATTTGCGTTGTAGCGTTAAGAAGACCGGGAAAGATTTTCTGTAGCCTCCTCGCACTGGTTTCATTTCTAAAAAAATACACAATAACTTAAAGCAAATATTCTTTCAATACTACACGTATGGTCTATAAGAAAATGCTCATAAGAAACTCAACTGTCAGATCAACAAAAAATTATCAAACTGAATTCGCGTACTGGGAAAATATAACTTAAGAAACTCTTTATTTTTAACAAAGGAAACCCTTGATATATTTTACTTTATTGTTCACTTGTTTCCTGTGTTGTATTACTCGGAATGTACTTGAGTAAACATCGGAAAGCTGTCAACACATTGTTTTGAAAAGTTCAAGATGGCGCAGTAAGTGAACATGAAGATTGTCCTGTCGTGAATCATTAAAAAACTCGTAAGGAACTACGAGTACTCAAAATTTGATAGCTTTAAGAAACTTTCAGTACTAGTCCAAATTCTTAGTTTCTTATAGAAAAAATATGTGCAGTTTACTAATGACTCAAAGGTTACTCTACATTTTTGCATTTTCAAGAAGCGAGAAAAACCAGGATTCTTGACTTGAAATTTTAGCTTTGACCACTTTCCCAACGCCTGTTCATATGGAGGCGAGCCAGCTCGCTTACCGGGCTGGCCCGGTAAGTGAGACAGTTTCCACCTTGTGTTCATATGGAGAATTTCTAGCCCGCTTAGTGAGACAAAAATTTGACGTGTCAAAAATGAGACACGTGCCCATTGTTTAGAAAGGCAGCGCAAAGAATCCAAAAAATATGACAAAATCACGTGTCATGAAATATACCCTTTGCCACCCTCACCTTCAGCATGGGCATGATAACCATAAATTTTAAATCAGATGTGCAGTTCGTCACATTCCAATCCTTTTCGCAATTGGCCTGCTTGAAGATCCAACGAACGATAGGAGAGAAGAGAAAGAAAAGACTGATTTTTCTGTATATACATGCACTATCCTATTCAATTGAAGTAGTTAGTTGCACTAGATTTAGATATCGAACCGGATTTTAACATAGCATATCAAGAATTAAATACATTTTGATTGGTTGAACCTTTAAAGAAGAAAGAAACTGCAGATTCTGTTTTCCAATGAAGGTCAAACTTTTCGATCCTTTGTTTTGTTATTTCACTTAAGTAATCTTAAGTAATAAGTAATCTTGATGTTTAAAGGATCACTCACCGATTCACCTTTGTCTTCGTCCGCCACCTTTGTAACAACAAACGCGTTGCTACGGGACATGATCGTTGCTAGGCCGCTGCGATAATTGTCAGACTACAGAACACAGTCTGGAATATTAATTGTTCGCTGGTCCGTAAAATTAAAACAACCAAAGAAGGTCCTGTAAAATGGCGCCATTGGCCTAAGTTACAGCGGTTGAGGAAGAAACTTTAGCTGTCAATTTCATTCTGTTGAGCAAGTTTTCAGCTTGGGGCCACCTGGATTCTTATCAAGCATATGTTCATGGATGGAAAGCTGAAGAAACTGGCTAGTTCCCGAACTTGGACAACGGAAATCTGTTTCAAAGGGTTTCGCAAACTACAGCCCACGGCCTATGGCTGCTGACACTCGTAACACAGCCCTGGTTGTTGTTGGGCCCTATGACCTCTAAGAAACTTGTCAAGGGAATAAGAGTCAGTCCTGGCCCAGGAAAAACTTTTATTCAGGGCCAAATTTAATCTGAACGCCGTTTCATAGCATTGTCATGCGGTGAAGGGGTAACTTCTGCTAATTTGGCAAATATGCTCTTGGTAGGCTAGGATATCAGCAGCCAAATGCGGATGATAATGCAAAGTGACTCGAGCAAAAATGTTCCACGCCTCCAGCCAAGTATGAAAGTTTGTGATCCTTTGGGATGGACGCTTTTTGGGAGCTAGAGAAAATGTTCCTTGACCATTCTGGCCAAGAACACGTTGAAAATCAACAAGCTGGTTCGTGGAAGCAAGATCATAAAGCCATTGGGGCAGCAAATAATTGAAATCAATACATTCCCTTGCTTTTATCGATATATGTATTTTGACAGACAGTGGGGGTAAGTTGGCTGGGAGTGTGGAACTGATTCCCATACCTGTTTCCTGCCCAGCAGTGTCTGCCTCCTCCCCATGAGCCATAAATGATGCTGCAGCATGGCCAATTCCAGGGTATCTGGGACCAGTGATAGCTAAGGTGGCATCTTGCTCCTGATTTCTCTGATGATGACGTGCAGTCTGCGTCAATGAGTACGAGGAAGGTGACAGGGATGGTATGGCTGGCTCAATGAGACGTCTCTCTTGCTCTTGGGATGCCATGGCTGACGACAAAGCATCTTTGACCAGTGCACCAAGTTCTTCTAAGCTGACTTGCACTATCGATTGTGATTGATGCTTCTCAGCGGTTGTTATTGTGAAGGCTTCTTCACAGGAAGACTTTTCAGACGACCCTCCTTCATCAGGGCTCACAGTTGAAGAAGATCCAGCTGGCTTAAAATGGCAGTAAAGGCAATGTGCCATTATATTTGAAGACAGGAACACCACAATACAACGCGTAAGAAATGACAACTATGATTTGGATTAAACATTGATTATATGAGAGCTGATATTTCGCCTCAGCATAGGAGGCTTCCACAGGGCTAAATTAACGTTATCACAAATGTACAATAATTTGAATAAGGTCAACTGAAACATGATTGGCTAAGTTGTGCTACATCGCAGGGGTGAATGTTGATGGATGTGGGGGGGGGGGTGAGTATTACTTTCTTTGTGCCAGATGTGTCAAGGTTGTAATGAGTGCATGCTGCAATGAGATCTTTCTTGCTGATCTCTCGCCACGCCGTGAGGGTGCGTTCGGCATCATGTTGGCGGTCCACAATCCTCTGAAGGCTCTGATTATCATCTTCAGCCGATTTTGCGTTCTTGTTCAATTTCAATAACATCTTGCCACTTCCAATTACAAAACATGCAATGATCACGATGATTTACAAGGATAAACGAGGATGAATACAAGAGAGAGAGAGGAAGAACAACTTTAGGCCAGCTAGCTTCAAGCAACGAGGTGGATTAGGGGGCTGGAAACTACTTAAGGTGGCAATGAGGTGGGCCAAGGGCCTGACAACCACTTAAGATGGCACAATGGTCGCGTCATTAACCGGATTTATTTCAAAAATTCCCCTTATTGGCATTACGTACAGTTTTGGTTAGTATGTCAGTAACTGCAAAGGAAACGGGAAATAGTTGCAAGTTTTAAGCAACAAAGTTAATGGGATAAGGTGAGTGTGGAGGAGTGGCATGAACAAGCCACGCTGGTGGGGGGGCGGTTGTCAATATCTGGGAGGAGAATTGCAGAATATGTAGGTAAGGCTATTTGCACATTGAGGATAGGTCTGATCAGGAATTTCAGGTATTCTGGGTATACTCAGCTCAAATTTGCTCAGGTGTGCTAAGCTTAACTTTCCAGATGGAGTTACAAGCATCGTAAACATAATATAGTCCTAATGCTCCCTCGCCTTGAAGCTTGTCTGGCCATCTTGCAATCGCTGGTAGTTCTAAGCCAAGCTGCCTGTCAGCTTTATATAGCAATTCATTCAACACAACCATTGGTTTTGGTTTCTCTATGACCAAGGACACAAATCAATAAGAATGTGCACAGCATAACAAATAAGATAGAGAAATATTACTTAGATTTAAAATTTCTAAATAATAACAAATAAAATGAGTTTTTCCAAAAAGAATCATTTTTGAGTAATCATTTTTGAGTTTGATAATATTATTTCATAAAACACAGAAGTACAACCAACCTGATGAGCTGAATATCATGCAAATCACCAAGGCCCAGTTTCGTGGCAGTTTCTCGTAATCCAGCAAATTCGCTGAAAATCATTAAAATGTATGGATGTTAGAGGATGCATGACCCACTCGTCAGGCACTCACTAAAAATGAATGCCAAATAATCATTTTGAGGTCTTCTAAATGAATGGCAAATGATATTACAGGACCCTGGATTCTATGATAGGGCAACTGTATCCCTATACAAAAATACATAGCTATGTGTATAATAAACACCAAATGATAGGACCTTGACTGATAGCAGCTTCTGAGCAAGCTGACCAAGTTTTTATCCTGTATAGATATAGATTATTATTGTTATTATCATTATTATGCATTCAGCCAGCAGTGCTGTGGAGGAAATGACTCATGAACTGTGCTGAGCTTGGAACCCCATGCAATACTTTCTGGTAGTTATTTTGCCAAAGACAGTAAATTTCTTGTAATGGATGTGTATGTAAATGCTGTAGCTTTTCTACCTGTGTGAAGATCTGCAACAACACATTAGGCCATTATTCCAGTACTTAGACTTACATATACAATCTATCTTTTCGGTTGTGCTAAACACCGGAACCATCCAGAACCAGCCAGAACCACCAAGAACCATCCAGAACCACCAAGAACCACCTGGAACCATCCAGAACCAGCCAGCACAAAGTTTTAATGTTGGGGATACGTGCAAGCTCAAGTTGACGAGGCAGTGGACATCACCTCGAGGACTATGAACGCATGCGTAGTGTGTAAAATTTTGTTGATTTAATTACGTAATGTCACTATTCTCATCACAAATTTTTAGTCATTTGAAAGGCTAAACTTTGTAAGATGTTAGCAGGAAACCACATCCGCCACAGAACAATCAATTTTTGATGGGGGAACAATAATAATCGTTTTCAAAACCCCTAACGATATCGTTTCATGGAAGCTTGGCAAAGAATGAATTTATGTGATAAGTAAATGGTATAGTCCTACCCAGCTTAGTTTGAGCTTTTGTGTCCAATCGCATTGGTTTGTGAAATTGTGTCAATACAGCAAATCCAGATATGACAACTGGGCTTTCGACAGCAATGCTCACAGCGCTGATGTTTTGCTTAGGCCAACTTCGCGAGATCAACCACTTGACATTTACTTCTGTACCAAGCTTCCAGGATGATCGGTCATGAAATCTTGCAGGCACACAAACACCGCTGCAGTCAAGAATTGATAAAACATAAGTAAAGTTTCCCGTAAATTAAGCTGCAAATCTTCCCTTACTGCTCACTGTCACTGCAACGATCTTCGAAACGGCTGCAGATACTTCAATGACCATGTTACATCTACAACGCATGCTTTCATAGTTCCTGTGCTGATTGGCTGTCAAGTTGACCCTAAAACAAAGCGAGGAAACAATAGGGGGGTACCATGTATTCCCAACAATTTAGATAAGTTTTCACAAGCCCTTTCAGTCATGCCAGAACTTATGGAGGGTTTAGGGGGCACTGCCCCTCAATTCCACGAGACTCGAAAATTTTTCTTAAAGTCAGAAATTTTGTGGCATTGAGGAAACCGCAATGGGGTTACAGTCAAGAATTGGAAAACTTTTTATAAGAGAAGAGCTTTACATAAAAAAGCTTAAAAACCATTTTAAAGTTTCTTTGGACTTGCATTCCTTTTAAAAACAACCGAGGAAGGCAGTGGGTCTGGTATAGATCAAGTAGGTTAGCAACATTTCGGAGTGATGTTGGAACACGATCTTGAGAGTCATTCTAAGCCAAAGTAAAGCTTAATGTGCTTAAAAATTTTTCTTGGGATGCTATCAGGGATGAACTATCAGGAATTTTTCAAAGTTTTCATTTTGAGCTCAAGTAAAATTGTATTGTGATAAGTGCTCAGATTTCAGCAAAATTTTGAGTGTCAATCGCTCAAATCTGGAACTGGCGAACAAGAGATAAAAATTCTGATTGAAAGAAGTCTTCTGAGCAAAAGTAGATGATGTCTACCAAAAAGTTTCCTGGCGATGATAATTTACAATTTTCAAATTTTCAGACATTCAAAATCAATGCTGGCAAGCGCAGGGTTGCAAGAGGCATTGTTAACAAAAGCAGAGGGCATATTATCAAAATTTTCTTGGGGGCTTCACCCTCGGAGTTCCTTGTAAGGGATGCATCTATCAACTGCTGTACGAAAGTACATTGAAAGAGCTGCAAGAAAATCACCTACTTCCCAACTGTAATATACGTACTTGTGGAGAAATAAGGTTTTTCAGCTTTTCACTCACCCCAAAACTTTTTTCCCAATCGAAAATTGCCAAATTGCTCTTTGAAAATCTCGAAGACTCTCGCCATGTCGCTTCCAGGAAGCCAGATAAAGTTTCCAAACGAAATGATGGACACAACTCTATTTAAAAATGCATTTGACATAGCTACTTCATGTAACATGAACATTCTGGCTCAAAGCTTTCTCGGTGGGAGTTAGCACGGGGGGGGGGAGGGGTTCTTCCCTAGTAAAGGTACCAGGGGATGTGCCACCCGCAAGGGTAAACCTTTTCGGACTTCTGGTCTAGCCAAGGGTATGCTTTTCGGCAATTTTAGTTGACTTTGGTCTTTTCAAAATTTTGGTCCAGAGAATGCAAAAATTTGGCAAGTTTTGCCTAGAAAATGCCAACTCAGGGCACTTTTGATGGAGAAAGTGGTCTAGCCAAGGGTGTCGTTCTCACAAAAATTGGTCTAGCCTATGGCTACATCTTGAAACTGTGGGCGGCACACCCTTATCCAAAATTTTGTTGAGGACCCCCCCCCTGTGGAACTTAGAAGTCCCGTCAGCCTGAACGGGGTTAAATTAGAAAGACTGCCAGGTGCCACTGTTCCTGCTGGAGGCCCAGTACTCCAAAATCTGGCAGATAGAATTGTCAATTACTGGCAAGCTGACTTGAAAAAGCCAGAAACACACAAGCTCCTCCAGGACAAATACAAATCCCTTCTTTTGTATTGAATTCTAGATGTGCAAGTTTCCTTGGGAACACTTGGAACCCTCGCAACCTGATTTTATGATAAGGGTTTCACAGTGAAATCAATATCTATAAGGAAATGGTACTGGAACCTTTTCGGAACCGTGCAGATTAGGGGTTTCACAGCGCAAGCCTTGCACTTTTAACATTCAATAATGTAGTACGGGGTGTCTCAGCAAATTGTTCAACGTTTGATTAGATATTGAAAAATAAGAACAACATGAACAGGCTCATGGAAAGATAACCCTGTTCTTGAGATTATGAAATCATTTTAGAGACCAAAATTTTGCAAATCGGTTGCAAATTGGTAGGCAGGTCAAGTATGTATACCTAATTGATTAACAATTCGACGGTGGGATTTGATAAGTTCTTTTTGATAGAGTTCATCTTGAAATTATCAAATTCATTACTGTTTTCTGAATTTGGAACTTTATCAGTTAATTATGCTTCTTGGTCTTGATCTTTGCGTGCGCGTTTCGATCTTTTTACTCGTCAAAAATACTTTTACTGGGAAATATTTGTTTTATAGCCTATCCAATTTGAGGGCCCAATCTGAAAACAATTGTCTTTTTCCTTTCATTGTACAGCAATGGTAACGACGACGACGGCGTTTCTGTTTTCCTTGTCCTCGATAATTTAGTCTTGTTTTTCTGCCAATTGTAAGAAATGATCTAAGTCCTTGACCTTTAACAAATTGTACTTGTTGACGTCCGGGAGCTCTAAAACTGCGTTTACCTTTACCTTTCATCTTGATAGGTTCAAAAATATAAGATTTTACTGGATACTTGTGATACAAAAATACTTATAACTTTTACCACTTATATTATCTTTTTTTTAGATGCAAGGTTCATAGCAGCTAGAAATCCAAACATGCCTTTACCCATAGGGCTTTGCATATAATCGGTGAATAAAGTTCCAACCTTTAACTTTCTCAACTTTTTCTTTTTCCTACTCCTTCTCATTTTCCTTCTTTGCCGTTTTGAAACGCCCTTCATCAATTTGCTGATTGGAGGAACGCCAACTTTCATAGCTTTTGACAGACCTTCTGTTGCTTGATCTGTTGTGATAAAACCTCTTCCTTCAATATTTTTCTTTCCAGGTGCGCAAAAAATTTGACCGAAAAATCCTAGACATCGAACGATAAACCTCCTGCCTGGTGCTCGAAAATGTCTTCTTCCTTTGCCCTTGAACCGGTAATTACTATACAACAAAGGGTTGTTTCCGTGATGAACAGGAGCATACATTTTGCGCGTGATAAAAATGGTTTGCGCGAAAAAAAAAAATCAAACTTTTAATTGATAAAAAAACTAAAAGAGAACTGGTATGTTATTTGTGCTTCCATAAATTACCATAAAACAATAGAGTTATTTTGGTTTGCGAGATTTTGTGCTTGTGCCCCTCAGAAAAAAATAAAAGTTTCCTACTTTCCACGTGGGCGACGAAGAATTCAAGTAATTCGCGAATCAGTTGGAGAATCCCCCAACCAGGATATCCTCTGCTGGCAACAAGGTTACCAAAACCCTAGCAGACTTCGGCTAGTGTGAAATGCAGGTCAAATTTTTGCAGGTCACTGCGACACGTCACTGCGAGGGCCAAGGGCTCATAGGCTGCATAAAGGAATTCTGTTGTGTATGAGATACTGAGAGCCGCTAGTGTGTTGACATGTAATGTGTCAAAGTGAAAAGGCTAGATGTGCCCCAATGACTAAGCCAAGTCATTTACCTAATAATCTTTCAGACAATACCTTTTCAGAAAATTGCCAAAACCATACCCTTGATCCCATTCCCTTTTGATTTTTGGTTTAGAAGCGATTAAAGATCTGTTTGTTTGGTCAAAGTCCGGGCAAAATGCGAGGGGCATTTCACTTCAAAAATCTCGTACACATTTAACTGGAAATCCGGGAAAAATCAGGAAATCCCTGGAGCTCTCCTTGAAATCTGCATGAAATCCCAAGAATCCTTAAATCTTTCTTAAATACACGTTTTTTATAAGAAACTGATCAGGCCATAGTACTAAAAGTTTCTAAATCCAAGATGATATTTTGTCCATTTTAGTACTAAAAGTTTCTTAATTGGTTTCTTATTTTTGAATTCAGAATTATCAATGTGGTTGCTAAAGTTGTTTGAGGTATTGAGAATTATAGCACCAATCCTAAATTCTTCGATCAGAATTACACCACCAGCTGGTTAAACCTTTCAGTTGTTTGATTTCTGCGCAGAGTACCGTCATGGGGTTACAGCGGCTTTCTTCCATGTCAAGGTATTGTCACTTTGTGTAACGTGAAAAACAAAGGAATTTGATAACCATCTCTCACGGAGTAACAAGGTGTCTGTAATGACAAAAGCGGGGCTAGGATTGCATTCACATTTTAACACCAAAGGGAGAGGCATTATTACGCAGTTTTATGAGCTTTCGGAGAAATAAAAAAATCATTTTGCCACCGTCTTATCTCTCGCGAATCCTGCAATTAACAAATACATACCAAATAAGAAACATGTCAGCACACTAGCAGCTCTCAGTATCTCATACACAACAGAATTCCTTTATGCAGCCTATGAGCCCTTGGCCGTCGCGGTGACCTGCCACAGTGACCTGCAAAAATTTGACCTGCAGTTTACACCAGCCGAGCAGACTTCCGCAAGGAACTTGCGAAGCAGCTGATCGGCAGAGAGAATTTGAGTGCTCGGAAAAGGAGAAGAACAGTGACTGTTTAACAGCAGAAGGGAAACATTGATGGACATTGGCCTAAATTTTTGGAGGAGCACAAGGGGCGCTGCAGAAACTGCTCTTGTGACGGAAAATGGTGAGAACCCAAATATACTTGCATAAAGTGCACAGAAGAGAGCATCACTAATGAACGTATTCTTCTCTGCCCAGACTGCTTTCAAGAATATCACGAAAAAATACAGTAAAAACTCGCACATAGAACTTAGTATTTTTAGCTGAAGTGAAGATCAGACCAGATCAGTCACGCTCGTCTTGGAACATTCTAGATATGGCCTAGTTTTTATTCATAATCATTTTGCAACTGGAATCATCTCTCTGAAAATGTGGAAATGTCGATTAACACTGCATTAAAGTTTTAATTTGTTTTTCCTCAAAATATAGCATGAAAAAGTGCTGTAAATTAGGCTATTGGATATCACCGGCCCCGGCCCACCGGCCCCGGCTCTGGCACCATAGCCCTCGTCCCCGGCCCCCATTTTTAAAGGTGGTTTAAAAATTTTGTGACTGTCTGCCTGTTCCTGAATTTCAACTGATCTGTATAATCGCCATTTCATCCAAAAATTGTTTATCAAGAGCTTAGGAAACTCCCTTCAAGTAAAGTGAGAGAACTTCAAGGGGCCGAGCGGTTATCTAAGCCTTGCAAAACAAGTTGAGTATGATTTCCTAAACAAACCGCAAATGTGTACACACAGTGATTCGCAATACGATCATGCGCCTTTGCACCATGCACTCATGCGCCTTTGCCCTGAAAATTCCGTTTTCCTCTGTTTTGAAAAGAGGCAGAATAAACTGGTTGTAAGGAACTCTTTCGAAGAAACTAAACTCGTCGATGGCGAGGTCACCATTAGCAAGAAATGGGGAAACTCAAAGAACTTTATTGAAGTAGCTTTTTCCATTTTATCAAAAACCAGTTACAGCCTGTATTCACATGCTTCTTATAGCTTATTTCCAGCCACTCCGAAAAGAAGTCCATGAAGAAGGTTGTACGATGTATCGGATGTGTTACTTCGATATGTAATGCATTTCATCGTGGTTCAAAAATTTGTGGAATATCAACGAAGGTCAAGGAGGGAGATCTCGCCGATTTAACCCTATTTTGGTTGGGGGGGGGCAAATTTGCCCCCCCCCCCCTAGTAGATTTTTTTAAATAACTCTGCGAGGAAGATTTTTATAGCCATGAAACTTCTTGACTTTTTGCAACTACTTATTGTGCAACTTCTCAAAAAGTTTCATTGAAATATTTTGAAAATGAGGGGGCGGGAGACAATTTTCTGGGACTGACCCAGAAAAAATCGCAAATTCTCAAATCTCAATTATCGCGAAAAAAGGAGCAGAAGTGGAATATTTTGCAAATTTCTTTTTTAAAGAGACACAATCGCATTTTTTTCGTGCATGAAAATCACGACGAGAATTCTCCAGCATAAAGTGGAGGTCTCGTACTTTCCGAAAATGTGTTTACGCTTTTCGCACGACATCTGGAAGTATGGAAAAATTATGAAAAGGTAGGGGAAACGAAAATTTTATACCCACACTTTTTTACGGTTCCGTGCTCATAAGACAATGGATCGATTCATCGCGCGAGTTTGGCTTATTAATTCTCGGTGGCGGGAATTTTCGCTGCAAAGCGCATTCGCCGGCACCGGAGCACATCGAAACCAGGCCTATACACAGTTTGTCACGACAAATGCTGAAGTGTGATTTTTTCTTATTTTTGTGATGGCCCCTCATGATAACGAACAAGAAGACAGTCAGAATTCAACAGAGAGCGTCTTCGTGAAAAGGAATGGAAGGAAACAATTGAAATCGAAGGATTCTGTCCAAAAGAAGTGGAAAGAAAGCCGTGTTTACTTAGGCCAATCGACGAAGGAAAGATGGAACAAATTGAAACGACATTACAAGTTTAAAACCGATCACGCTCTGGCTGAATTTTTAATGGACAGGTAAGGTGAAATCTGCGTAGTCACAAATTATCATCATGATGCACTTATCTTTATACTCATCTGCCGAGCAACTGAAATCAAATTTTGCTAACTTGGAAGGTTGGGTTGGTATGTTGGGCACCAACCTTCCTCAAATAATCAAAAGCCCATTGATCGTCAATAACAAAAGCTCATGCCTTGAATGATTTGAGATAATCGTTAGAATCATAGTAGAATTTCTATCATAGGTTTCCCTCAGAACTCTAGTTTTAACATTGAAACTGAATTGATTAACAAACTATTTTTACACTTGGTCATTGTTGGTCCATTAATTAACCCATGTGAGATGACTGATGATTTGTTCCTGTTACTTTCAGTTGTGATGTAGATGCCACCATCCCAGACTTGGAACCCATTGACAGCCAGCTTATTGATAATTCTCACAAGGAGAGCCAAAAGAAAACTGTATCTTCAACACTTTTGAAACCTATCCCTACCAGGTAATTACTTTTATGGTGCTTTTATGAATAGGGCCATTATGTTTGCTTCAGGGTCTGGTCTGGTCTATCATCACCCCCCCCCCCAACTTGCCCATAGCCTCTTTCTCAACACCCACCCCCCTTCTCTTTCTCTCTTGATTAACAAATCATGCTTACATTTGAGAAAGATCATTGTTGTTGGGAGTTCCTTTAGTGTAGAATCATTGCTTTGCATTTATGTCAGATCTTTACCCATGTGACTGGGGACCACCATTGACTGATGATTTGTTCCTGTTACTTTCAGTTGTGACGTAGCTGTTACCCTGCCAGACCTGGAACCCATTACAAGCCAGTTTGTTGATAACCTGCAAATGGAGAGCCAAGGGAGCAAAACAAGGATTGTATCTTCCACACCATTGAAACCTAGGTAATTATATTTTACTGTTATGAAGAGGGCCATGGGAAATGTTGAACTTTGGTTCAGAGTTTATCCTCCCCCCACTCTGCCCCTTCCTTCCCCCTTTTGTCTCTCTGCCCTGTTTTCTCTCTCTGTTTTGACATATATTATGTACTTTTAGGATTGCAAAAACCACAGCCAAATCACTGTTAGAGCTTGAATCTGTAACTGATTCAGAATTAGAAAAGTCAACTGATAATGAGCCAAGCTTCAGAATTGACACAGTAAATCCAGTGCAACTGTTCAGATTTGTGGGATCTGGCACAGAAGCAACAAAAGAGGAGGCCTTCATTGCCTACAAAAGTAGTTTGGAAGACCTTGCATTGTCGATACCACCAAAAAAATGTACACAGTGTTGGAAGGTTATCAAAGAAGTTAAAACGATGCAGAAGGGCAGTGCACTACATATTCAATGGGTATGAACAAATGTTTTGATGTTATGGATAAAAAACCCTTGTTGTATTCTCATTTTTAATAAGATACAGTTTTTCAGAATCATCATGCTCAATTTGAAAACTTATTACAAAGTTACCCTATCTGAATTGAATAAGATTTAGAAATTTTTTTAATTTGCAAAGATGTTTTGTTACAGTAATGCAGTATTACCTTTTCAACATTCTCTTGAGTGCACTAAGTATATAAATTGATAGCCCTTCCAACAAAAATAAGTTTGACTCTACAGTAGGTACGCTTCTTGCATTGAAAATTAAGAAACCCTTCAGAAAAATTTGGTAGCAAGGCCCTAAGATTTAAGACCACCAGCCCTGTACCTTACAGTCAGTTTCTTATCAAAATTGAGTGCAGCTAACTCAACAATACCCTGTTCTGTTGAACAGATGGGATGGCCTCCTACAAACAAAGCACTGAATGCAGCTTTATCCCCTGTTGAAATGCCAAAAAGAGTATACTGGCGTTTCAATTTCTATGAGATTTTCCTGTTTGTGTTTTGACAATTCAATTTGCATATTGTAGGTCTGTCCATCCAAACACATTGTGCAGGAATGGATGTCACAGCCCATGATTCAACAAGGAAGGCCACTTGGCGACCTCATGATGGGATCATCAATTATTTTTTCTGGCTGCAAATTTAAGAAAATGGAGCAGATGGCCAATCACATGAACCTTGCAATGATGTCTTCAGCAACGTTTTACAGATATCAACGGCTTTATGTATTTCCAGTTGTTGTAGAGTATTGGGACAATTTACTCAAATCAAATTGCGAGGAAGTTACTGGTCGCCCAATAATAATTCTTGGTGAGTGGGTTTTGAAAAGACCATTTCAAAAAGCATAAACACTGTTAAACAAACTATATTCACTCAAGAGAATGGTCTGCTTTATACTGCACTCTGTAATTGGAGCTTTGAAATAATTTAGCATGGAGGAAATCTCTTATCCAGTCAGAATAGCTGTACGCAGTACAGTTTGTTACATTTTTCTGATGAAGCAGATGAAACATCAAATCTAATCTACCTCAATTTCCAAAGATTCTTTGTCACATTACTCTGCATTTTAGGGATATAGTTACTACTATACTTCTCTATAAAGAAACTTGGTATACTCTATGTTTTAATTGGATGTTATACTTTGGTTCCAAAGCTATTCTACAAAGCAGTATGGATGGAACAATATTTTTTACACAAATGTACACATAAGGTCTTACTGAGTGGCGTTGAAGCTTCTATGTGCACATTTAAAGATTCTGCAAAATGTATGAAATATCATTCAATCCAGATTCCTTTGTATATTAGCTACAAGGTCTAATTGTCCACAACATGGATTATTTGTGCCATTCAAAAGCATGTTTTCTCTCTAAAGGGGATGGAAGAAATGACAGCCCTGGACACAGTGCCAAATATTGCACATATACAGTTGTGGAACAAGATACCATGAATATAGTGGCTTTCTTAGTGGTAGATAAGCGCACAACAAAGCTGGTATCAACGAATATGGAGGTGGAGGCATTTAAGATTGTTTTGAATCATTTGTTGGAGAAAGAGATGAATGTTGTTGAGGTTGTTACCGATGCGCACTCATCTGTGACAAAATGGCTAAGTAAGTTGCTTCCAAATATCCAGTGGTGGACACTTTGCGTAATGTTGGGGGTGATTTATATAATAAAGAATTGATTGTTTCAATTGTTTCACATATTTGTTCTAGCTAACATTGGGGGAAAATCATACCCCTTGCCCTCCAAGTGTCCATCACTGCTACATTTGAATTTCAAACTTTAAGTGTCATGAATCATGTGCAACGGCCATTTTGATGCATAATATACCGGGGGACTCAGAAAGGGTGTGGGGATGTTTGTTGGACTGTGATGTTGCTTGCAGCTTGCTGTCAACTAAATTACTGTATTCCTTGCAGCCAAAGGTCTAGTAGATCAATCTGCACCATTGAAAGTGGTACAGTATTTGATAATGCAGACAAATTTATCAAAGATGGTTATCCGTGTAAGACCTGATACTTACTGCAACATTTGAATGAAGAAAAGTTTGTGGGGCAATGAATCATTTGGATCTCTTGTGAATGAAAAATGATTAATCCTTGATGACTGAAATTTTACAATTTTAGGAGAAAAACATCCAAACATTTTCCACTCATATGATGTATGGCATGGTGCAAAGAACTTTGGGAAGAAACTTACAAAGTTGGCAAAGACAAAAGGCAATGCTGCTCTTCTTCCCTGGGTGACTGACATCGTGAATCATTTCTGGTTTTGCTGTAAAGAGTCAAATACCTATGAGGAATTCATGGTAAGTAAAACATTTCAAAGATATTTTGCAAATGATAACACCACATGCTCATGTGGGTTAGACCTATACATGAGATTGTTACCAATTTAGAATGATCTTAGTACATAGATTGCTCAAATGGTTTACAAACAATGGAATGGTTGCAAACCCAAAAAAATTCCAGCTAAAAATGTTCCTTGGCTTGAAAGGGCAGACTGCAACTGATAATTGTGTCAATAGTGACTAATGGTGTCAATTTTGATTTGATACACTTGGAAAGATACCATGGTGTTACTCCAAGTCTGCTGTGTACTGTACGTGCATGTTTGGATGACAAAAAATGCAAGGCAACTGACCAAGAAGCAATAATGTCAGCTATAGGTTGCACATATCAACAATTGTTGACACTGCAAACTTCTGTATTCACCAAATCTTATTAATTTCTGGATTAATTATCCTCATGTTGGCCCCTTACAGTACACAGTAGACGGTTATATGTTTAAACCATTTTTGTGAGTCAATGTAAACAGTCTACAGTAGGTACAGTACCGTATATACTGTACTTCCCATTCTATGATATTCTTTATGTTGCATTCTTTATGTTGTCTCCAATGCAGGGAAGATGGAGAGGAATTCTTCATCACATTGTTGGAAAGCATGAGTGGGATATAGAGGAAGGAGGCATCAGCAGATGTGAGCACGGGGAATTGCAGTCTGTTGAAAACAACAAAGAGAATTTGGTGGCAGGGTCAAAACCGCACACTGATTTACGCAGAGCTCTATTTGAGAAACGCTTCCTGAAAACTGTACCAAAGTTTTTGACGTTTAGGTAAGTTTTATTCCAACAGTTACAAAGACCAAATTTTTCGAGACTTGCTTGATTCATTTTTCCAGACTTTGTAAAATATTTTTTTGAAAATTTTTCAGTATACAGTATACAGTATACTGTATATACTTGAAATCTTAAAAATAGTCTGACCAAGCACAAAGCTTATCAAGTGTTTGTCTCACTTTGCAACTGACACTTCTCCAAGTTCATCAAGAGTTTCCTGACATTCTTTGTATTTATATCTTGTGCCTCTATAGTACAACATGAGCAGTTCAAAATGAATTTCTGGTATGAAGCCATGTTACTGCCTAGGTACCATCCATCCAAGCTTGTCCATTTCAAGTAATACAATGAAAGATCCCAATCAGCCAAAACGAATTGAACATATGTAATGGACTTCTCTGCCTGAAACAGCACATAGTACTGCAGTTTCTTAAGGCTGGTTTTCATTAAATCGTAAATCATCGTCAATCATTGTCTTACAACATTTGGCATTGGCAATGCTCTAAGACAATGATTGGTGATGAATTACGATTTAATGAAAACCAGGCTTTATTCTTTAGTGATCAGAGAGCTTCTCCTGAAACCATTTGTGTTGTTTAAAATTATTACTCTATGGTTTACAGATCCACTGCAGAGCTTGAAAATTACCACGAGCTTATACTTATGTATTGTTCAAAACGGATCGCCTACAAGTACCCAGCTTACAAGGCAAGGAATCTATTGGCAGCAATTGATTACTGCAAACACAAAGGCCGTCAGCAATCACTTACCCAGGCTGGGAAACCAAGGTGAGCATAAAATTTTTGATAATCATTTGTGGGTGCTTCAAAATAACTCTCATTTAATTTCCAGTCTTGACATAATGGAAGCTTTATTTCATCACAAGTACTGAAAACTGCACAGGAATTACAAAGAAAATTTCTGTAATTTTTACCTGGCGTAATTCTTTAAGAATATATCCTTTTACAGGTATCATAGGAAGTTTAACAAAAAAAGTAAGCGTTGGACAATCAGCCAAGTCAAAACAGCAAAAACATATGAATATGTTCAAGCGGACCTCCTGCCTGCTGTCATTGAGAAACGTCTCAATGACATAGAGCCAATCATGCGAAAAGCAACCCTTTCACCACGTGACCCAAGAAAGATTTCCTCGACAATTGCACCAGTTCATCCCACTGATACCACTGACCTGGTTGTGGAGCACAAGTCGCGTGGCCTTCGTAAGTGAACTGTTTTGTAGGATGAGAAAGATACAGTAATCTCACTGTAACCAACTGAAATTTTCGAGAAATTTCATTTAGATTCCTTGTTTTCTCATATACACTGTATAGTATAGTACACTTAGGTATTGTAGATATTTTTACCAAGCATTCTGTGTTTGGATAACGTACTTAGATACAGGGTTCCTTTGAACTGTAGTGGCTTGCCGCACCTCTGTTTTTATGCTAGATCTGTACTAAAGTGAACATGGGGATTCAAATTTTACTTGGATCTTTGGATACATGTTGAATTTTGATGAGATGCATCACTTTTGACACTGTCAATGACTGTCATTGTTAGAGCTTCTGTCACAATATACTGTATTTTCGTGAAAGTACAACATGCTCCAAAAAATTCTTATTTTGATGAAATTTGGAAGATTCTCGTGATATCATCTAATTGTGTCAAATTTAGATTTTGGTTATACTTTTTGTATATTAGTTCTAAAAATGTCACTTCTTGACTTCATCAAAAATGACACTTTTGGAGAAAGATTCAAAATGCATTGGAGTATCCAAGTCAAATTTGAAGTCTCATTGTCACTTTAGTACTAATCAATCATAAAAACAAAGGAAAGGCAGGTTATTGGATACTGGGAAATGTCGAACAGTGAAAAATCTCATACAGTAAGAACCTGGTACTGTAGATAAAGAACCTACAGGCTGAAATTGACAAGTTAGACTCATTTTAGAAGAACCTATCCAATATATTCATTGTTTAAGTGTCCAGACCACGTTTAAAATCTTCAGGTTCCCACGCATGGATTATTACTGCTGTCATCGTTAGTTTTCCAAGTCCCCATGGTTGTTCTTATGCTAGGCGCCCACCTTTAAAGCCTGTGTACTGACCAAATGGGTCAGGATACTGGTCTCGTATACGCCAAACACAGCAGCTGAAAATTACTCTTCTATCCCCCTGTCCAAGATATCCATGTTGCCACAAAATAAACTGCCTGTATGCAGCATGTCGATTTGCTTTATTTTCATCGTCTGCTTCCCCAAGCGCAAAAATGTCATTTCGGTAGTTCCTTGCCAGTCGTAGCACCATGGGCTCAAGAATCAATATGTCCATCTCCTGAAAAATACAAAGCCCTGTTAATGCTTTGAGATACGGTCAGTTGGAAATGAAAGCTAGGACTGAATTGAAATCTACTGTAAGCAAATTACAGAATAAATTGTTGCTTTGAATATGAGGGATTTCAATGCTGCTAGAAGACACAACTTAGAAGTAGATGAAATGATATGTAAATCTCATTGAACCAATGAAAAGATATGGCACAGAAATGTACCATGCAGATTCCCTGTTGATTGTCCAAGTCTAAAATTGTTATCTTTGTGAATATATGCATGGAAACCACTACAAATTATCTGTCATCCACATAATTTTGTAGATATTTTTATTCTTAATTGCTGCCTGATTACTGCCATTCCAGTTAAATCATGTTTTTTTGTAGAGGTAATTTTTGTATATATAGTAATTTGTTTTGCAGATGTACAGTATAAATATATCAACTTTCGTACTACAGTAATTTGTTTTCTTTGGGAATAGACTTACTGCTTGTTGTGAAATACAATTTTCTCGCTTTTGCTTGCAACATTTCCTCTCTTCTTCCTTGGGCATTTCCCTACACCTCTGGCAGATACACCATTTTGGCACAGTTGATCCTGCAGAAGGGTGGTATCCTTGGCCTTCTCCTGAATTTGATTGTTCCATGAGACTGAATACTAAGGCAGGGAGTTTCTTCGCAACACTCAACAGTAGAGATTGCCTCTGCTCGTTAGACATCTCCTCTATTTTAACCTATGGGGGAAAATGAAACTTATGAAGTGAAATGATCCTTCAAATTGCAACTGACAGTATAGTACTTCTTCTCCAAGTAAAATAACATTGAATTAGCCAGCATAAAACTTCTCATGGCACAAGAGCCTTCAGCAACAGTGCAGTGACATTTAGCAATTGAAGTTGTGGCTCACACTATCACATTCATGGGGGGGGGGGGGGGCTTGAACTCTCCAATTATGTTATATGTTATGTCTGTACCAAATACAGGTGAAGAGAGGCTGACTTTCAACAGTGACTTACCTGCAGATTTTTTTCCCTCTCAGATTTTAGTTCCTGAATAGCTCTCTTCTCTTCCTCTACTAGTTTCTGTTTTTTCGTTTGTTTCGGCTTGCCAACTGGTTGTTTCTTTTTTGACGACGGCTTTATTAGGGCTTTCAGTTCTGACTCACCCAATCGTTCTTCCCCCTCTGAATTTGACGAAGACTCAGTTGTTGCAAAACTTTGTCTCAGGCTATGTTTTGCTGCACTTCTGTTGCTCATCCTTGGCACCCTTTCAAAGCCCGACCGCGATGGTGACCACGGCTTTTTCCCGTCAATCTTTTTCTTCAAGGGCGACTTGGTTTGACCAGTAGCTTGAATACTTTGGCATCGTTTTTTATCTGCGATATACCTTCGAAAATGTTTCGGGGAATACGTGTTTTCTTCATCCTGTAAATTGAGAGAAACTGTAAAATGTTAAGAATTCCAAAATTTCCCACTATACCTACTCATTTTGCTGTGAGAGACTCTAAACATTGGACAACAGAAGTATGATGAAAGACGTGCAGGTCAAAACGAGAAAGTTAGGCCTAGGCCATCCCTCGTATCGCGACTACATCCTCTATCTGGAGGTATCTTTGCACCGCTGGTTGTGAAAAAATGTAAATTCAATTAATAAATCACAAAGCTCTAGCAAATATAGAACTTGCTTACTTTTTCTGGTGATATCTCCGGGATTGTAAACTTCTTCTTTCCACTCTTGCTCTTGTTGGCTGCCATTTTGTACTCACGAAAGTTTACCAGTCGACATCCCAATCTTCGGTCATATTGTTCCCACGAAAACGAAAATTTCAACGACAAATTCTCGTGAATGAATCTGGTCGCTCGCGCCGCTCGCACCCACATTTTCCCTCCTTTATTTGCAGCCCCCATCAAATTCTACGAAGAAACAGAAAAGCTTATAATGATTTGTTGATAATTTAGGGGAAATTTTGTTTGCTAAACAACATTTTTGAAACATGTTATTTATTTGCGATTGTGTCTCTTTAATGTTGTGTTATTTGATGCATTCTATCATAAATACCATGTTTGGATGGAAAGTATGCTCCAAATTTAATTTTATCTCGATTTTCCTGATTTTTGCCAATTTTGCCGCTTTTCTTGACCACACAAAGGAAAATGCTGACGTAAGCAAAAATGGTGGCTATTTTTAAGTTAATCTTTATATTTACAGAAAGTACATGCCTGAGGCTTTTAGCACACCAAATTTGGTCGCTCTACCTATTACCAGTAAAGAGTTAGGTAGAGGGGGGGGCTTTTTTGCCCCCCCCCAACCAAAATAGTACTATCAAATAGCCCAACCACTATAGGGTTAAGGCAAGACCAAAGAGTATTCTCATCTGGTTTTGTACTGAGTACTACTCCGTTTCGATGTACACATTTCTGCAACTTCTATTTATTTTAGTGTCCTGACATCCACTCTGAAACTGCTCTCTCCAAGGGTCGATAGTGAAGGATAATGTTGAATAGTTTGCGATTAATCTATTCAATTCAAGGCACTGTTTAGTAAATACCGTAATGTATGAAAGAATGTATCAGTATGGAAAGAAATGTGACACCTTGTCATTCTCTTAAGGATTTTCAGTGCGAAGGCACATGAGTGTGTGGTGTGAAGGCGCATGATCGTATTGCAAATCAGTGTGTGTACACATTTGCGGTTTGCTTAGGAAATCATACTCAACTTGTTTTGTGAGGCTCAGATGACCGCTCGGCCCCTCAAAGTTCTCCCACTTTACTTGAAAGGAGTTCCTTAACCCTATTTTAACAGGGTGAAAAAAAAGTGATTTTCTACCGGGGGTGGGCGTTTTTCACCCCCCTAATTATCTTTGGAACCATAATAGCTATGACAATGAAACTTGCACTGTGTTATGATTAAACAAATGAGAATCCAACAGTAGCTTTAAATAATCTTTAATCGCGTGATTGGTTGCTAGGCAACCAGAAATAGGGCAAATTTTGACGAAATGGAGCTATCAGGAAAAAACAGTATATTTACATTAAATAACTGGCTAAATTCAGCTAAAAATTATCCAAATACTTACTTGATAGCCTTATTTTGAAATTTCATTCAGTTTTGTATGAATATTTGTGGTTCCTAAAACTAAATAAATAACAGTAATTTGATTCAATGCAAAATTTTTTCCTCGATAATAATGCTTAAACATCATCAATTTCATATAATTTGGGTGAAATCAAATGGTTTTATCGATATTTCAAGTTATTACATGATTTTTCATATAAAAATTGCTAAATCATTAGAAATAGGACGTCATAAATGTGTATGACATCATAGAAATTTTAAATTGCTGACGTCAGCAAATATAGATAAATTACATATCAAATGAAAGTACTCATCGAGACAAATCGAATGGTACATATATTGACAAGATTCAGCACAAAATAAAGAAACTAGAGCAGTTTTCACGATTTTCTTTGTGACCACTCTCCAAATATGGGCATCTGGCGATCACGTGGTCTAACAATAGGCATTGAAATCCTCATTTTCTTATTGCCAGTTAAATTTTAGGAAAAGTCAGCAAGTTTCAGTGCTATATCTATCATCGTTTAGGAGCTATTAAAAGAAGTCCGGGAGGGGGGCGAAAAATGCCCCCCCCCCGGTTAAAATAGGGTTAAGCTCTTGAAATACAATTTTTGGATGAAATGGCGATTATGTAGATAAGTTTAAATTCGGGAACAAGCAGACAGTTAAAAAATTTTAAAAATACTCATAAACATGGGGGCCGGGGGATGAGGGCCATGGTGCCAGAGCCAGGGACGGGGGGTCGGGCCGGTGATCTCTAAAAGCCTGTAAAATGATTAAAACAACGAACTAACCAGTGCTATGGGCGTTTTCATGTTTACAAATGCTAACTTTTTTTGTGTGACAATTTGATAGGTAAAGTTCTTCTCTACAACTTTTGTTTAAAACTTTTTTCTATATCACAGATAGTTTTTCCAGGGTTTCATGATATTTGAGATTGACTCTTTCTTGTGTTATCTGCCATGTTGCCGTGGGCAACATAAAATAACGGCCCCTAAGATTCTCAAAACCCCAAAATTTGGACGCGCCCATGGTCATTACCCTCTGTCAACCCCTCAACATCCTGTCCTATCCTACTGATGTTTTTATAGTAGCCGCTTGAAAATGAGTGGTTTTTGAATGGCAATCAATAGAAAACAGCTAAATTTTACCCAAAGAGGGGATGATCAGATTGTTGAATGCGGACTTTTATGTGCGAAGAATGAGCACATTATTAGCCTGCGTGCAGCCTATACCCAAGGAAAAGGTATAGTCTGCGTAACGCCGCTCACCTTTGTGTAGTGCGTGCTTCAACATTTATTTGATAACAACGAAACTTATTGTTGTAACAGCCACTAACATTGCTTTCCTGAGAAACGAGGAAGCAATCAGATTTGAGAATGGCTATCATGTGATCAAAGCTCAGGTTTCACTTTGTTTTCTAAGCCAACTTAATTAGCAACACAATGCCCTGGAATTTTAAGTGCCCAGCAGCACACAATAAGTAGACGCTAAGGAGAATGGGCCATTCAAACTGCTATCGAAATGGAATGCTGACGCATACAATACACGAGACTGAGCGGTGTTGCGCAGACTATACCTTTTCATTGGGTATTGTCTGCACGCAGGCTAGCACATTATGTGATGGAGGAGAGTTTGTATAGGAAGGAAGCGAGGTAGGTAGGTAGCTAGCTAGCTACAATCTCTTACAAAAGTGTTGGACCCCTGTTGAAAAAATCGAATTTTTGTCCCCCCTCCCCCCGTTTCAATGTTGAATGAATTGCAAAGAGGGTTTTTTCACGCAGATCCAGGAAGAGAACAATTCACCAAAGCAATCAACATTGAAATGGGGGAGGGGGGACAATATTTCTGAAAAACGTGGATTTTCATAGGGGTCCAACACTTTTGTAAGAGATTGTCTGAAGGAAAACCCTATAGTTGAAGATAGTAGGCCCGCTGCCATTGCACCAATAGCAACTCTATCTGTCAATATTAATTAGTGCCATGAAGATAAGATGTTTTTCTTCAAGATTAATGCATATAAAGTAATATGGCAATATTTTCTGTCCTCACGCATTGACCTTTCGGGAAGTGGGCCATACTGGCGAGTACTGTCAACAGTACTCACCGCAGTACTCACTAGCGTTTCACTCCGTACTTCTCTATTTTGGCAGTGAAAGGGGCTAACATGCCCATTAATGTCTTCAGTGCACCACAAGCTTTCAATTCATGTATTACTTTCATTTTTTATATCCAGTTAAAGTGAAAATATGAACAGTACTCACTTTTCTCTTAATAAGAACTATTGATTTGTTCTTGTTAAGAGGAAGAAAGTGAGTACTGTTGACAATTTTCAAAATACTGCTTTGCAACTGTTTTCATTTACAGCATCAATGAATATAAATCGTTCATATGGGTATTTGACACGATTAAAGTTCATTTATGAGCAAATTCCAAGGAATCTGCAAATTTTATTAGCCTTTTTCAAAGTGAGTACTGTGGTGAGCACTGTCAATAGTACTCACTACAGTACTCAGTCTTGTTGTTGTTTCTGTACAGGCAATTTTGACTTTAAATGTCTCCTGTGTACTTTGACAATTAATAAGCAATTCAAACGACACATTAGTCATCAGAAAGACCTCAATGGCAGCAAATATTGGAAGTTCAAGAGGGCGTGTCTTATCTTTAAGGGGTGTGGCTTCTTTGTAAAGAGCCGATCCTTGTGGTAAAAATGCAGTTTTTAAGCAAGTCCTACAAGTTCAAGGATACATTTTATCAAATCTATCAAAGTTATGTTAAAAGCCAGGATATTTTTGAAGAGCTGGTACAAATAGCCTTAAGCCTAGACCAAAGGAAAGAATTGGAAAAATTTTCTTTGCTCTTGTAATTAGGCTGAATACATCTTCAGCTGGTTTTTTCAAGCAAAAATCCTCTTGAAATGGCAATTTTTTGGTTATGTCTCATGTAGAAATGCACAATCGAGAGGACCCTTCTTTCCTATTAATGAAAATTTGTGCCATAAGTAATAAGTATGAAGTAATTATGACGGTTGCACCAATTACTCTAGACGAATATCCTTTGGAGCAATTTTGCCATTTTTGCATGTCACAAAAGAATTAAAAGTCAATAAAATCAAATATACTTTGAAAATAAAAATACTTTGTGCATGGCTCCTAGTCGTAGATGCTTCTGCGCTTGTTTATAAATCTAAAAACCTTATACTAATTCTAATTACTTAGTGTTCATGAATAAGAAAGAAAGCTGAAGGTACAAAGCTATAAGCTATAAAGTAAGAAGACATTCATTTCAAGTCCACGAGTCCTTCTTCCTTGTGGAAAGACATTGTCCTCACAGTTACATGAGCTGTGTAAAGCATTTAGGGTAAGGAGGGATAATTAGGGCCTTTGGTGCAATTTGGGTCTATTCGCTTTTTGCTATTAAAATGATCGTAGGTTGAAAATTCGATTCATGGCTAAGTTGGTGATGAAATACATACGTTGAGGAGTTGTTCAAGTTGTTTCAAAGAATCATTTGGGCTCTATCTGCCGAGGACTCACTCTTCAAACATGGTTTTGCGTAAAAGAGCCAATGATATACGAATTGTTGGTTCCAATCTCTCCTGAATGAGATTTCGTATTACTGATAGCTATTGTGATTGATTAATGTTTTATTGATAATTCTTCTGTGCAGTTCCACATCGTATTGATTCTTCGAGCTACAGTAGTTGTCATTATATTTTTTAAAGTAAGGTTTGGCCTTTTTACAGTTATAAAGTTTAGTTTTTTTTGTTATGTTGCTTGTTCGTTTGCTAGAAGAGATCAGAATAGGGTCTGAGTTGCATGATGTTTTCCACTAAAGTGGTCTTGGCACTTGAGAAGCACTTGCATGGAAGTGCATTGGGACTGGAGCGAATCACAACTGAGCAAATCACATTGTGAAAGAACTACTAGGCTTGTAAAGATCACAAATTGCGCACCATCAGTCTCATTTTGGCCTTCTTGATATCGTTCTCACTCATTCTATGACAAGAAATCTAGAAACCATTTTATCTGAAGAGCTAGAAGAGTCAGCCTAATCATTCGTCTCAAAAGCATGATGGTGAGCCTTTATGTTAAAAAATTGTGTCCTCAGATTAAAATACGCAAGAAAAACAAGCTCTATAAACTTTCTCTTTCTCGAAAAGATCAAATCTCAACTGAAAATTACAAGAAGTACAAAAACATCCTAATAAATTGCTTGAGGCAAGCAGAAGCTAATTACTTCAATGACATCTTAAGTGATAAGGCAAACGCTGTTTTCAGAATGTGGGCCTTCCTTGGCCCAATGCTAAATCCAAAAAAGAATAAATCTGTATCTAACATCGCAAAACTAGTAAATAAAGAAAAACGCACCCTCAAAACGGACGCTGATATTGCAAACGGTCTTAACACCTTTTTTGTAGTATCGGTAGCAAAATTGGTAGTCAAGTAGCTGCTACAAATACTCACTACTCCAAGTTCTTACAAAACCAAAATGAAAGCTCCTTTTTTATCAGCGAGGTTACTAAACAAGAGATCCTAAACGAAATAAATCGCTTAAAACCTGGTAAAGCAGCAGGTAATGATGGCATAAAACCCGATATCATCAAAGAATGTGCTGAAACTTTGATTGACCCTCTAACACATTTGCATAACCTTTCATTCCAAACTGTCGTGTTCCCAGATATCTGGAAAATTGCTAAAGTCATTCCCATCTTCAAAAAAGGAGATAGAACAGATGAAGATAACTATCGCCCTATTTCCCTTCTCTCTTGTTTTGAAAAAATCCTCGAGAGAGTAATGTGCAAACGTATATTAGACTTCTTGGAAAAACATAAAATTCTATGCAAGCTACAATTTGGATTTAGAGAAAATCATTCTACTGCTTTGGCACTTGCTGAAGCCTTAAATACAATATACACAAGACTAAATGAAGGGAACTTCGTACTTGGGGTATTCCTAGATCTCAAAAAAGCCTTTGATACAATAGACCACAACATCCTGATAAAAAAGTTAGAACATTACGGTTTTCGTGGACTTGCAAAGAAATGGTTTTCCAGCTACCTTACAAGTCGAAAACAATTCACCTACGTTAACGGCCACCGTTCTGGACTTGGCACAGTCCATACAGGTGTCCCACAGGGATCTGTGTTAGGCCCTATACTCTTCTCAATGTATGTCAACGACATGGCCAATGCTACAATACTACAACCACGACTCTTCGCAGACGACACCAATATTTTTGCATCTGGTACGAATATTGACGTACTGATAGAAAGCACCAATGTAGAATTACAAAAGTTACATGCTTGGTTCAAAGCAAACCGATTGAAACTAAGTATAGACAAAACATTCTACTGTATCTATTCCCCCAAAAAGAATAATCCTGTGCCAAACATCGGCATCCGAATTGGAGAAGATATCAAAAGGTCCAGCTATGTCAAATACTTAGGATTAATTATAGATGAACAACTTACATGGGAAAAGCACCTGGAAGAATTCGGGTCTAAAATGGTTCGCTATGCTTCAATATTTCGTAAAGTTAGACACCTACTTCCTAGAAATTGTTTGCAATCCCTCTACAATGCATTTATCCAGTCTAGAATAGACTATGCCATTGAAATATATGGTGACGCTTCAAAGAAACTTCTCAAGCGAACCCAGGTTCACCAAAATAGAATACTCAAAATCTTACAGTACAGAAATATTTGCACATCTACCAATGCTATACACAGAGATTTCAGTGTGCTGAAAATTTCAGACCAGTACGAATTAAAAATTTTACGATCGATGCATCCGCACGCGAACAACAATGAAAAACTGCCAGATGCTCTTCAGAATCTATTCCAGACTAGATCAAGTATTCATAACTATCCCACCCGCAACAGTGATAACTTCCAAGTACCAAAAACTAAAAATCGCTTCGGGGATCGAGCAATAACCGTTAAAGGTCCAAGGTTATGGAACTCTCAACCCTCTGAAGTTAACAAGACAGCTCCCCTTAAAGAATATGTCAAGGCTCTAAAAGAATACAAACTCGGTTCCTATGTATAAAACACATTCATTGGACTATTATTAAGATTATCACAGCTCTATGTACCTTTCCCATATATGTTTAATATGATTAGTTGTTTTGTAAATAGTTTATCATGTACGTGAGTAGTTATTCTTATATTGTAATGTTTTAACTTCATATTGTATAACCTCGCATTGTATAATCAACAGTTCTGTTTTGTTTTTAAGCGCCCCAGACTCGATAAGCTCTGCTTCCTCTGGGTCGTATGAAATCATATGTAGTTAGTCTTAACTAATATGATATTTCATGAATCATCATCATCATCAATATTTCATCATAAATCTCTTCAGTAGTATCGCAAAATATCTTAACCCGTACGTTCAAAAGATACTTTTACGAATGAAATAGACGTATGTGCAAGTGCAGAGCCATCTTGGATCAGCAAAAACTTTAACTCAACAAAAAACGTGGTCTCTCGCCAAAACGAGGCAAAAACAAAATTGAGTCCAGGGGGGCTAGGCGATAATTCAGTACAGTAGAGGAAGCAGTCAATGACATCTAACGCCCTGTTTATATGAGGAAAAACACCTCACCTGCCAGACCCGGGGCTCAGAGGCGAGGTAAATTTCATTCACTGTTTCTATGAGAGTTTTCACCTCACTTGTCAGCCCCGGGGCTGAGAGGTGAGGTGGAGTAAAGTTTCTCTTCCGTGAAGTTTGAATCAACTGACCAATGAGAATCAACGAATTAATTCAATTCACGCCACCATTCTGGTGGTGTTTCGTTTATGTGGAAAAATTTCACCTCACCCAGGTGAGATTCCACCTCTAGTGAGGTGGGACTTCATAGGCGTAGGAGACAGGGGGGCTGGGAGGGCTGCAGCCCTCCCAACGTTGGAAAAATTTGCAAAAATCTGAAGTTTGAATCAACTGACCAATGAGAATCAACGAATTGATTCAATTCACGCCACTATTCTGGTGGTGTTTCGTTTATATGGAAAAATTTCACCTCACCCAGGTGAGATTCCACCTCTAGTGAGGTGGGACTTCATAGGCGTAGGAGACAGGGGGGCTGGGAGGGCTGCAGCCCTCCCAACGTTGGAAAAATTTGCAAAAATCAGCCATAATCGGGCAGAAAGTTGGCCTAAAGTCGGGCAAAATTTTAGTAAACAACGGATCTTCTATTGGGCAGCCCCCCTGAATTTCATTTCCTCCTACGCTCATGTGGGACTTCACTATACCGGTGGTGTTGCGTTCGTCATGTAAACGTGAAATGAAAAAACAAAGGATTTTATTGGAAGGTGGAATCTAACCTCTCAACCCCGGGCCTGGCAAGTGAGGTGTTTTCCCTCATATAAACAGGCCCTAACTGTCCTTAGGACAAGCCTTACCAAAAGTGGATTTTTGGTGGTTTGAGAATGCTTTGTCATGAAAAAGTAAGAACGCTATTCTTGGAACATCGTCTCAATTTTGGATCACTTAAGAAAAAATTTCGAGCTTGTTAAATCTGTGCCATAAATTCAGCTTTATAATTATTGTACCTGCAAATATTGTGCAAATACTTTAGCTCATAGTTTATGGTATCGATTATTCAATGGTTGCCTTATCACCGTTTTATTCGTGCTTTGTTCGCTGAACTTTGCTTGAAGCAGACAGAAATTTGTTTTTGTTGTCGTTTAACCCTGCCATGACATCGGAATGTCTCACTGCTTTAAATTCTGCACTGTTAAAGATTTCAGTGCCCCTCCATACCCATCATAACACTTTACTTTAAGAAACTGCTTGAGGACATGGCGCTGCAATAAGTTAAGAAGCCTCAAAATCTAGAAGCAATGCACAAAGTAGCGAGCTTTGAATGGATAATGAAAGCTGTTATGCTGCTATAAGACTCACGCAAAAAGGACAACCCACACAAAATGTGCCACTCACGTACCCACGCAAGAAATTTGACCCACGCAAGATTACTCACGCAAAATTATCGGTAAAAAGGACCCACGACCCACGTAAATTTACCCACGACCCACGCAAAGTTACCCACGTCCCACGACCCACGCAGCTTCTCCAACCCACGCAACTTAGCACACTCTCTATTTTGACATCCTTGGTCAAAGAGAATGCTAACACATTCTCTGAGGAACCACCCTCCTTTAAGTGAATGAAACTTGGTCTCAGTAAAAAGCACTTAAAGAGCCAAATTTTATTTTATTGATCAATCTCAAATTTTCATCTTAGAAGGAGGAAAATTTCAAATTGGATGGAGATGGGTTCTCAAGATAGAAAATTCAGTGGCTTCATTAGATGGCTGGTAAACATTTATGGTGTATGCTAGAGCAATGTTGTTTGAAGTAGAACTTCCTAAACAAAGATCTTTAGTATCCCAATTTCAGAAAAACTACGGAAGTGCCCCGCATATAAGAAACATGAATTTAAGAAACACCAGACCTTGATTTTCAAAATAATACCCCCTCTCATAAGAAACTGGTCCAGGTCTGAGTAAGACTTGTTTCTTATCAAAAACTATGTATGCATTTGAAATTTGAAAAACATAACAAATCTAGCTTTGCTGTTGAATCAGCCTATACCTATTCAAATGAAAACAAGAATATTGCATGCAAATCAAGCAAGAAGCATCTTCCTTGAATAAGAAGTGAGGGTGCTGTTTGACCAAAGGACAACAATTTAACCCTATTACAAATGTAGAGACATTAAAAACAGGGCACAATTTTTGGGGTCATCTTGTCGATGTCTATGGGGTCTGTAACAGCTCCAGATAAGAGTTCATAGCTTATATTCTGCAATTAAATAACAATGTAGTCATTATAAAGGGGAAGACTTCAGTTGCCACAGTTTGACATCAAATCCTCCTCTGCTTGAAGAAATTTTCAGTCAAAACTTGATTGATTAAGTATGATGGCAATGGTTGCTGTTACTGGTACTGAGTTGAGTTTTCCTCGGACTCATCAAACATCTAGTCATTTTTTGCGACAAGAGTACCATTCCAATTCAAAATTTGTTGCCAGTGGTGGTAGGTGGTGGTTAATATATTTCTTTAATAAATGGATATGACCGATATTTTAATAAATCTTAAAAATTTTAATAAATCTTGTAAAACAATTGATCTGCAATAATCATGTTTTGATATCATCATAAAGCAACAATTGTGTTTCTTTTTCTGTCTCTCACTCTAGGCTATTAGGAATCAGTTGAGCAAGGGGAAAAGAGAACGGTAATATCTTAAGGAAGTCTTGATTGCCTTATTGCGAGGAAATTGTCATTTCCTCATGTTGATTTCAAGACAGGAGAAAACCAGTAGAAAGAAACGAACAAACATACTTCAAATGCTGCCACTCTTGTTGTTCAGAATTCACATTTCCTCGGCAAAGCAGGCTTCTGGAGGCGTCCAGGAGTGGGAGCAGGTAAAAGGACAAAGACAGAAAAAGATTTCAGAGCAATGAGTTCATATCTTTTTCTATCAAATCGCGTTGTGGCAGTAGTTGATTAAGAAAGCGAGATTAAAGGCTGAAGACCTACCCCTACCCTAAGATTTTTTTGAAGTTTTTGAACGAATCTGAATTACCATATTTTCAAAAAAGTGGGGGGTAATTACCCGTGGCTCCGTCACTGGCTGATGACCAATTGAAAATAGAGGAAACAAACAATCTGCAGCAGTTCTACAGTCTCTCACCTGCCGCCTTTGTAGTTCAACACAATCTCAGCCACAGTGCTAAAAATGACTTGTGTCGCCCCGTCAAAGCAATGGCTCCTGAGAATGAAAACGTCTCTAACTTGGCAGTCACAGAGATTTTCGGCCCGACAACTGTTGGTAATATTACATGCGTGCATTATTGCAAAATATGTGAAAATACTTTTGTTGAAGATTCCCTTGATCAAATCGACGTTTCTAAAACACGGAACAAGCGGAACAAGCCAGTAACAAGCGGAACAAACCAGTAACGCATTGAACAAAGCGTGGAATTAGCATGGGTACATGGCTGAGCCCCACGAGATAACGTTAACATTACTGCAACAATAAGAAGAAAAGGGCCATTTCCAATATGTTGCGTTGTAAAATGAACAAGTAACAAGCAACTAGGAATCACGCGGTGGCGGCGCCAGCTTTGAACAATAGGAAAAGTGGCGGGGGGGGGGGGATTTTGATGTAATTTTTCAACCTAAAGGTATACCCAACTGATTTTATGCCAATTTTGATAATTTTTGTGGAAGTAAAATAGATTGATAAAATAGACACGTCCCCGCTGCCAGATGAATCACCAATGAGATTGCCAGAAATTTTTCCGCCTCGACATTTTTCCACCTAGTGGAGATCCAGCTTAACGGTATGCCTTCCATACCGGATTGCTCAGACCGAACTGACCAGTCCGATTCGAATGGTAGTCCACTATCAAGTAAACACAGCAAAGTGAACCTCTTGACATTTCCTTCAATTCCAAATTCAGTCAACACAATAGACACTCAAAAAGCGCATAAGGTTTCTAGGAAGATTTCCACAGGGTTTCAAGGAATTTTTGGGGACAGAATACCAATGGAAGTAGCACAGGGCGGGGTAGGGGGCTCTTCCACGTAAGTATACCCGGGGCCCACCTGGGAAGTGCCGGCCGTGCTCCAAGATATACTTTTTCGACTTTGATTTCCACCGTTTGATTTTAATGCCTCCTCTTAAAGCAGTCATGTATGGCTCGATACAGAAGCTTGACCAATCAGGTTAGTTGTTTGATGTTTTTTTCAAAAATTTGACACCTAATACAAAAATAGGGACCCTATGGGGATGTGCGAAGAATTCTGGTGGATGTAAAATATTGGGGTGAGAATGAATTTCTGCGTGGTCCATAGAGTGGTGGTGTCAAAGAGAACACTGCTTGTTTGTTGCTGTTGTATTTCATATTCTTTTGATAATCAAGGGAGAAGTCTGGAACGTGAAAGCCGAGGTGAAAGCCATGAATCTGAGAACTGGAAGTGGGTGTTTGGAGTATACAGATGGAATTCTTCGACACAAAGTGGACTCGTTACTTCCAGTGATTATGTTCACTATTAGGATGTGAGACAAATCAGTTGCTTTTTTCTGTCTCAGCTAGTTACTCATCGTTTACATGGGGAACTTAACTTCTACCCTAAAATATCGGCTTTAGTAAACATACAATTTCCAGACAATTCTTTGCTCCGACATGCTTCAAAAAGCGGCCTAAGCCCCCTCGAGCAACTTATAAGCAATCTCCTCCCGCAGATAAATTTCCTCTCTTTTCAAGACTAATGGCTGGGAGGAGTGGTGGAATTTTCAAACAGTTGCTTTGTAAAACCGCTTAATGAATCCGGAAAGAAAACAATTAATTGCACTTGCATATCATTTCAAGTGAGAAGAATCATTCAAATTCCTGGTGAATGGTAGTGAGTACAGGTTGGCAAACGATTGTCTTTTCCATCTTAGTGTTCTGAGCTGCACTCACTTAACTTTGTTAAAAGCTAATTTTCATCATCAATGTCGCTGTCAAGTTGCCAGATAAAAGTTCAAAGTTATCTAGCCTAATTGAGGCTCTGATTTCTACTTTAATGGTCAAACTATTTCAGGTATGCCTATCTATTGTTACACTTTTGGCACGAAAAGCGTCCGTAGATACCTAGCTAGCTACCTACCTACCTCGCTTCCTTCTTATACAAAATCTCCCCCACCACATAATGTGCTCATTCTTCGCACATAAAAATAGAGCCAGATGAAAGTGAAAGTATGTTCCAAGTCCATTCCGTGGTATATCAGCACTAAGCAAGTCTAAAGTGAAAGGGGCCTGTAAAATCAGAATGGCGAAATCACCGTCATGTCAATTAATCAATGTAAAATATGTTGGATTTTCTTTATCAAGGTGAATAGTACCTTACCAGGGACGTATCATTTTTTCTAAATATCCCCTTCAACTTCGGCAAAAACCCTTCTTTTTTCAGGAAAAATCCGCAAGTCGCTTTCTTAAGCCCGATTTCCACTGAGAAAAATCTTTGCGAAATGCAAAAAATTTCTCGTGAAAAACCGTCTGCTCATGCGCACTAAAATTTCACCTGTTCTCTGTTAAAAAAATTTCTCTGCGAAAAAAAGTTGAACTCAATTCAACTTTTTTCGCATTTCGCTTGCGAAACAATGATTTGGCCAATCAGGATGCAGCTGATGACGCACTACCGCATTCCTGCAATGACTGAAAGTTCAGGATTGGCCTAGACAAGTTTCTTCAGAAAAGATTTCGCAAGAATATTTCACACAGAGTGGAAATTGAAGAGCGAAAAAATTTATCGAGAAAAAAACTTTAAAGACAAATGGCGGAGATATAAGGCGGCTTAAAGCTTTACTATCGCTATAACTACATTCCTAGCCTCGCTTTGTCAGTTGTCTTCTAACGCCACGAGAGACGGTCGTCAGATCCATTTGTTTTGTTTGTTTGTTTTTTTTTTCAATTTGTTTTGAGTGGGCTTGTCAGGAATTCTAGCTACTGAAAGCTAATTTAGGCCCACTGTGCATGCCGCATCCAGACATGGGACCCCTAGTTTAACGTCCCTTCCGAAGGACGACAAGGTGAGTTGTGAGGTCAGACCTCCGAGGTCACCCATCCAGAGTTTTGACCTCACTCGACCAAGCTTAACTTCAGTCTCCTGACGAAGACTGTATAAGCCACTCGGCCACTCACCCTGTTTTCCTTGCTATGGGAAGTTGCACCTTGTTGATCTTCAAAGAACTTCAAAGGGAAACCGCGCTAATTCTCATGACCGAACGATACATGCGAGGCTGACAACTGAATTATTGGCTGCCAATAATTCAGCGCAGTTTATATAGCGATAATAAAGATTTAAATCAGGGGCCTGGGCAATGTAAAAAATAGCCTAATTGTATTCCTACATATCTTATGATCTCAAAAGATTGTCAAAACAATGGACAAATGATGGCAGGCGGCCCTCTTTTGCTCTTTTTGTAAGCTGGGCGTTATAAGACATAATCAGGGCCCTGGGAAATCTGGATATAGTCTATTGTATTCCATTATTGTATTTGATGATCTCCAGAGATTACATCAAAACAAATGATGGCAGGCGCTCTATTTTTAAACTTGCCGCTATATATCCGTCATTTGTCTATAAAAAGAGAATTTTCTGATTGGAAATCAGGCTTTACGTTATATTTTTCCCAGTACTAGAGTTTCTTAACTTTAAGGCGATATGTTTCTCTTAACCAGTTTCTTGCAACAAAAAGATACGGTTACTTGTTCATTTCACACCGCAACAATTTTTGGAAATTTCCGTTGGAATTGACGGCCCTTGCGGCAATGTTAACGGTATCTCGTGAGGTTCAGCCATGCACTCATGCTGATTCCACGCTTTGTTCAATGCATTACTGGCTTGTTCCGCTTGTTACTGGCTTGTTCCTTGGTTGTTCCGCTTGTTACTGGCTTGTTCCTGGGTCGTTCCACTTGTTACTGACCTGTTCCTTGCTTGTTCCGCTTGTTACTGGCTTGTTCCGCTTGTTCCGTGTTTTAGAAACGTCGTGATCAAATGCAATGTGGCACAAGGGGCTGCAAAAGACTTTGATACAAAGGCAACTTCCAACGGCAACAAAGGCCTTTGTGACAACCGAGAGCAGTTATGGGACAAGATCTGGAGCTAAAAAAAGAAGGCAATGAAATAGAGTACGCGAGAAGAAGGAAATAACAGTGTTAGCAGCATATTTAAGGCTGATGGTGTGCAGCTTTACTCTTCACCTGGAGTTAAATTATGGCCTATCTACATTGCTATCAATGAAATTCCCATGAACAAAAGGTTTGCTCGCGAAAATATGATATTAGCTTGTCCATGGCAAGGGAGAGGTCAGCCCCCTTACAACCATTACGTTTGTACATTGAGAGAAGAATTAAGTAACCTACTTAATGAGGACGTTAAAATTAACAAAACTGTATGCTTTGGGATCATTTTAGGTTCTCTTGACTTGCCAGCAAAATGAAAAGTTCTAAACATGATCCAGCACAATTGCTTTTATGGATGCAGTGTATATGAGCAGTCTGGCGAAAGAGCAAGTGAAGGAAGAGGTTCTACACAGTGCTATCCCTCCCGAGAAGTAGCATCTAAACAAGACATGCATTCAACAGAAAACATGGAAAGAGAAGTTATGAAGGCTACAGCTGTCAACAGGGTAAAGGGGATTACGTGAAACTGGCACAACCAATGAGATTGCAGAGTTCCAAACATTAGTTGAGTATATTCAAATTCTTTGCACTATCAAACCAACAAGATGTCAACCTACTCGAGAGACATGACTTTTGGGTACTTGGAGGAAGTTGTGTCTTACTCGTGTGTCTGGGAGGCGTGCCCAGCTCAAGTTGATGTTTTTTATATGCAGAAGGAACTTTGTTGTGTTGTTTTGTGTTGGAACAGTTGCAAAGATTGAATATCAGTGGAGTGATAAGGTATGTGAAGAAATTATAACATGGTAGCAGATTGTGACGATTCTACGAGATAGGAGGATAGGCCTAAGGCAAGGGACTCAACCAACATGGCGTCTAAAACGGATTTCAAAGGTCCACCGTTACTTCACAAAGATATAGCATACTCTACTTGGAAAAGAGAATTAGCGATATGGCAGGCCTTTACTTCAATTGAGAACAAAAAACAGGCTCCAGCAATTTTTCTAACGTTAACAGGACAGGCTAGAGAAGCAGCTCTCGAAATTGACATAAAGAAATTGAATGCAGAGGACGGGGTAAAAAATCTCATCGACGCGCTTGATAAGTTGTATTTACAAGACGAAGCTTGTTCAGCATATGAGGCATATGAAATGTTTGAGAAGTTTATTCGACCTGCAGAAATGAGTATTGCTGACTACATAATTCAGTTTGAGAGGCTTCACATAAAAGCAAAAAGCCACAGCATGGAGATACATGATGGAGTACTCGCTTATCGTTTGTTAAATGGTGCCAACCTCTCTGAGAGTCATAAGCAATTAGTAAGGGCAACCCTTCGTGAAATGAAATATGATACAATGAAAGAACAGTTGAAGAAGGTTTTTACAAATGCTGGTTGTGAACATAAGCAAGATGGTGAACCTGCCATTAAAGTTGAGCCTAGTGCTTCTTTTTATGGCAAGTCTTTGTGCAGTGAAACGTTGGATAGTAAGGAGAGTAATTTGGAGCATAATGATCATTATGCTTACTATGAGGATAGCTATGTTAGATCTCCTAGGGGAAGAGGTAGATTTAGAGGGAACAGAGTTGGAAGTTATGGAATGAGTGCAAGAGGTAATGATGCTTACAGTGGAAGAGATGTTTATCGTGGAGGTTCTAGAGGTACTGGTTTTCGAGGTGCTCGGGTAAAGGTTGGAACAAGACAAACTAATCCATTAGATGCCAATGGACAGATATCAAGATGCAGTGTTTGTGGTTCCAAATTTCACTGGGCAAGACAATGTCCAGACTCGTATGAAACCAAAGCCAAAACTGTTGAATATCAGCCCTTATGACTAGAAGAGGGAACAAATATTGCGTTTTTAGATGAATCAGTTGATAATCTACTTGGTGAGACTTTTAACATGGCTTTATTAGATAGTGGATGCACAAAAACAGTATGTGGGGAAACATGGTTAAAATTTTACATGGACACATTAACAACGGATGATACAGCACTTATTGTAACAGAACCGAGCAATGCTGTATTTAAATTTGGGGATGGTAAAATGATAAAATCAAAAAAACGTGTAAAGATTCCAGCAATTATTGCAAATATGCCTGTGATGATATCAACAGATGTCATTGAATATGATATTCCACTCCTGTTGAGTAAAGATTCGATGAAAAAGGCAAACACCCAAATCGATTTCAAGGATGACAAAGTACATATATTTGGACAAAAGGTAGATTTGTTCTTCAGCTCCTCAGGTCATTATTGTATTCCCATCACAAAAGGGTGTGATCAGCTGTCAAATGTTCAAGTTACACTTATATGTACAAATTCAAACACTCTAAAGAACAAAGAAAGCGTTGCAAGAAAATTACACATTCAGTTCTCTCATCCTCGCAGTGAGAAAATCAAGGCTTTGTTAAGAGATGCTGAAATTGATGACAAAGAATTAGAGCAGCATCTTGATGATCTGGATATCTCATGTGAAGTATGCATGAAATATAAGAAACCAAAACCAAGTCCTATTGTGGGACTTCCAATGGCAAGGAATTTCAATGAGACTGTAGCTATGGACCTTAAGCAATGGTCAAGCTCACCTAACATTTGGTTTCTTCATCTCATTGATCATGCTACTCGTTATAGTGTATCTTGTGTGATCCATTCAAAGAAGAAAGAGGTTATTGTCAGAAAACTGTTTGAGCATTGGATCACAACTTTTGGCTGTGCAGAAAAGTTTCTTGTTGATAATGGTGGTGAATTTTGTAATGATGAGTTTATTACCTTTTGTGAAAATATGAACATAAGGATATGCACAACAGCAGCAGAAAGTCCTTGGAGTAATGGTCTTGTGGAAAGACATAATGCAGTGCTGGGTTTAACAGTGTCAAAAACAATGGAGGATATTAAATGTGATTTAAATTTAGCTGTTGCATGGGCAATAAGTGCTAAGAATTCATTGAAAAATGTTCATGGATATTCTCCAAACCAGTTAGTTTTTGGTAAGAACCCAAATTATCCAAGTGTATGTGATAACAAGATTCCTGCGTTAGAAGGCAAAACCAGTAGCAAGATTGTAGCTGAAAATCTCAATGCTATGCATGCAGCACGACAAGGATTCATAAAAAGTGAGTCTTCAGATAAGATAAGGCGTGCATTGAAACATCAAACAAGAACTCATAGTGATGTTCATCATTCAAATGGTGATTTAGTCTATTACAAAAGAAATGATTGTGAAACTTGGAAAGGTCCAGGAAGTGTTATTGGATAAGATGGTCAACAAATATTGATAAAGCATGGGTCATCATATGTTAGAGTACACTCTTGTCGTTTACAGATGGTTGAAAGGATTGGAGTAAATGTGTTAGACAGAGATAAAGATGTTCAAAACAAAGAGTTAGAAAGGAATGTAGATTTGCCAAAGATTCAAAGTATGAATATTGAAGCCAGTGACAGTGACAACGATGATGATTATAATGTTAGTTTGAATAATGGCATACTTCCAGAAGTAAATGAGAATAATACAGAATCATCAGTTCAAAATGAAGACAATGAAGTTGTGGAAAATGATCATGATAGTATACAAGTGCATCAGGAAGGAGGAGAGGATGTAACATTTGCTGCAAATCAAGCAGTAAACCACAGTAATGAAGAGCACAAAGAGCAAGAATGCCATGATAGCAGTGTAAGGCCTAAGTTGAACCAGTTTGCAGACTGTCAACTAACAGATTCAAATAACTGGAAACATTTCCAGATTTTATCCAGAGCGGGAAAAGCCAAAGGAAAATATGATAGCTGGTATAATGTCAGAGATGTGGAGAATGGCACAGTGGATTGTGTAGACTGGAATAATATACACAAATGGAAACCTCATACAGAGCATGAGGAAATTCTCATGTCTATAGAAGGAATTGATGAAAAAGATTTGATGCAGGCAAAGGTAGAGGAGTTGAATAAGTGGAAACAGAATAATGTTTATGAGACTGTTAAGTTTAGTGGACAGAGCTGTGTATCAGTTCGCTGGGTAACCACCACAAAATTTGTTAATGGAAAGAGAAAAGTTAAGTCAAGGTTGGTAGCCAGGGGATTTGAAGAGAAAGATGATGATTTCTTATCTGATTCACCAACTTGTGCTAAGGAGAGCCTTAGAATAGCTCTGTCAATAATTGCTTCAAAGAAATGGAAATGCCAGTCAATTGACATAAAAGCTGCTTTTTTACAAGGAAGACCTATTGAAAGGGAAGTTTACATAACACCACCAAGTGAAGCAGGAGTAAGTCCACATTTTGTTTGGAAGTTGAAAACATGTATATATGGGTTAAAAGATGCGTCAAAGACTTGGTATTTGAGTGTGAAAGAGAAGTTTATTGAATTGGGAGCTAAGCCTAGCAGATATGATCCTGCTGTTTTTATTTGGCATCAAAATGGGGCACTGAAAGGAATTTTGTGTGCCCATGTAGATGATTTTCTTTTCGGGGGCACACAAGAGTTTTTGGACAGTGTGATTAATCCAGTACGGGAAAAGTTCCTTGTTGGATCTGAATATATCACAGCCTTTCGTTATCTTGGCCTAAATATTCAACAGTTAGATGATCATAGTATCTTGATTGATCAAATTTCATACATCAACATGATCAAGGAAATTGATGTAAAGAAAGAAAGAAAGGCCATGAAGGATACTCCATTAAACAACATAGAAAGAAAAAAGTTGAAGACATTAATTGGACAGTTAAGTTGGGCTGCAGGTCAGACAAGACCAGATTTGGCATTTGATCTTTGCGACCTTAGTAGTTGTGTCAAGAATCCAACAATGTTAGACCTGATCACGGCCAATAAAGTACTCGCCAAAGCAAAAGCAGAACCTGTTGTTCTCAACTTCAAAGACTTGGGTGATCCTAACAAAATTAAAATAGTTGCATACAATGATTCATCTTTTGGAAATCTAAAGGATGGTGGTTCTCAGGGTGGATTTGTCATTTATGTAATGAATTCCACAGGACACTGCTCACCAATAATGTGGCAGTCCAAGAAAGTGCGTCGAGTAGTGAAGAGTGCAATGGCAGCAGAAACATTAGTTCAAGTTGATTCTGCAGAAGCAAGTTTATGGATTGCTTTCTTGTTAAAAGAAATTCTTGGTGCTAAGGTATCTACAAAGATAGAATGTTACACAGATAGTCATCAGCTATATGATGCTGTGCACTCAATTAAGTCAATCCAGGATAAACGTCTTAGAATAGATGTTGCTATTTTACGTGAAATGATTGAGAGAAAAGAGGTAACTGTAGAATGGGTGACAAGTTCTGAACAGATTGCTGACTGTTTGACAAAACATGGTGCATCTGCAACAAAGCTTTTAGCAACTATTGCAGCTGGAATTATATGATAAAAGAGTTTGGAATTGTGTTGGAATTTTGGAATGTACATAGAACACTTCAAATTTGATATAAAAGAGGGGGAGATTGTCAACCTACTCGAGAGACATGACTTTTGGGTACTTGGAGGAGTTGTGTCTTACACGTGTGTCTGGGAGGTGTGCCCAGCTCAAGTTGATGTTTTTTATATGCAGAAGGAACTTTGTTGTGTTGTTTTGTGTTGGAACAGTTGCAAAGATTGAATATCAGTGGAGTGATAAGGTATGTGAAGAAATTATAACATCAGCTACTTGGGTTTCTTACTTTCCTCATCTTTTAGTATAAAAGAACTACTTAATGACATTTACAAACGAGGTCTCAAGGCATACTATAAACCCAAGAACATCCTTGGCTCTGTGTTTACGAAGGATATTCAGCTCACCATCAAACTTTTTGATGATCTTGTGCGGCCAATTTTGTTGTACGGGGTTGATGTTTGGGGATGTTTCAAAACAAGTTCTAATAATGCAAATCCTATTGAGAAACTAAACATTAGATTGTGCAAGAACCTGTTGGGAGTGAAGAGGAATACTTCTAACATTGGATGTTGATGTGAGTTAGGCAGACACAATCTTAGTGCAGTAGGTTTCAAATCAACGATCAAAAATTGGCTTCGCATAGCCGGTGGAAACAGGAGTAAGACCATAAGCAAGTTATATGATAACAGCTTAAAAAATAGTTTATCATGGGCTACTAAAATGAAAATATTCTTTTCAAACACGGGAGGATGGGAGATGTGTGGGAGCAACATCACAATACCGAAAATGACATCGTCAACGGTAGCTTAGTTAATACAATTTACCAACGCATCATGGATTGCGAGCAACAAAACACATTCGCAGAATTGCGCAAACAACCTAAGATCCGCACTTATTGCCAATTCAAAAGTGATTTCATCATAGAACCGTACTTACCTGAAATAAAGTCATTGCCTTCGCGAGTAATGATCAGTAAATTTAGACTTTCTGATCATCGTTTAGAGATAGAAAGTGGAAGATATCATAGGCCTAGAAAAAAACTGGAGGACAGAAAGTGCCAGACATGCGATGTTCTCGAAGACGAAAAACACTGTCTTTTGAGTTGTCGCATTAATGAAAAAACAAGAGTGACAGCGTTCAGTACCATTTCCAAATACAAACCTTCTTTCAGTTACATGGACAATTCATCAAAATTTTTATACTTAATGACAACACGTGAGCCAAATGTATCAGCTGTCGTATATGAGTATATCAATACATGTTTAATGTCATCGTATGAACAAAATCACAGTGCTAGCAATCCATGATCCACAGCATTTTCATCACTTTAAACACCCGTAGTTAGTCCCCCCCCCCCTTCTTTTTTTTTCCTTTTTTTTTCTTTTTTGTTTGTTCTTTGTAGTTCAGAATGTTATGTTCGTTGCTTCAGTGTTTCTTAAAATAGCTGATAACCTATACTATTTTCTCAAAAATTGTATCAGGCTATTTTTAAGATAATGAAATCTGAAATCTGAATCATAACTATTTTTAATTTGAAGACAGGTGCTACTTGCAAGTCCATGGCACAGCAATGGGAACCCCCTTTGCACCTAATTTTGCTAACATCTTCATGCACAACTGTGAGAGTCAGATTTTAACCACTGCCCCAGAACAAAAAATAACCACTGGTTTGGAAAATATTCATAGATGACATATTTTTGGTGTGGACACATAGGGAGGAATCCCTCCTCAGCTTTTTAGACCATTGTAATCAATGTTTCCCAACGATTAAGTTCACAGCAGAACACTCATTGCAGGAAATTAATTTCCTGGATACCACCATGTGCTTCAACAGGGAGGGTACATTGGAAAGTACCTTGTTTGTTATAGAAACAAGATATATGCACATTACTTCACAACAGCTCCTTTCACCCCAAAATCTGCAAAAAGGGGGTTATTTATAGCCAAGCCCTGCGATACAGGAGGATAATCACCAGCGATGAAAAACTTGAAGAACAACTAGTAATACTAACAGACAACCTAATTAGGAGGGGCTACAACCTGTCTGAAATAAAAACACAATTCAATAAAATCAGGCAATACTCAGAATCAGATCTACTATTGGACAACAACAAACAAACTACACAGACAGCTAAAAATCTCCCTTTTGTCATCTCATATGACAGCACATCAATAGAAATAGGTAAAATATTAAAAGATAACTGGCAATCAATTGAAAATGATAACATACTTAAACAGATATGGACCAAACAACCTTTCGTTACCCTAAGGCGACACAAAAATATCAGATGTACTGGTCAGTTCTAAATTCACCCGTTAATCCGGCCATGTAGTAAACCTATGAACACTAAATAATAATAATAACAGATGCATTGGTGGACCGGGACACTGGTCTGCTGGGGCACCTTGACCACAAAAAGTTTTCCGATTTAATTGCCCCAAAATGTGAAGAGGCCTCTTGACAACTCTGGGGGGCCGAGATATGCAGTTGATGCATAGGCTCGGTTTTAACTCCTGGGGCCACCTAGAGGACCCTGTGGTGACAGGACATCGGCTGAGGATTTGCATCTTAATTTTAATGATGCTTAGATAGCTACATACATATTTACTGTAATGTCTTAATAAACATTCAACACACTGATACTGGCCAGCAGTTGAGAATAACGTTTCACCACATAGTGACCACCATTGGTTGTGGACCCTTGGGGGGAGGGGTTGGCATTACCCTCACTTATTTCTCTATTATTTTTATCATTTACTTTTTTCTTATTACCAATTTTTCATTTTTGTATCATTTTATCTTCTGCTCTATCAAAAATCATTTGAAGAATCAAACTTTGCCCTACTTACCCATTATCCTTTTCTTTCTGTGAAGTGGTCTATTCACAATGATCTTCCACCTTTTGTTTTGCTGTTATATGCAAACTGTAACACTTTCACCCATTCAGATGTCCTAAAAGAGTGGAACAACATTAAAGACCTCTACGATTGGTACTTGTTGCCTGTACTTGGTCCCCTGGTCGGCCACGCTTCGGATAGGGAAAGTCGCAGAAGGAAGTTGCATCTGCTAAATTCAGAAGAGCTTGAAAACGAGGAACGCTACACTATACTCCACGGAAACTTTACGTTTTCTGCTAAAGCTGATCAAGACTTTATTCATAACGGTAAAAAGTTGATCAACCATTTGAAACGTCCATCCAAAGTACTGAAGCTTGGTGAAAATTTATGTCACATGAATCACATCCATTTGCTATTCGCAAATTCAAATTTGAATCTGTCTCAACATGGTCTGCATTATATGGATGTGGAGCGAAACGATCGTATGAATTGGGAAAGTGCTCAAAGGTTCATGTTTCCGCAAGTGAGAAGTTGCCTAGAATAATTTCAAAGTGGCAAGCTACGGCCAAAAGAGAACATGTTGGGCTATTCCGTTTTTTGTTGACCCCACTGAAGCTCATGCTTATCTCACACAACCGTCTATTTACCTACCCCATACGGTTTCCCCTTAATTCTATCGTATTTTGTTTTTTTTTATGCAATATTACAACTTTTATCTAGACACTGATAAAAGACCAATGACAAAGAAAAACAACCCAATACCTCCCAGCTGTCGAAAAGCGGGAGTACAAACCACGACTGAACTTCTTAAAGAAGAAAATATCCTCATGGACAACCATGAGGAAATAACAACAGACACAGATGTGGAGAAACAACTAAATAGACCAATATCACCCACAAAAGAAATACCAACGACATCGGACGACGACATCACACCATACCAGAAGCCAGCCAAGGAACCACTACTTAATGGGACCCCAGTGCCGGACTTGTCGGATGATCTTCCAGATCATATGTATGAGGATCTTTATGGCTACTGGCGGTCCCACTCGCACTACCAATCAAGAGTAAGAATTTTTGAAGGGTTTGCCGCAGACGGTTTGCCGCACAGGAAGCCCCGGAACAATTGGCAAACTCAAAAAATTAATTGTCTGGAATAGGAGCTCCGTAAGAAAACTGCGAAAGATTTGCAAAGCCTTCAATTATTCCTGGGCTCCTTGTGGACACAGCAACACATGCATGTACAATGCTTCACAAAAAGGCAAATGGAATTGATGTATTTGTCTACATCATTTCTTTTTTGTGAAACATTCTACATCTTCCTCCATTCCTTCTTCCCATACTTCTTGACTCAGCAAACGAGCTGAGTGGAATTTTGGGCAGAATTTGCATTTAAATTCAAACACACCATGCTGCTTCAGACTGATATTGACCTCCGAACTGTTCACAGATTCCTTGAAATAATGTTCTTCCTCATCCGAGTCAAGCACCTTGTAAATCACATAGCGTACCCTCAAATTAAACGATGCTTTGTCCTTGCCGTAGGCTTCCCTTAACGTCTTCATTTGAACCAACGACTTTGGCTGTACCACCAGCTCAAACACTCTGGCTACGGGAAATTCCTGCCGTGCTGAAGAAAAGCTCGTAGCGTCATCGCCAGCATTTATCCATGTCTTTGTGAACCAAACTGAAAACGGTGGAGATACAATTTTTATGGGAAACTTTGAATAGCCCGTAATTAAAGTTTACCAACATATTGATTGTCTGTCTTCGTCACTTACTTCACTGACACACTACCAAAGTCAATAATGTGCCAAACAACTATTAGAGTCATGTACCAAAATATATTTTAACTCTTTCTAACATCTATACTGTAGTCAAAGGAACAGTGGTGTTGTAGAAAACTCAGTCAAAATAATTGGAAAAGTTGCAAATTAAAGTGGTTTTTAACTTTAAACTTCTTTATCATTTGTTAGACGTCTTGTAAATTTGCAAAGGTATAATATGCAGTTAATTTTTGGAAATTCAGTTAACTTGAATTGAGAAACAAGGACAGATTTTGTATCACAAGAGCATCAGTTGGTTTCGGTTGTCACTATAATTCAAGGTGATTAGTAACTGTAGGCAAAGGAAATTTTATCAGCCAGTAATTCAAAACAAACAAAGGTGTGAAACCTTTCCTGAAACCAACAGGGCAAACCTTCACCTTGAGTGCACAAAATATGGTGTGCAATAGATGCCAAGAGTTCAAAATGAAAGAAGAAGGATAAATCTTAAGATCAACTCTGTATGTCATGGATTTTATTTATTTGATTGAGAAGCCAAGCAGAAGGCATTACAATTGTCACATGATTAGAGCTGCAAACACTCAGTCACTACTTAGCACTACTCAGCTCCTGAATCAAATAAACAAAGTCTGCCAGGCACATCTTTGGAATTGTCCTCCTTCTGATGTTATAAACTTGTGATTCTTAAAAACCAACTTTTTGGAATTAACAAGGTGTCAGTTTTACCTGATGGTTTCAGGGCAAGTTTTGTAGCTGAATCATTACTGGTTGAAAGAATTCATTTTCATCCATCACTATTGAATTATTGTGTCAGTCAAAATGATATGAGGTTATTTTGTTACAAAATCTGTCTTTGTTGAATGGAGAACTAACATTTTTCTTGATCAATAATATTTAGTCTCAATGTCTGCAGCCACTTTGCAATGTTTGGAAGTTTATCCTCATTCTCTGGCTTTGTATTAAATTCTTCATCTTTGATAGGGCAAAATTTTGGATTACCTGAAGGTTAAAGAAACAATACAAAAATATATGTGCATATGCTTTATGCTATAAATGTATAAATATGCTATCAGCTTGCTGCTCTGAGTACTTGCACCAATCTATGATAATGACAAGTTTTAAATCAAGAAAGTTTATTATCTTCTGGAGATTTTATCAAAATGTTGCAAAATAATTTTTAAGAATCCTTCCTGAGATGCAGAGAAACTTCTTCATCCAATTCAAATGCATTTAAATCATTCAAAACTTGTCTCAAAGAGCTGTCACTTTTCAGTTAAACAGTGTGTACAATATAAATTCAGCACCTTGTGAATACCCAAAGATAATGCCCAAAATAAGAGAGAGCTTAAAAGATTTTTCAAGAAATCTCCAAAGATATCAAACTGATTTCTTGCAAAGAAAGAATTCTGTCAAACAAAAGGGAATGGCGAATAGATTTTGTATATCAAAGTATACTATTTCTTTGAGCTTCTGGATTTTGCAAGTTTGTACGGAGCTTGGACATATGCATGGCTAAAAAAGCTTCAAGTACAGTAAACTGTGTTAAAATGTGGAAGGTGCAAAATTGAAACTTTTTACAAACAACTTACTGACTCAGTTGAATCTGCAACATACCTAAACCAAACTTTATTGGAAATTTGCTGAAAACTAAACGCCAAGCCAATCCGTGATTTTCCACAATCTCAAACAACCCTCTGATAAATTATGCCAATTTCACAAGAATGGTTTAGAACCATTGCATATCTTCAAGAGATAAAGTGCAAAGTGAAATGGAACTTGAACAGCTAGCATTTATCAAACATCAAGGAAAATAAATGAAATTTATACCGGGAAAATCAATGGCACTTTTCAGTTGCAATGGTGGTACATATTGATGCTCAGCTGGTGTAATGACAGACATCCAGTCCATGTGGAATTGGCTATAAAAACCAATCATCTCAATCATTGGATAAATTCTAAAAACAAATGTAAAAGCAAGGTTCAAGGTAATCATTGAACTCTTTACTTGTTATTTATCAAAACCTGGCCAATTTGAGGAGCATTAGGTGAACGATATCATGCCACAAAAAAATCTACAATCTGCTTTTTGCAAACTGACACATTTTGTCAGCAAAACATTTTGAGGCATTCATTTTCTGACAAATGCTTCAGAATTTTTCGTGATGTCAAGATGAATCAGATTCAGGAAACACCACTGTACAGACTAATGTACATACGGTAAGCTCGTCAAACAAGGAATGAGATACTGTGTTTGCATAAGAGGAAATATCTATTATGTGGATTGTGCCTATTCAGCCAAGAGGTATGCTTGACTTTACTTGAATTTGCTGGGTATCAAGGTTGTGTCACAGTATCCACCCAGTGGCAAACTGTTCTCTCTGAATATCCTTGTGCGATGTTTTTGTTTCTACAGACTTACCGAAACTTACCTCGGTCCCAGATTTCAATTCATCATTGAACTGGATTATCACACTCACATGGCACAATGCTTCAAATCACTCAAATCACAAAGAAGCACAACTACAACATGTAATCATTCTAATGATAATTTTGAATTGAAAAGGATATCTGCAGCTACATTAGAATATGAAATTTCGTTTTGGTGCTGCCAGGGGTTTCACATAATAACGAAAACATCAAAGCCTCTTGGAATGTGAATTTGTCTAATTTCAGCAATGGTCACAAAAGATCTTTTGTGAGAAATGATTGCAATTTTCAATGTGACATAAACACTGAAGCAGTAGCAGCCCAATTATTCATAAGAAGGGGGCGGTGAGACAGCAATCACCATGTCAACAGGACTGGGAAGGCTTGCCTTCCTCCGAAACGAGCCTTTCTCCTGCGAAGCAGCGTAAAATGCGGCACTCACTGACTAATGCTATAGTTCAGAGATATATCAGCAGGCAGAATCCTACCTTTCATATTCAGCTCTATTCAGGCTGTGCTGCTTCCGGAGATGACAAGTAAGATCTCTGAAAACCTGGCCTTCTTTTGGGCAGCCACGCACTTTGCAGAATTCCAGCCTTCTGTATTTCATGTAATCTTTGTCGGTATACGCATTCGTCTGATCGTCACAATTGGGAAGTTTCATCTTCCGAAAATCTCGCCAGCTCACATTTGGATGCTGTCTCCTCACATGTCCAAATATATCGTGGAAAAAATGTGCATATTTACTGCAGCTTCTCAATCTGCAGACACCACCTTGAGTTGAGGATTGTACCTGACAGAAAGTCATAATTTGCATGTGAAAATTTGAAGCAAACAGCTATGTCTCAAAAAGCAATACATTAGTCATAGAAAGACGCTATCTATCCAAGCCTATTTTCTCTTTGTCAGTGAGTCTGAACTAGATGATGACTGTATGATTTAATAGGAGGGTGGTGGTAATTCAAGATATAAGCCAGAGTGCCAGTTAAGCAACACCTCTCTTTTGTATTATTTCCATTTTTTTACTGCTGGCATATAATCAGCTCTGGGTCAATTTGGATGTTCTCAAACACAGGCTTAAACATATGTACATAAACGATATAACGTGGCAACGCCACACAACGTTTTTACAGATTTACATCTCGTAGGGTAGCAAGGGTGATGCCACCATGAGAGTCCACCACCAGAGTTCTCAGGAGCTCAAACCATGCATTCCAAAAGAAAAAAATAAAAAGTCAAGCGAGACTGAGCAAAAAGAAAGGAAACGTTTAACAGTTTAGAAAAAACTCTTTCGGACAACAAGGCTCAAAAACCAGAAAAACCCAGCAGCAGACCCCACAATGCAACCACCCCTGCCCCCTATCGTTTCAAAATATCCTTCCATTTTTCTCGATCCTTTGCCAGGTGACTTGCCTCCTCCCATGTCAAATTTATTGTTTGTAGTTGCTTCCTCATCATTTGAATCCATGTAAGCTTGGGTCTCCCTCGCGGTCTTTTGGACTGCATCAATGCTACTCTTAACGCTTTTTGTGCGGGCGTGTTCTCGTCTAACCTCATCAGGTGACCAAACCATTTTATTCGCTTTTTCTCGATTGTTTTGCTCCATGGTTCTATTTTCGTTTTTTCATATACGTCTTCATTTTTTACAAACTTTGGCCATGGAAACTCTTTAAAAGTTCATGTCTTATGAAACTTTTGAGAGTGAAATTGCATTTTTAATGCCAGAGGTGGAATTGTAGAGGCTGAGGAGACTTTACTGAATTTCCAGCCCATCTAATACAAGACTCTGTTTACACAAGAGTGAATCCAAATGGATCCATACCCAAACTGCAATGGCAAGGTCTTGCCTTTACACGGGACCGGATGGATCCAGACCCATTCCGATCTACTATCCGTGCCCAAACGGGATCACCTTCAAAAGTAATTAAGTTTGGATCTGATCCAGAAAAGGTCCCATGCAAACAGGTGGGAGCGGATCAAAACTGGTACGGATAAAAAGTGATGTGATAACATTGAAAGGCCTTCGATGACAATTCAAAGAGGAAAGGCAGAGATGAGACAAAGAGTCCATTAGACTGCAAAATTTCATTGGAGCTTTAATTACAAGTGAGACTAAAGGTTTGCCAGAGCATTAGGGTTAGTGTTCAATAATCCTTGTCATACTTCATAACAGGTGTTAATATTAGTAACACAGAGCGCTACTAAAAGTGGATTGGATCTAAATGCATCTGATCCCATTTGGATCTGATCCTGTATAAACGGGGTCTAAAATAATGTGCTTTACTTGGAATGCAACCCTGTCCATTTGAGGTTCTGGCTGTCAAGGGTTGCACTACTGTCTCATAGCACATTCAAATCCACCCTGGAAAACAAGTATGCTTATGATGGTTACAAAGAACGATGGAAGAACAATAGATCTATTGTTTTCAGACATTGCCATGGGCGGATAAATCTTTGGTGTAAGAAAAACGAACATTCCACACTAGATGCTAATGTCTCATTCCTCTAAAGCCCCAAAATCAACCCTATCAATACAAAGAAACTGAAATGAGAGGCTTCTTTGTTCCATCGCTTTTCTAAGGCGAATATAGGCCTACCTTGGCCTAACATGAACGGTAAAGTCTCTATTCGTATTGTTCCATTGGTCTGGCCATTAGCTCATGTCTATCTTCGACATTTCACCTGAGCTTCAAGACCTACATTCGACACCTTACACCCTTCTCTTACGTCGTACGCCAGAATTTTCAGCAGAAAGCACACATTAAAGATGAGATCCATATCTTAGGAAGGAACAAATAATGTTAAGATGTTACCTTTCTTTTCCTGCCAAGAAGATTTGCCATTTCACGATGAAAGTTCGTACATGCGACAGCTTTCCGAGATGCTAGGATCGATCGAGAGTGAATCCCACCTTTGGCGCCAAAAATCTCATTTCGAAGATGACCTCGACTGCAGGCTCTCCTTTCAATGATGTTTTTGCAGCATTAGGGATAGTGTTCAATAATCCTTGTCATACTTCATAACAGGTGTTAGATATTAGTAACACAGTACATCAGTTGATGTATAACTCCGTACAGTAGTATGTCTTTAGTTATTGTAATACTACTATAGAAACGGGTGTTGATTTCTGCGCAGAGTATCGTCATGGGGTTAGAGCGGCTTTCTTCAATGTCAAGGTATTGTCACTTTGTGTAACGTGAAAAACAAAGGAATTTGATAACCATCTCTCACGGTGTAACAAGGTGTGTGTAATGACAAAAGCGGGGCTAGGATTGCATTCACATTTTAACACCAAAGTGAGAGGCATTATTACACAGCTTTGTGAGCTTTCAGAGAAATGAAAAAATCATTTTGCCACCTTCCTATCTTTTGCGAATACTGCATTTAAACAACAGAATTCCTTTATGCAGCCTATGAGCCCTTGGCCCTCGCGGTGACCTGCCGCAGTGACCTGCAAAAATTTGACCTGCATTTTACACCAGCCGTAGCATTACCTCCTTACAGCCGAAAGATATGGCAATATGACAAAGCAGACTTTGTGGCCATTAGGAAAAGTATCAATCAATCAATCAATCAATCAATCATAATTTATTTGTTTACGCAGGTTAAAAAGTGGCAGCCTCAAGATGGCTGATGTGGACCTGCAAAATTAAAAGTATACATAACTAAAATGGTAAAATTAGGAATGATTTAACACTGTTCTTACATTTGCTTTGATTTAAATTACGACTATCCTAATACAATGTGACATCTTTGGTTTAAAATTCTTAATAATATATATAATTTTTCAAATCCTTGTTCCTTGTAACTGTTGTTCCTTTAATGAAAGTTGTTGTTTTCAGTTCAGTTATTGCTTTATTCTTTAGTTCATATTTGAAATTTTGAATGTTCTTAGCGTCCTTCACAGTATCCGGCAGAGCATTCCACAGCACTGGCCCTCTAAAACTTAACATATTTCTCTCAAACTCTGATGTTAGTCTTTTAACTTGGAGTCTATCCTTTTTGTATGGAGACATTGTAAAATGATCTTTCAATGCATGCTCTCCTTCTCCTTTTATTATCTTGTACATCTCTGCTGCTACCTTTTTGTTATACATATATCCCAAGTTGTTCCAGCAAGCAACATCTAAGACATTGTTTGAATCAACTGTTCTAGGAATGTTCTTGATCAATTTTGCTGCTCTTATATGCTGACTCTCAACCCTTTCGAACTTGCTGTTTGTGCAGGTGCCCCATACAGTCATTGCATACGTGGTTGTTGGGATTACAGTTTTAAAGTAAATCTCCTCTAGTACTTTTGTTGGCAGGAATTTGACTTTTTTCAGCATGGACAATTTTTGTGAGAATTGCTTGTACACCTTATCTATGTGGGTGTCCCAATTTAGTTTGTTGTCAATATACACTCCTAGGAGTTTACTGTTCTCCTTATATTCAATGATATTATCTCCAATTGATATTGGTAATAGGGGCCCCGTAAACTTCTTTCTGTTGATTATCATAGCTTCGGTTTTCTTACTATTTATGGTCATCTTATTTTCTTTGCACCATGTGTTTATTTCTCTTGCAAGCAGATTCAGCTTGTTCACGCAATCATCTACTGATTTTGATGTGACGTATGCAGTGATATCATCTGCATACAAGTGCACTTCTCCATTGTTGACACTATCAGCTATATCATTTATGTAGATAGAGAATAGTCTAGGACCCAATAAAGATCCTTGCGGGACACCATACTTTACTTCTCTCATTTCTGACCTTACATCATTGATTTCTACATATTGCTTTCTTCCGTCTAAGTAGCTTTCAATTAAGTTGTACAATCCTCCTGTTATCCCTGCTGCAACCATTTTCTGCTTTAATATGTCATGGTCTACGGAATCAAACGCCTTGCTAAAATCCACAAAAAGTACCCCTACTACCTCTCCTTCTGTAACATGAGCTTTCCATTTTTCGCTTAAATAGAGCAAAACTGATTCTGTTGACGTCCCCTTTCTATATGCCCATTGATTTTTGTGCCTTGTCTTTTCTACTTGGTTGTCAAGTTGATCGCATATCACAGCCTCAGACACTTTGCTGGGTACAGACAGCATAGTCAAAGGTCTGTAATTTCCCCTATCTGATGCTTCCCCATTTTTAAATGCAGACTTCACCTTCCCCTCCTTCCGACTACTAGGATATTCCCCTTGCATGTACCCAATCCTACATATATTTGCTATGCTGTAACTAAGCTCTTGTGAAGCAATTTTCAGTTCCTTTGTTGTTATCCCATCAGGTCCACTGGCTTTTTTGGGGTTTAGTTTACTCATCTTTTCTGAGAACAGTTTATTCGTTATCCTTAGTTCATTTATCGTTGGTGTGACTCTGTAAATATACTCAACAGGTGTCTTAGTTACGGGCATTAGATTTGATGCTAGATTTTCTCCTACAGTAGCAAAAAACTCATTCATTGTTTCTGCTTTCATTTTTTCATCATACACCAATATCCCAGATTCGTTTTTTATAGGACCTATCCTCTTCTTTTTTGATTTCTCAGTTTTTGTGACTGTTCTTATTGTCTTCCAAAAATCTGAGCTTCCTTGTGATATTTCTTCTAATTTCCTTTTCCAATAGTTTGCTTCTGCAGTCTTAAGCTCTCTGCTTACCTTATTTCTCAGTTTCTTATACTCATCTCTATCATGTTGATCTTGTGTTCTGTTAAACTTTAATAGTTGTTTATAGCGCTGGTTCATGAGTTTTCTGATACAGCTATTCATCCAAGGGAGAGTTTTTGATCTTATTCTTACTGTTCTCTTTGGTAAATTTTCCTTTGCTATCTCTGAATATAACTGCTCAGTCATCCATAAATTATCATCTACTTCTTCAAAAATGTTGCAGCAGTGCCATGGTGCTTGTCTTACATCTGTTCTGAATTTTACCTCATCAAATTTTTTCCAATCAATTGCTTCCTTAAATTTTGGGGGTGGTCGTGGATTTTTGAATTTCAAAAGTGAGTAGACTAACCTATGGTCTGATATACCAGTATCAAGAACTCCTGCGTTTATGATCTTTTCCTTGTCATTTATCAATATGACATCAATGAGAGTTCTCGTATCCTCTGTTATCCTTGTTGGTTCTTTTATAATATTTTTAAGGTCATGTGAGTGAATCAGCAGTTTCAATTGTTTACCAAATCCTTCGTTGTGCTTGAGCATATCACTGTTAAGGTCACCCATTATTAGCAAATTTGTCCTCTTATCCCTGATTTTCTCTACTTGTTTTGCAAACTTATTGTAGAAATTTAACTGGTCAGGGGGTCTGTACACGACTGCAACTGCCATTTTTTGAGAATGCATTTGTGCATCTGCCCAGATGGTCTCAACTTCAATTTTTGTGTCTATTTGCAATTTCAGTTCAGTCATATTCAGGTTCTCTTTGTAGTACATTACAATTCCCCCACCACTGTTCCTATCCCTGTCCCTTCTGTATAACTTATATCCTTCGATCTCAATCTCTTTGTCCCTTTCCTTACCAAGTTTTGTTTCAGTGATCCCTAAAATATCCAGTTTTGTTGTTTCCAGTATCAGCTTTAATTCTTGCAGCTTAGCTTTTGTCAACAGCCCATTAACATTTATGTGAGCAACTTTTAATGCGCATTTCGGGTTTGCTATGCAGTTTTTAAGCTCTTGCAAAAAATTGTCATCTGCCTGCCCTTCTTCAGTTAATTCGTCCAGTGACACAGCGTTGTTATTATTATTGTCCTCTGGTCCAGACTGATCATAGCATTTCGGGCATTTCCATGTATGTACTTCTTCTTTGACGAGTTTCTTGTATGCTGCTACAGTAATATTTCCACACTTTGGTCCTATGTGACACTTGCGGTTACAATCAATGCAAAGGATTGCTCTGTGTGTTCTAGCAACAGGCCTTTTACATATCGAACATGGGTTTGCCACAGGCCCAGGGTTCGATTCTACATCTCCAGCGAGACAGATTTTCTGGCTTTCGACAACTGGGTCTCTTCTGAGTTGGAAACTGCTGCAAGAAGCATTGCTTCGATAGTAACTTAGAAATGCTACAACAAAACAACAGGCTAGGCCTAGGTCATAAGAGGGCATGGCGGCCTCAAATCAACCTCAAGCTCATTTCAAATGTCAGCAGTTAGAACTTACGCTCTGAAAATTATCATTGGAATCTCTTCTTTCTAAAACTGAGAAATGCACTGTACTATTTATGCTACAGTGTACCTTTTATTTTGCCTCCATTGTGTTCCCGGCTTAACTTCCATGTTGAGTTTCCCGTGCTTTTTGTACTTTGCATACGTGATAACAAGGTAGGAAAATTAGCCAATCAGAGGCCGGTGGCATTTTGAGATTTAGCCGCATGTCTGGTTGTGGGTCGTTGTGGGTGGTTTTGGCTCTTTCCTCATTTTAGTATGTACTTTTCGAAACCATTTCCTTCATTTTTCCTGGCAAACTAGGTCACATTTGATGACAATTCCTCCACATTTTGAACCCATTGCCTTCATTTGTTCTTGCTCAACCCCAAGTAAATTTATCCATCAACTGTTCACCTGCATGTCATTCGTTTCCCAGCAAGGTGTGGAATGAGGGCAAAGTTCAAGTGGTAGCCATTTGAATAAGTGTTCACATTGATGCACTCCTTGTCTGTCGATGCATCTACAACATGAGACTTTTTCCTTTCTTGACACGAGTAATCTGTGATTTTATTATGATCCTGGATGAGAATGAACTCGTCCAGGAAAGCTCACAGGTGAGGTGGCAGATCAAAGGTGAAATGTTATTTATATGATACCCTAAAAACATAACTGTTTGAATCCAAGGCTCCTTCACAGTCAATTTTGAAACATGTATAGCTTCTTTGAGGGACGATGGATTTCTAAAATTTCCAGCTGAATATTAGCGTAAATGTTCATACCTCTGAAGGGGAGGGAAAGTAACATAGGACGTGTAAGAAACTTACTTCAACAAATACATAATTCTGTTCATTTGCCCAGTTGGCGTAATCATGGCCCGTTCAAATGTCTGACTTCCCGTCAGGGTGATAAGTTTTTATTTGACTATTCCTTTTTTTTAAATGGACTAGGATCATAAAGCATCAATGAGTAAAAATTTACAGTATGATGTCTTTTTGAGTTTATCATATACATCATACACTCGTTATTTATTTTACAGCAGTTTCCATTATTCGATTTAAATCTCTCATCGTCCATGCAACCACCATGAAATTGCCTCAAAATAATGCAAAGTAATTAAAGGCGCCAGTTTTTGTCATTAAAATGTTTCTAATACACTCATTATTATTCACATGATGTCATAAGCATTGAAGATGTCATAAAGTTTAAAATTGCTGATGTGATCAAAAATGGATGAAACTATACATCATCTGAAAGCTCTTGTCAAGATCTGCCAAATGATAATGTTCTCAATGATCTGTGATCATTCTGGAAATGATAAGAGCCCTTTCTTTTCGTAGATTGCTGAACATGTGTTCATACCATGTTTGTCACCTGATCAGGTTCTACAATTTTTAATCTTCGTATATGGTATTGATCATTTTATTTTCACAGATGTTTCTTTTGAGGTCTTCTTATCAAGGGCGAGTTCTTCTGCTTCTTGTCCAATTCTTTGAAACACTTGGAACAACTCACTCCAATTGTTGCTTGTATGTACACATACTAGGTAGTCCCATATAACTGCTTAAGGGTATCAAATCCGCCACTAAGGACAGGCAGATTTAGTGATAATTACTTGTTGATTTTGTCAATGGCAGCCATCTACATGCGGCTAAATCTCAAAATGCCACCGGCCTCTGATTGGCTAATTTTTCTACCTCGTTTTCACGTTTACGTAAAGTGACGCAGTTACGTAGGACGAGACATTTACCACATAACGTGAGGCTGCAAAGCCACAAGACGTTGGATGATGTGAAAAGTGGGGACACATAATGGTATGCAGTATTGCAACAGAACTATGATTTTCTCAAATAACTTCATAATAAGAGGGGGGTTGGAATAAGAATGTCCTGGGTGGAAACTTTTTGTTAAATTAACAAACGGGGGGGGGGGGGATGTTAATTAGAGGCCAGAGAGTACTATGTAGATAGTGAACATTAAGATTGTTATGAAACCGTTAACAAAGTCGCCCGGATTCTTACTTACTTATTTAAAAAATACATGTAACTTAAAATACAATTACATATTTACATATTTTTTTGTGAGCTCCGTCGCACGGTATAATTGGTAAACTTCAGCGCAGGACGGCTGATTTTTATTTGTTATTTTTTCCAAGAAATGCCCTGTCTTGAAGTCTATGCTGCAACAAAACAAGAGGTTAGGCCTAGGTCATAAGAGGACATGGCGGCCTTAAATCAACCTGGAGCTCATTTCAAATGTCAGCAGTTAGAACTTACACTTTAGAATAGTCTTAGAATCCCTTCTTTCTAAAACTGAGAAATGCACTGTACTATTTATGCTACAACCTACCTTTTATTTTGTCTCCATTGCGTTCCCAGCTTAACTTCCATGTTAAGTTTCCCGCGCTTTTGTATTTTGTACTTTGCATAACAAACTTGCAAACGAGGTAGAAAAATTAGCCAATCAGAGGCGGGTGGCATTTTGAGATTTAGCCGCATGTCAGCCATCTTGGTTTCCTTCCTGTCTGAGAATTTATCCATTTGAGCACTTCAAAGTTGTCAAACAGCTCACTTTATTTTTATTCTCAATTCCCCCATTCAAAACTCTTCTAGAGGATTATGTCTTCCACCCTATAATTCTTGAACATGCTAAGGTAGGTGGTGTAGGTCTTTGGTTCCATTAGAGCGAAACTTAGTACAGTGATGTACAGTAACAAAATCTACACCATAGGTTACTTTTTCCATTTTTTGTTACACCAATGATGTCACAACGTTGCCTAACTGAGAAAAATTGCAGCATTTGCTTGCTGTTGGCAATATTGACAATATTTAAGTTTTATTTGACTATTTCTTCTTTAACTAGACAAGAATGTGTCATAGATGATACTGTACCCAAGCTACACCCAACCACTTTTCTCATCTTCGAAAGGAATGTTAGTGGACACAAACATCACCATGTTGCAGAAGATATTGAGCATTGACTTGCTTCTTCAATTGGAGTGGGCAGTTGGTCCCCCCCCCCCCCCCTCAACATCCAACCCTCCACAATTTCTGCCACTGATAATGGTGATTGCTGATTAAGAGATAAAACTGACATTACCTTGCTTCCAAAGCTTTGGAATGCAAGCTTGTCTCCCCACTCTTTCTTGCGTGCTGCTGGCAAGAGCTCCAACAGCGATGCATCATCACTTGTGTGGCGTAGGCTTGGAACGAGATCAATCAGCATTCGTCTCGATTCATGAACCAGGTGATAGAACTTGCCATACCTGGGTTTTGGTGTGATGGTCACTTGCCCCTCACAAAATACTGACTACGTATTTCGACAAATGTTGAATGATCTGAAATCGAACGGTCCAAAGCAGGACAAGCAGGTTGTCTGGAATTAAGCTAAATAGCTCATCATCATCATCATCAATGCACAGCCGATCTACGAGTTCCATTGTTGTGGAGAGATTTTTGATGCCCAATGTCTTTGCACCTAAACATAATTTAGAGAGTGCTAAGTTAAAATAAAATATCTTCAAAATTTATCCTACTCATGATGTCGCAAGCGTAGTGTAGGGGATGATAAAATCAGTCCACTGAAGGGACTGCGTTAAATCAATGTGTGTTAAATCAATCATAGCCTCATTATGTACATCGTACACTCATTATTTATCTTACGCCAGTTTCCATTATTCAATTTAAAGCCCTAATCGTCCATGCAACTACCATGAAATTGCCTCAAAATAATGCAAAGTAATTAAAGGCGCCAGTTTTTGTCATTAAGTGTTTTCTAAGTTTTTAAGTTTTTGTCATTAGAAAGTGTTTCTAATACACTCATTATTATTCACATGACATCATAAGCATCAAAGATGCCATAAAGTTTAAAATTGCTGATGTGATCAAAAATGGATGAAACTACACATCATCTGAAAGCTCTTGTCAAGATATGCAAAATGATAGTGTTCTCAATGATCTGTGATCATTCTGGAAAAAATAAGAGTCCTTTCTTTTCGTAGATTGCTGAGCACGTGTTCATACGATGTTTGTCACTTGATCAGGGTCTACAATTTTGAATTTTCGTATGTAGAGGGGTGTTGCCCTTATTGAAGGTGTTTCACGTTGGTAGAATATTCCTGTTGAACGAAAAAATTTTCAGTACGAAACTTACCATGAACACCTTCGTAACCTCTTCACTGTTGTTGATATAGAATATATTTGTCATTGGTGATGCTGTCTTAAAGAGCGAGCTACTCGAGAACAGAGTGGTTGAGAGGGCCTAAATTTCCAACGTCGCCCTGGTTGAGGGTATCCAAATTTTCACATGGTTTCAGGTAAATTTAAGATAACTTGATGCGAAAATTAGCAGCATATCAACGATTAAAGAGTTTTTGTTGTTTTCAAGTGTTTTCTAATTGTGTTTGCTGTGTTTCGTTATCCTAAACACTGACCTTTGTTGCCTCTTTCATTCATAGACTTTTCAAGCAAGCTGACATCAAGTTTTCCTCCTTCGGTGAACTGAACGATGCTTAAATCAACTTATGATTAAAAAATAGTTTTTGCAGTCCACTGATAGAACAAACCTGTTTTTGCCCCATAATGTGTTCTTTTACAGCAAATAGTAGTTGCCTGTCATGCGTTGACAATGCAGATTTCGTTCAAGAACCGGAAGATACCACAGTACCCTCAACCAGGGCGACTTTAGGTCAATCAGACGGCGTGCAAAAAGTAGCCCATCGTGGCGGAAGCGGATGCCATATCTCTGAATTTACGTTAAGTACTTATTCTGGACAAGTGGTGCTTGGCAAGAGGTCATTTGTTTGCTGTGAAAGTTTTAACAACGTCAAGAAACCTAGCAAAAAGAAAATTATGCAACAAAATGTGAAAGGAAAAATGGCGGATGCTTAAAGTTACATCTTAGGTGAGCTTCTTTGTGCACTTCTCCCTCTGTTTGTGGACGGAGTTTTAAGAAACACAAACAAGGAAATGTTAAGCAAATGGAGTCACTAAAATATTTTTGCACACTTTTTTTTTTAACTAGGCCCAAACGCCTGTTATTCAGCAACAAACGCAATAGTGTTAAAATCAGTCAACAGGTGTTTGCCCTCAACCAGGGCGATACCCCTCTAGCCCTCTTTTGAGGTCTTCTTATCAAGGGTGAGTTCTTGTCCTTCTTGTCTAATTCTTTGAAACACTTGAAGCAACTCTCTTTGCCTCGTGATTAATGAAAATGCTATGACCATTCTCAAGAACATCTTTCTGTTTGCAGATTCTTCAAGCTGCGCAACAATCTTCACATTGTTTCCCAAAGAGAGCCACCTCCAGGCAACACCAATTGATTCTGGAAAGTTGATCCAGTAATAAAGGCAGTTTGCAAAAGATGTTTAGAGCTTCAACCTGAGGAATACAACAGCGTTGATGAGCAGATGATTCCATTCACTGGAGGTGCGCCCGCAAAACAATTTGTGAAGAACAAACCAAATCCTGTTGGCATTAAGAATTTTGTAATTTGTGGAAAGTTTGGTAAAGCCCGTGATTTTGAATTGTACCAAGGGAAGGGGACTGGTATCTCTGAGGAGCACAAGAGTCTCGGTCTTGGTGCATCAGTTGTTTTGCGACTGGCTGAGAACATACCCAGGTTTAGCAAGTATGAGGTATGTTTTGATAATTACTTTACTGGGTTTCCACTCATACAAGAGCTTATGGGAGGTGTTGACAAGCTTGATTTTTTGATAGCTCTTTACAGGATTTATGCAAAAACAAAGAAATGGCCTTTGAGAATAATCTTTCATCTTGTGGATTTGGCACTCGCTAATTCCTGGTTAGAGTATCGAGAAAAGCAACAGCAGATTGGGACATCATCAAGAAAGATTTACGATCTTCTTCAGTTTCGCAGTATTGTTGCAGAAACCCTCATGAAAGCAGAAGTTAACAGGAGACCTGGAAGACCAAGAACATCTGCTTCACCTGATCTCCAAGAGGGTGCACCACCTGAAAAACAGAGTGTTCCTGCAATACAACCTATTCCAGATGTTAGATACGATGGTGTGCACCACTGGCCAAAGCATCTGGATGGTCTGGGCCAACGCTGCAAAATGGAGCAGTGCACAGGAAGAAGCAGGATAAAATGCACCAAACGCGATGTTTTTCTTTGGTTGATGAAAGAGCGAAATTGGTTCAAGGCATTTCACATCGAGAAAAACTTTAGAAAACATTCATTAAATCTGTCAAGGGCATGAACTTTTTGTTCTATCTTGCATTTGTTTATTTGATATAGTGTGTGTTTGATGTGCGAAGTTTCCCTATTTTGAAGTACAAGTGAAGCAAAAAGGAAATTGAATCTTCAGTATGACCTTAATCTTTGCATATCTGAAGTTCATAGCAATTCATGCCAAATTCATTTACTTACCAATGACTTCAAATAGTCATGATGTGTACAATTGTACACACTTGCTAATTTGCATATTTAATCTTCTAACTTTGAAATTGTTTGTTTTTCTGTTTATTTTCAACAAAAGACATTCTATTTCACAATTTCAGAATTTTTACGAGAGAACTGACTCCCCGTGACTGAAGGGGATAAAGTCAGTCCACTAAAAGGGTTGCATTAAATGAATTGTAGCCTCATTATGTACATCATACACTCATTATTTATTTTACAGCAGTTTGCCATTGTTCAATTTAAATCCCTAAGCATCCATGCGACTACCATGAAATTACCTCAAAATAATGCAAAGTAATTAAAGGCACCAGTTTTTGTCATTAAAATGTTTCTAATACACTCATTATTGGCTCTCACAGAAGCTGATCTCAATATAAGTTTACTGAAAACTATGAAGGCTCAACAAGAGTTTTCCTATGGGCTTAACTGTGGAACTGTCTTGAAAGAGAAGCTAAATTGTCATCATCTGCAAAACATTCAAACAGAAACCATGGACAAAAAAGGGGTACAATTTCTCCCCTTCACAGAAATTTTTTCATTCCTTATCTTGTTAGTAGATTATTGTATTAATATTTTTGGATAAAATGAAAATGAAACAACTAACCACCAACTTGCAATGAACAAATTGGCCTCCCACCTTTTTGCATTTCTCTTCATTTCTGCCAAGTTTTGATCAGCACCAGCATCCTCTTGTCTGCTTTTAAATAATGAGAAAGTCACAGGAAGACACAGCTTTAAAAAGATTTTGCTTCTTTTGAATCTTCAAAATTTGCATCTCCAATAGACTTCTTTCAATTGAATTTTATGGGCAGCAAAAATTATTGTTGTCACATATAGGAACAATTGCTCCAATGGAAATTCAATTACTCCTATGAGGAAGAACTTTTCTATAATTCAATGCTTTTTGCTGCTGCGCAATACTGATTGTTTCAAATTCCATACTTTCTTTGCTATTACATCATAAGATGTCTTCTTCTTGTGATGCAACAATGCAATTTCTGGCTTCGTGCAGCTATTTCAAATTGAGTAGTGGTAAAAGTAACACCTAAGTACTGTATGTTCCCCGGAGACCCATTGGATTTGACTTTTCAGACATTGCTTTGAATATGCGAGTGAGCAGAACTCTTGCTCATCAGAGTAGTATAATGTATGGATCCACATAGAGAGCCTAACACCTTCGTTTTTGCCGCTATTGTTTAAGATCAATCGGCCCCTTTGAAGTCAGAATAAAAGCAAGGATATAGATCCTTAAGTGAATTGGGACAAAACTTAATCCGATTAACAAGGAGATTAACATTTTGGCTGATTGCTCCCCTTCGATACATCCCTTGGGATTTGAAACTCAACCAAGCCATAGTAATGACGTAATTTGCGCTATTTATGCGAATTTCGCGAATTCTGTGCCTGCCCACATGCAAAATAAGAAACTTTTTCATGAGGGGCACAACAGTAGTATAAAGTATGGAGTCACATAGGCAAATTCACAGCTTTGATTTTGGCCGCTATTGTTTAGACTTAATCGGCCCCTTTGAAGTGAAAATAAAAGAAAGGAAATAAATCCTTAAGTGAATTGAGACCACTCTTAATCCCATGAACAATAGGGATTAGCTTTTTGCCGTGATTGTTCAAATTATCAAAGGAGAAACTGAATATATCCCTTGGGAATTGACTTTGAATCTATGGCGCGCCGTTGCGGCCAAAAATATCAATTTTTGTGCTTCGATGTGAGCTACTTTTGTCAATCAAACTCCTCTTTTTGTCAGTCAAACTTTCTTTTTTGTTCATCAAACTTTTCTTTTTGTCGATCAAATTTTCATTCTTGTCGATCACAAAAACAAAATTTGTCTCATGCAAAACAATCATTGTGAAATTTGTGTGATGCAATTCAATCGTTGTAAAATTTGTGTCATGTAAAATAATTGATGTTAAATTTGTGTCATGCAAAATTGTGTCACACAAAACATATTCTAAAACTTTGCGCCACACAAAAATGTATTCACAAACTTTGTGTATACACAAAAGCATAGGGGATTGAGTTCAAGCCGGGGGTTACGTTCTGTTCGATGCCATAATCTGATGGAAGTATTCCCTTCCTCTTCTCAGACATGGCTGACATTGAGAATGTCGTTTCAGTTCTTACCGGTATTTTTCAACTTTGCCAGCCACTGTTACCTGAGGCTAGAAGCTTACTTTCTGGAATACTTAACGAGGATATTTCCAACAGAGGCAGAGCCTTTCTTGAAAGGTCAGAGCAGGTTGTGGGGATGTTACAAATCATGCAAAATCAGTACCATTTCCAAAGAGAATTTGACCATATGGTCTCCAGCTTAGTAGATATATTGAGCTCATATCGCCAAAAAGTTCAGAGGGTCAACACTGACGGTCAACGAGGATTTGAGTGCAGGATAAAACATAGTGGCAAGCCTGGACGGCCAGCTTATAGTATTTCTTACTATCAAGTGGAAGGATTGGTCTCACTCGGATTTACATGGAAGAGAATTGCAGAGCTTATATGCGTCTCCGAGAGAACGTTGCGCCGTTGGAGGCAAGAATTTGTCTTCGACGTCCCGTTTTCTGAAATAGAAAATGAAGCACTTGATGAAATCGTGGCTAAGCAATTACAGTCTTGCTCGTCTATGGGCGAAAGAATGCTTGCTGGTGCTCTGCGATCACAAGGACTGTGGATTCAAAGGCAAAGGCTTCGTGAGTCTACAATGCGAGTAGATCCTTTGGGTAGGATTTTAAGAAGATTTCAGTTGAAGGGCCTAACGCACTTTGGTATGTTGATAGCATATTCCCCCTTACAGACATGGAAAATTTAGTTCGCGATGATCGAGTGGCTCGATGCGAATAGTTCAACGAACGTCCCACTTTTTTTCTGACTTACCCGTTATAGCACAACGAAAGAACTGTGGATGTTTTGGGTTGTAGAAAACTAACTATAAACGTTCTGTACAGTAAGAACCAGCAAAATGGAGATCAGTGTTTCAAAACAGCATCTTTAGTTTCCTGTTAGAAGGGCCTTAATCTGAAACAGGCTGAAGCGTTCCTCGTAATATCGTTAAGAAACCTTGATTGATTTCAACTTAATATTCAAAGAAAACCCAGAGGAATCATTACCGAAAAGTATGTTCACGTTACCTAGCATTCTCTCTGAAGTTACTCAATCATAGGGTACAAACCAAGTATACAGTAGATAGCTGCTTAACATGAAATCTCTAAAAGATGTTTGAGAAAATCTTTTTTGAATCAAGAACTGAGTCTTCAGATCTTCAAACAGAGGCTCATTAATATTCGTGTTGCAGTTCTCGTCCTATTGCACAGTTCTGCATAAGGGTTCTTTCTAAAATCAGGCTGTGAAGTTTCTTATACGAGGGCATCATTTCTCAAAAAGTCAGTCGGAGGTTTCTTGAAAGTGGTTACAATTTAGCGGCTTTTTACCGTATAGCTCCACGTGAAAAACATATTGTTTTTTGGTTCAGGTACTTTAAATACCCGAAATAGCATTTTGCAGTGGAAACTTCCGTGTTCATGTGCTCTTTTGGAATGCTTTAATGACTTTCTTAAGGGCCTGTTGGCAAATATGGGCTTGCCTTAGTCACGTAACCAATCATGTGGTAGTTGCCTATAGGGTGTTCGGTGTCCCAAAAATGTTCGACGTTTCGCTAAACATGAAAAAAATAACTAAACAATCAACAGTAAATTAATAATGTTGCTGATTCCTTAAATCAATTTTAGACACCAGAAGCTTGCAAATAGGCTGAAAATTAACAAAGATACGAGGCATTCGAAAGTTCAAGTCTATGGGAAGCCAGAGATTGCGCCAGGGAAGAAATGCTTTGGGGAGGCAAAAATTGTCAAAGTGCCGACAGCGAGTGAAGCAAGCAAAATGTTTAAGCACCACGCCTATCTGATTGGCTCAAAATTTGACAAAACTCGCTATAACATGACAAGCAAGTTACGGTGGTGCCGACAGTGCATAGCAATTTTCAAGAACTCAAGTACCGATGGGGGGGCTCAGTGAATTTTGGTGGGCTCCTGTCCCCAAGCTCCCCGGTCCCGCCATTCCTGTACAAAGCTAAAAGCCGACGCCCCTAAACAGCATGCGAAGTGAAGGTTAATGAAATCAAATGGAATTTGAAAAGCACCATCGATAACCGCAGTGTAATGCTATCAAAGTTATAATATTGAATGAAGGTTTAAGATGCCTGGAGGAATCTGTTGATAACAATTGCTAATGGCCTCGTCTCTCATCATTTTTAGCGAATTTGCAAGATTCTGGTGTCAAAAAGTAATTTCAGGTGTAGCAAAAAAGGGCCTTGTAACATTGCATAGGTCCAAAAAGAGTGGCTCAAAACAAAATCGGCGAGAGACTGAATCTGTTTCCTGAAAGCATCCATATGCTTCACAGTTATCTCATACCTGTTTGAATCCCACTTGGTTCGCCCTGAAACAATTGACAAATAACAGAAACGACGGCCTATGGGACTTTTACCAAAAATGCCATTTCGAGGCCTCTGGTTTCAGCTTTCGCACCAACTTGAACTTCAAAAGCTTGTAACCCCATGAATTTTTATCGGATTTGCTAGATTCTTGTGTCAAAAATTAGTTTAAAATCTCAGGACAAGGGTGACTTGACCAAAGGTCCATTCAGCGTATCGTTATTTCTTAGTATTTAATTAAACGTCGAACAATTTTTTGAGACACCCTGTACCCAAAGGATCTACTCGCATTATACAGGGTGTCCCAGAAAAATTGTGCCCCGTTTACCTGAAGACTGCGACAAAACAACAAAAGATTCTCACTAACCTTTTCCAGGATGTTACTCTTTAGATGTCCAATTAAAGTTTGCCACCGTCCCCGTGAAAATCCGTTGAAAAATGATGGAGCTATGACTTTCAGAAGATCAAATTTGCCTGTTGGCTGAAACCAGCGGTCCGCCATTTTATCTTACTATTTTGCAACGATAAACAGCTTCATGGAAGTCATGGATCAACTGAAATTGCAGCCTCTAATGTCATAGCTCTCATGAAAATTTCAATAATCATCAGGGAGTTCAACTATTTTGTTGTACCCCACGACCTTTGATGGAATGCAAAAATGAAGATAAGAATTCCCAAAGTAATAAAAAGTCAAAAGTTTCGACAAAAATATATTTCACATTTAATTTGTCGGCTTCCCAACATGGATTTCTTCCTTCATTTGTTACAACCAATTGTTGATTTACTTCCGAACATAATGAACTAAAAGAAACGAGAAGAGCAAAAGATTTTTGGAGCTGTATTTTCTTAAAGCCGATCAATAAGCTAAATAATTGGTTCACTCACTACACCTGTAAACAAATTCCGACTATATATTTGTCCTTGCCGTTTGATTGTTTATTATCTTGGGATCCTTGTCTTCGTTTTGACATTCAACGAAGGATCGTGGGGAAAGAAATACTGAACTCTCTGATGATTATTGAAACTTTCGCTAGAGCTATAAAATCGGAGGCTACTGTTTCAGCTCATCCACGAAGCTGCATATCGTTGCAAAATAGTAATACAAAATGGCCGACCGCTGGTTTCAGTCGTCAGGTGTAAATTTGGTCTTCTGAACGTCATAGCTCCATCATTCCTCAACGGATGTTTACGGGGATGGTAGCAAACTCTAGTTGAACATCTGAAGAGTAACATAATGTAAAAGCATAGTGAGGACCTTTCGCTGCTTTGTCGTAATCTTCAGGCAAACAGGGCACAAATTTTCTGGGACACCCTGTAGACTCACGAAGCCTTTGCCTTTGAATCCACAGTCCTTGTGATCGCAGAGCACCAGCAAGAATTCTTTCTCCCATAGACGAGCAAGACTGCAATTGCTTAGCCACGATTTCATCAAGTGCTTCATTTTCTATTTCAGAAAACGAGACGTCGAAGACAAATTCTTGCCTCCAACGGCGCAACGTTCTCTCGGCGACGCATATAAGCTCTGCAATTCTCTTCCATGTAAATCCGAGTGAGACAAATCCTTCCACTTGATAGTAAGAAATGCTATAAGCTGGCCGTCCAGGCTTGCCACTATATTTCCTCCTGCACTCAAATCCTCGTTGACCGTCAGTGTTGACCCTCTGAACTTTTTGGCGATATGAGCTCAATATATCTACTAAGCTGGAGACCATATGGTCAAATTCTCTTTCGAAATGGTACTGATTTTGCATGATTTGTAACATCCCCACCACCTGCTCTGACCTTTCAAGAAAGGCTCTGCCTCTGTTGGAAATATCCTCGTTAAGTATTCCAGAAAGTAAGCTTCTAGCCTCAGGTAAAAGTGGCTGGCAAAGTTGAAAAATACCGGTAAGAACTGAAACGACATTCTCAATGTCAGCCATGTCTGAGAAGAGGAAGGGAATACTTCCATCAGATTAGGGCATCGAACAGAACGTAACCCACGGCTTGAACTCAATCCCCTATGCTTTTGTGTGTACACAAGGTTTGTGAATACATTTTTGTGTAGCGCAAAGTTTTAGAATATGTTTTGTGTGACACAATTTTGCATGACACAAATTTAACATCAATTATTTTGCATGACACAAATTTTACAACGATTGAATTGCATGACACAACTTTTACAACGATTGAATTGCATGACACAAATTTTACAACGATTGAATTGCATGACACAATTTTACAACGATTGAATTGCATGACACAAATTTCACAACGATTATTTTGCATGACACAAAATTTGATCGACAAAAAGAAAAGTTTGATGAACAAAAAAGAAAATTTGAGTGACAAAAAAGAAAGTTTGACTGACAAAAAGGGGAGTTTGACTGACAAAAAGAGGAGTTTGATCGTTAAAAGTAGCTCACATCGAAGCACAAAAATCGACATTTTTGGCCGCGACGGCGCGCCATATGAATCAAGCCATAGTAATGACGTAATTCGCGTTGTCTACGCGAATTACGCGAATTCTGCGATTGACCACGTGAAAATAAGAAACTTTTTCATGAGTAGCACAAGCGCGCAAATTCATGGGATCATAAATAACATATCAGTTTTCTTTTTTTAAATAAAACTTTATTTTGTTCTTTCTTCAATTCATTTTTATCACAAACACATAAAATGTATGCAACAGTTCATCACGGAAATAACCCAGTGTTGTACAGTAATTATCTTTTCAAGGGAAAAGGAAGAAGACCTTTTCGCGCACCAGGCAGAAGAGTTTGAGGTCGAGGTTTTCCCGGTCGAGTTTTTCGTGCTCCCGGTAGGAGAAATTTTAGAGGAAGAGGTTTTATCACAAAAGATCAAGCAAAAGAAGGACTTGCAACAGCCGCAAAAGTTGGCCTTCCTCTTATTGGCAAATTGATTCAAGGAGTTTCCAAACAACAAAGAAGAAAAAAGAGAAGGGATAGAAAAAAAGGAGGAAATTGAGAAAATTAAAAGGTGGATCTGCCTATCATTTATACCAAAGTCCTTTCGGTAAGAGTTTATTTGGAATGATAGGTTTCCAAAACGCATTACAGAATTGGGCAGATAAAAAATTTGGCAAATAACGATATAACTAGCAAAAGTTATAACTAATTTTTTGTATCACAAGTTTCCAACGAATTTCATCATATTTCAATATAATAACTTTCAGAAATAGGCAATTCCACCCGAGATGAAAGGTAAAGGTAAACGCAGTTTTAGAGCACCCGGTCGCCGCCGAAGACAATTTGTTCGAGGACGACGACTTAGAGCATTTGTTGCAATTGGTAGAAAAAAACAAGACTCAATTATCGAGGAAGAGGAAACAAGAAATATCATCGTCGTTATAGACTTCGTCGTGCAATTAAAGGAAAAGGTTTCTTCACAGATTGGGCCCTCGAATCAGATAAAATGTATACAAAAATGTACCCCAATAAAAGTATTTTTGATCAGGGTTCTTTTTTTTTGATTAAGAAGAAGCATATTCAACTGATAAAGAATTCGCAGACAGTAATGAATTTGATAATTTCAACGCAAAAAAATCAAGAAGAATTTATCAAATCCCACCATCGCGAGAATTATTTTATCAATTAAATATACTTACCTATCCTTAAAAGACCAACCAAGACCAAGATCGAATAGAAAGAACACAAAAATTAAAAACGACATAAGTAAAAAAGACTTTAGAAAACTTTAAAAAATCAATATTTAGCATGACATAATACCCACTCTACACAACGATCAGTTTTGCATTGTTTTTTTTGCAAGTTCATCTATTTCATCATTGATTTCTTCATCTGCTTCTAATTTTTCGACAAAGTTCAATGTTGCCTTCATATCATCGAATGTAAGGTCTTTCACTAAATTGATAATTGATAATTTCTTCACCGCTTCTAAAGTCACTCACGTTCATCCTTTCAAATTCCTTGTTAATGTTTTTCATCTTTCGACGTCGAAATATATTCCGTTGCTTTTCCAGTTGTTTGCCAGCGGCAAAGCTAAATTGAGTTGCTTGCGCTTGCTTGATTAACGTGTTCAACCCGGGCGAATTCTCTTCTCTCACTTGCATATCGATGAATAGATAAGGCAGTTTCAGCTCTTGTCGTTCTTGCTCATATCTTTCCATGATTCGATCTCTACGTTCATTTCGAGAATTTTCTTCTTTAATAGTTCGATACATTTTCGTTGTTCAAGTTTTGCGCGTGTGTCTTCAAACTCAAATCGCAATGAGAGAGTTTCTTGTTTTATAAAGAGTTGTTTTATAAAGTTTTAAAATCACATGGCCAACGACGCTAAAAGATTAGAACGCCGAAAAGCAAATCCGCAGTCCCAAAGGGACGAGATCTCAAGACGATTTAAATCCGCTCCCATTGCGATTTGTTTGTTTGTTTTAAGACACACGCGCAACACTTTAAAGTTTAGAAGAAAGTACCTGCTGATTGGAAACAATGCGACGGAGTAAACTATGGCGCGTGACTAGAAATTTTAACAAAACAGCAGGTACTTTGATCCAAAAAATTAAGAAACTATGAGAAATAAAAAGGAACGATGAATTTAATTATTTAAGCACAAGTAGCAGAAAGCCTGATACCCCGACCCAAACACCACCCTTCGAAATTCCCATCATAATTAAATTCATCGTTCCTTCGTGCATTAAAATTAGTAAGTAAAGGGTTATAAGTGTTCATCCATACGGTAAGATACTCAACATTGTCGACGGGAAAGCCAGGATGTGATTGTGCTGCGGGTATGATGAGGTCGGATACGGTCGGTGGCAAGGAAGGTGGAGTAGGTGGATTGCGTCGATTTCTTTTCCGTCTTTGGCTTTTTGAAGGAGGTTGAGGACTGGAAGAAGGTCGATAGGAAGGTCGTTTTGTTGTTGACGCTTTACATCTAAAAATAAATATCTTAGATTTTACCGTTAACCAATCATTTCATCTATTTTATTACAAAAGTGAAGAAACTGTCAATCATTTTGCCACTGTGATTTTCAATTCTGTTTGGGGTTTCGCTCCTGTTTTAATGTTCTCCCAGGTTGCTTCTAGTTTGAAGTCACGCGGACGGTCAGGTCACGTAGAGGTGTCAAAAAGTCGCAAGGGATCATCATGAAAAGATATTCGGATCTTTGTAGCCAAATAGTTTGTAAAAGATTAATGAGATCCTTTTGTCGTTATTCTTGTAAATCATTTCCGAAAAAGCAACGCCTGCTTTTTCTTTTTCCTCTAGAGTCTTGAAATAATAAAAATTGTCACAGAAAAACTTGTAAGCACATTTGTAAGCACGTTTTGATGTACTCTTCTGTCAACTTGGGTGAAAATTTATATTTCTTGAATCTGAGCTTAACATCAGTGATGCTAAGTTTCAACTGTCTTGCCAAAGCCATTGCATCGTTAAAACTTGCTTGTCTGGCATTATCATCCTGGCCAGGATGCAATCGCATAGGGGTCACTTGCATGTAAAATTCAGGATCATTTTTCACAATTGTGTAATCAATTTTATTTGTATTTGTAATCAATTGTATAGCAATGGTGCTTGTTAACATTAACGTCTGGCACATCTTTTCAGCCCACTTACCAATGAAAACTTAAATTACCGCTGCATCCACAACGACCATAGTTGCTAATTGAACCTTCATCTTGTATACAGCGAAATATACTTTTGCAGTTAAAGCGTAACGTCAATGAAAGATATTTAGAAATCATAACGCTGGCTTGAATGTAAATCAAAACTGAAAGTGCATGTTAGCGAATTGACTTGAGGAGTGTTTTGTGTTCTCGTTCAATGTCAACACGGTTGACTTCCCACTTTGCTGCTCCACAATTTCGTACATCAAAGTTGGCTGTTGGGCCATCAAATTTGAAAACATTGCATCTCATTACAATATTGTGTCTTCTCTTGCTCATGTTGTACCTGTTTCTGGGCCTTGCTTCGGCATATGTGACTGCTACTTTGTCAGCCTTTTTTGGATAGCACAGAGTGAAATCAAATGTAAATATGGAACTAAAATACGATACTAAGGTAACGAATGACGAAAGTAACTAAATAAAGAGGGAGTAATACCTACCACCTATAGGCCATGCCAACTGCAGGGATGCAGGGTGCAATAGGAAAGGGTGTACTGCATGGTGGCGATTTCTGCGTGTATCATGCTGGTAACGATGGGTAGGATTATGATGACATGATGGAGGCTTCCGAACGGCATGTTATTTTCCAGTATGGCGATAATGTCGTTCCATGTCCATTCAAATAAATGTATAAGTCGATCATAAGTGTCTATATTCTGACTATACGCAACTCATCAGCTAAAAAACCCACAGGATATTTCAAGCCTTTAATTTTTAGTATATCCTTTGTAAATTGTGGGCGGCTCATGCAGTCCTGCGTCCAGGACTACAGTTGCTAAGTTCAGTCCAAAGAGTCAATATGTATTTATTCGATATCCTCCATTATAATCAATGTGTGTCAGTATGGCAAGTGTGTAAAATCCATCTTGTAAGCAATCCTAAATCCATAATTGTGTTGTTTATATAAGCGATTGTATGGTTTCTTGCTGGCAAGGTTTCTTGTGTAGGTTCTGCTCACGTTTGTTTATGTTGTTGCTGTTGCTATTGTTGGCAAGGCTGTTGATCTCAAATTCTCGGAAGATGTTTGTTCTTGTTGCAGTGGTTGTTGTTGTACTCTTGTTTCTAGCGCGGTGGAAATTTTGTTCTGACGAGGTTGTCTTTCAAGTTAGGCCTTCTCTGAAGAGATAGGATTGGTCTGCTTCTGTTCCAAACCTGTTGAAGGACTGGATTATCTCCTATGAAATGCCAGTGATTACTAAGGATGGATCTGATTTCTGTTGTTTCACAGTCATACGGGACTATGAAGGGAATTACATTCCTTTGGTTGTTTCCCTCATTTTTGGAGGTGGGATTAGGTCTATGTTGTTGGTTGTTTTGGTTTGGGAATAGTAGATCATTCTGATTTATTTTAGATATTTTAGCAAATTCATTGTCTATCAGTGATGGGTCGTATCCTCTTTTTATGAGGTTCACTTTTAAATTGTAAAGATGCCTTTCTAGTTCTTTATCGTTGGTGATGAGTCTTCTATACCTAAGGGCTTGACTATAGATGATACCCTTTTTGCAATGGGTTGGATGAAAAGATGATGCTTGTAATAATGTACATATATCAGTAGGTTTAATAAAAAGTTTACTTTCTAGTATATTCTCATCGTTGAAGTATATGGTTGTATCAAGGAAATTGACTTTGTCTTTGGAGTATTCGCTCTCAAATTTAATAGTAGCATGAATAGAATTGGCATGTTCGATAAATTTTATTAGGGATTCTTCCCCATGTTGCCAAACGATTATAATGTCATCAATGTATCTTTTCCACAAGAGGGGTTGTAGTGCATCAGGGGCATATGTAATAATAGTATTTTCTATCTGAGACATGAATATGTTTGCAAAGTTAGGTGCCATAGGAGTACCCATGGATGTACCATGTATCTGTAAGTATGTTTGGTTGTTAAATTCAAAATAGTTTCCTTTGAGGATAAATTCGAACATTTGTCTTAGTCTGTTGACTGGTAGGGGTAGGTTTTGGCCATAGTGCTGTGTTATGGCATCGAGACAATCTTGTATGCCCTCATTTTGAGGGATGTTGGTGTAAAGAGATTTAACGTCTAAAGTGGCTAGTAAGGAGCCTTTTTGGATGATGGTTCTGTAATTCATTATTATTTGTAGGAAATGTTTGCTGTCTTTGATATATGAGGGGATAGTTTGGACTATTGGTTTGAGGAAGTAGTCCAAATACTGAGAGAGCTTTTCTGTAGCTGAGCCACAACCTGAGACTATTGGTCTCCCTGGTGTGATGTCATTGATGTTTGGTTTATGTATTTTGGGTAATAAGTAGAACCTAGGAATACGAGGTGAACTGCTAGGTTCTAGAAAATCGTAAACTTCTTTTAAATAGTTTCAGGCTTGAAATATCCTGTGGGTTTTTTAGCTGATGAGTTGCGTATAGTCAGAATATAGACACTTATGATCGACTTATACATTTATTTGAATGGACATGGAACAACATTATCGCCATACTGGAAAATAACATGCCATTCGGAAGCCTCCATCATGTCATCATAATCCTACCCATCGTTACCAGCATGATACACGCAGAAATCGCCACCATGCAGTACACCCTTTCCTATTGCACCCTGCATCCCTGCAGTTGGCATGGCCTATAGGTGGTAGGTATTACTCCCTCTTTATTTAGTTACTTTCGTCATTCGTTACCTTAGTATCGTATTTTAGTTCCATATTTACATTTGATTTCACTCTGTGCTATCCAAAAAAATTCAATGTCAACACGGTTGACTTCCCACTTTGCTGCTCCACAATTTCGTACATCAAAGTTGGCTGTTGGGCCATCAAATTTGAAAACATTGCATTTCATTACAATATTGTGTCTTCTCTTGCTCATGTTGTACCTGTTTCTGGGCCTTGCTTCGGCATATGTGACTGCTACTTTGTCAGCCTGAATTTCTTTTGTGGGTGCCAGCACTCTTCCAAGATGAAAACTGCCTGTATATGCAGTATAAGTGATGAAGGAACAACTGGAAATTATTTGAATATGAAAAGTGCCACCCACAACAGGATTTTGCAAAAATACTTTGATGCTTGATTGAATGGTGCAGGGGTGACGCCAGAAATCTTCTGACAACTTCCCAATGAATTCACCAAGCGAAGAACCAATGACAGAGAAGCTGGAATCATCTTTTGTTTCAGTTGTCCAATCAGAACACACTACATCTTTCAGCCGTCCTGTTAGTTGTTCTTCTTCCTTCATTCTTCACAAAGTCAGCAATTTGTAGGAATTCTACAACTATCGACAAAATACCTCCTTCGGCCATTAATAAAAGGACCGCATACAACATATCGTTGCTTTGTCCTCCCAGTTCATCAAAAATTCTGTACATCACAAAACAGCATAAGGTCCTGAACAATTCCAGAAAAAGCAACAACATTAACCAAGCTCCTCGTCCCCAGTTCGCCTTGCTCACTGCAGCCGCCAGGACAACTGATCTTCCAGCCATCCCCATAGCAATGGTGCTTGTTAACATTAACGTCTGGCGCATCTTTTCAGCCCACTTACCAATGAAAACTTAAATTACCGCTGCATCCACAACGACCATAGTTGCTAATTGAACCTTCATCTTGCATGCGGCGAAATATACTTTTGCAGTTAAAGCGTAACATCAATGAAAGATATTTAGAAATCATAATGCTGGCTTGAATGTAAATCAAAACTGAACGTGCATGTTAGCGAATTGCCTTGAGTAGTGTTTTGTGTTCTCGTTCAATGTCAACACGGTTGACTTCCCACTTTGCTGCTCCACAATTTTGTACATCAAAGTTGGCTGTTGGGCCATCAAATTTGAAAACATTGCATTTCTTTACAATATTGTGTCTTCTCTTGCTCATGGTTTACCTGTTTCTGGGCCTTGCTTCAGCATATGTGACTGCTACTTTGTCAGCCTGAATTTCTTTTATGGGTGCCAGCTCCCTTCCAAGGTAAAAACTGCCCGTATATGCAGCATAAGTGATAAAGGAACAAATGGAAGTTATTTGAATATGAAAAGTGCCACCCACAATAGGATTTCGCAAAAATACCTTTGATGCTTGATTGAATGGTGCAGGGGTGACGCCAGAAATCTTCTGACAACTCCCAATGAATTCACCAAGCGAAGAGCCAATGACAGAGAAGCTGGAATCACCTTTTGTTTCAGTTGTCCAATCAGAACACACTACATCTTTGGCGCCAAATCAGTTCACCAATTTTGCAGTGAATTTCCCCGAGAGGAAATACGCTTAGCAAATTCGCTGACCCAATCACTGACATATCCGCTAAGGAAAACATTGCATTTCTTTACAATATTGTGTCTCCTCTTGCTCATGTCGTACCTGTTTCTGGGCCTTGCTTCAGCATATGTGACTGCTACTTTGTCAGCCTGAATTTCTTTTGTGGGTGCCAGCACTCTTCCAAGACAAAAACTGCCCGTATATGCAGTATAAGTGATAAAGGAACAAATGGAAGTTATTTAAATATGAAAAGTGCCACCCACAATAGGATTTTACAAAAATACTTTTGATGCTTGATTGAATGGTGCAGGGGTGACGCCAGAAATCTTCTGACAACTCCCAATGAATTCACCGAGCGAAGAGCCTATGACAGAGAAGCTGCACTAGCAGTCTGCACTCAAGTGACGTGTGTCTTATAAGCTTTTAGGTCGGTTTTGGTTGATACTTGTCCATGTTTGGTCTGTTTTCCTCCTAAAGGAACACAATTTCAGTTAAGAACACGTTTTTTTTTTTCATTTCCACCGGGTGACCCAAAGAAATCTTTGCGAGCCAGATCCCACATATTTTCTTGAAAGCAAATGTTATGAAGACAAACAAGGTATTATCATGTAGCTGAATAGCCCCACTATCCTCTGAGAGGTTGCTTGGTAAGTTTAAGATATCTGTCCAAAAAACAGTTTGAAAGATATGGAAATTCATTCATTTCTCGGACCATTCCTTTGCTTCCAGTCCATTTTGTGGAAAGTGCGAAAAAAGCTGTGTTCCAAATTCCCAAAATGATGGTAATTATTTTACTCAAAATAAGGCGTTCACTACTTCAAGTCTTCATTGTTGATTTACCCTTTTGTGTCATGTGCGAAATATTTTTACATACACAGTTGAACCATCAATTATTTGCTTCTCTCTCCAGCAGAAATCACATATCAGTATGCATGCTTATGATGCCATTTGCCTCGCATCAAAAAGCAATAGCAGAAAGCCATGATTTTATCAGGATTACACAGGATTTTATCATTTTATCTTCTTATTGTAACACTTGATACACGGGGCGCATAGAACATCTGTGCACAAGCGTTTCATTGAATCTGGTTTTTTGGATGATAATCATTGCTTAAGATGATCATGCAGCACCTAAGAAGATAGCTAAGCCTCTCAACTAAACTGTGGTAGAAACACTTGGCAATAGCTGTTCATTTCAGGGAGCTAGTTAGTAGTTAAATGTATGGAGTCACATAGGTAAAGTTCACAGCTTTGATTTTGGCCTCTATTGTTTTATGCTTATACCAAGTGACACATTAGCTTTAAGGGTTGCACCAAGACAAAGCACACAAAGTTTTCTAGATTGTCTTGGTTACGCACAGTACAGCATAGCTAAAACGTTTTGATGCACTATCCTTGGGTTGGCTCCAGAATTATTGCCTATCACAAGAGGTATGCCAATACATATGTCTTGGGGTCCCTTGCTGTGGATGCGCTCCTGCAATGTTTTGTGTTTCTATGACCCTGTTCCCTTGAGTGATTTGCATCGATTGCAGTGCCCCCTGTCTCTGTTGATAGGAGGTTAAAATTCAGCTTGAAGCTGCTGTTCTCTTCTTTCTTTTCTGCAGGCACAACCTCCTCCACGTGGGGTTCCCGGCTTTTGACAACATTGTTGAGGTTGTTGTCCAATGATTCATGTAGGTGAACGTACACATTACTGTTGCTTTGATAAAAAGTTTGCAGCAGTGCATCTCCAGTCATGAAATTTTATGCAAAAAAGCATACCCTTGCAACATTGTGCCCACTGGCACCAGATCGAGGCTTATTGTAATTTGCGCAAGCATGCATGAGTCACGCACCCATGCGTAAGTTACGCATTTAAAACTTTTAGAAATGTATTTTTACCCAATGCCATTTTCTCGTTTTGTTTATATTTATGTTTTTGAGTAATTAACTTCTTAGATTTATTTGCATTAAGTGAAGATCGTAAATTGAGCAGTGGCAGGAGCAACTGGTTATGATATGAAACTTAAAAAGTAGTTGACTTTTACTTGTTTTGAAATCAAGCAAATAACGGAATTACATCGCTACTTCATGAATCGCAGCCCTATTAATCTTTGTAAAAGAAAAGTTACTGCTAAGCATTTACATTTAAACATCCAGAAACTACTACAGCAAGTAGTCTAAAAGATACGCCAAGCAATTTGTTGGCTCTCGTTGACCAAAGAAATTTAGATTTGGCCGCTGCAGTTAGCTCTGCCACTAATCAGTCTTCATTAGATCATTGTAGTATTAGTCAGACGAGTTCGCAAGATAACACCATTCCAGGAACCGATTTGGCCCCGCTATTGAGCAAATTTATAATTTTGCTCAAACACTGTATGGTTTGGCCGCTTGGCAGGCAGAGCAGTTGATTGACTTGACTCAGGCTCAGCAAGGTTCTACTGCTCAGCAAGCACAACAAATGGATGGTCTGCCCCAAGCGGTCTGACGCAAGCTCTCCGCGGCTCTACTGCCCAACAGGCAGATCTCACCAAAGACTTACATGATAAAATAAAGTACGAACAGTAGGAAGGTACATTTCGCTACTTAGGACACGCTCATGATGAAAAATTTGTAGGAAAGGGTCAATACGTAGTGGTATTGTCTCAAGGTTTTGACCAATATGCAAAAATAAGTGGTTGGACTAGGAAACAAAAGGAGGACGCCTTACCCCTTCACTTAGGTGGGCTGGCCAAAACATTTATCAAAATCTTGCAGCCGATGTCAAAACCGATTGTAATCAATTGAGAGAAGATTTTGTTAAACGGTTCCACGGTGAAGAATTAGAATTTGTAGAAAGACAGGAATTGAGCACACAGCGACAAAACCAGAAGAGTCATGAGATGATTATGTTGACTTTATGCAAAGAATGCGTAATCGTTTAAACCTTTCACCAAAAGAGAGAATGCATGTATTCTGCCAGAACCTTCTTCCTGATTTAAAAAAGTTTGTCATATTAAACGCTCCAAAAACATTTGATGAGGCCTAATGATTTGCACGCATTTGTGCAAGCTTTAAGGATGAACCTCAGAAATTAGAGTTCGGTGAGGAAACAATTAAATTGCTAAAAGGTGTCACGTCTCCTCCCCCTCCTCCAGTTGCCTCTGACGCACCCTGTGCTACACAGGTCTCTGCGTTCAATGCCCATGTTGAAGACGCAAATTGTCGATGAATGGATTGAATGGAGGAAGGGCCACAAAAAGAGCTTCAGGAGGTTAAATCTTTAAGAACCCCAGTTGTTTGGAGAGAGTTTCAGTTTCAGTTTCAGTTTCAGTTTCATTTATTATCTATCAATCCTAAATACAATTTAACAAAAGATACACTACTATTAAGAACATACATGATTACTACAATTAAAACAAAGAGCTACAGACTAACAATACTGAAAATAATGATTAATGCTACTTACATGATTGTATTTAAGATTGATAGATTAAGGAGGAGCTCTCTAAGAAGGTAAACTAATCGAGAGAGAGCCCCCCCCCCCCCCCCGTAAAAAGACAGAAACTAAAAAGAAAAAAAAAGCTTATTTTTAAAATATCAAGGCCGCAAGCAATAACCAGCACTGCAAAAAATGATGAAATTTCACCACATTTTTTGCCAGGGAAATTTTGGGGAAACGGACTCAATTCCCATAATTTCCCAAAGGAGAAATGGAAATTTCCGTTTCCCTTCAATTTCCCATAGAAACTTGTCCATTTCCCTTAAATTTCCATCCAAGAACTATGGGGAAATTTTGGTATTTTTTGCTGTGCAGATGAACCTCAATGGGGGGAAAAACCATAAGTGGTTGAATTAGTTTGAATCAATTTTGTTAGTATGAATCAAGGAAATAACTTTTCAATTTTGAACGAAAAGCCACAACAGAGCTAGCAACGCGTATGAACAGTGGGATAGTGTTCCAAAGTTTTGAACCAAAAAATTGGATTGTTTGAAGACCATACAAAGTGGTGCTTTTAAATGACTTGAAGAGATCACCTCTGGTGGCCTGGCGAGTACCAATCCTATGAACAGATGAGTTTGGCTGAAAGTAATCATGAAAGCAGGGAGGAGAAAGCTTGTTAATAGATTTATACACAAACGTTAATATATTTAGGTGCAAAATATCCTCAATTTTCAAGAATTTCAAAGACTTGAAAATCGGTGCGCTAGAAGAAGAGAAAGATTCAAATTTAACCCTATAGTGGTTGGGCTATTTGATATTACTATTTTGGTTGGGGGGGGCAAAAAAGCCCCCCCTACCTAACTCTTGACTGGTAATAGGTAGAGCGACCAAATTTGGTGTGCTAAAAGCCTCAGGCATGTACTTTATGTAAATATAAAAATTAACCTAAAAATAGCCACCATTTTTGCTTACATCAGCATTTTCCATTGTATGGTCAAGAAAACCGGCAAAATTGGCCAAAATCAGGAAAATCGAGATAAAATTAAATTTGGAGCATATTTTCCATCCAAACATGATATTTGTAATAGAATGCATCAAATAACACAACATTACGATAGAAATTTGCAAAATATTCCACTTCTGCTCCTTTTTTCGCGATAATTGAGATTTGAGAATTTGCGATTTTTCCAGAGTCGGTCCCAGAAAATTGTCTCCCGCCCCCTCATTTCTCAAAATATTTCAATGAAACTTTTTGAGAAGTTGTACAATAAGTAGTTGCAAAAAGTCAAGAAGTTTCATGGCTGTAAAATTCTTCCTCGCAGAGCTATTAAAGAAAATCTACTAGGGGGGGCAAATTTGCCCCCCCCCAACCAAAATAGGGTTAATACACCGAAGAATTTTCTTTTGAATTTTAAATAGTGGGTCCAAATAGGATTCATAAGTCAATCCCCATGCTGAAATACCATAGTTGAGGAAGGGCAAGAAAAGGGAATTGTAGAGAGAGATGAGAGTAGGCAGGGGGACATAATGCCGTACTTTGAAGAATATGCCAGCAGTTTTGGAAAGTTTTTTACAAAGAGAGCAGCACCATAACCAAGGGAACAACTACCCTAATAGGACAGGAAATTGATTTGGATACCGAGACCAAGGGAATTATTCAACTCCTTTTCGTGGCAATAGCAGGGGAGATTTTTGTGGGGAAAGAACAACTCAAGGGCAACTTGTATGCTCTAGGTGTAACCAGCCAGGACATTTTGCTAGATCTTGCTACTTAAACTTAGAGTTTAGAGCCAACTGTTTAGAGCCAACAACAACAAAACCCTGGTATAATTTTGCGAGAAGATCATGAGGAAACTATGACAATTTCAATAGAGAACAAAATCATAACAGACAAGGTTACGGTATCAATGTTCTTTCTCGTCCACCAAGAGAGAGCCCTAGAATAAACGCATATCAAGGATCAGACTATAGATGCAAGAAAATTCCAGTTATTTCTAACGTTGATAATAAGATTATGAAAATTTCAGGTCTTCTTCACGGTATGCCAGTTAAAATCATGGTTGATACAAGAGCAGAAGTTTGTGTTGTTAGTAAAAAAGTTTGGCAAAACATACTACAGCCATCGGCCAAATATTAAGTATGCAGATCTTGCAGGGATTGAAACTCTTTCTGGTGAACATGTCACAGCAAAAGGAACCACTGTCTTTGATCTAAAACTAGGGAATTCAACATACAAAGCAGAAGCTTTCATTGATGAACATTCATTGTTGTTCTCTTCTATTGTTGTTCTCATGCATGTATGTAAAGATATTTAACTTGAAATAATTGACCTTGAAATTTCATGACCATATTGTAAGAAATCGTTCAGCCTCTTTCCTTGATAAATTCCCTTTTAATAAGAAACTAAACAGGCTGTTTAAAACACTGGTTTCTACTTTGCAGGTTCTTACCGTGCCATAGAGAAATTGAACCTTTTTTGAAATCCTCCTCTAGTTTTAGTGTGAAATACTAGCCTTTGACTTCTACAGCCCACTGCAAATAAAAAAACCAGAGCCTGATCATGTCTTATTCTATTTCAGTTGCATGTGTGGTCATTGCAGTGTGAAGCATTTGAGAAAGCCAAAGGAATGCAGCTGCTGCACTGAGATAGAGCAGTGTGCAGTAGCCATGAACGATGACAGTGTGGTGCAGGGAGTAGGCTCCGTTCCTACGTGCATAACAGAGCAAATGTACATGGCTGTTTCTGAGTCTTCTGACAACAGCGTTTCTGCAGGCCACTGAGATCGCCAGTTGTTCTTGAGCCATGTGCTAAGCCCTCATGAAAATGCACCAGGAATTCATCCACTGATTCCAGTTTCTTGATGTCATTGATGTGAATCAAGAATTTTGTTATGGTCACAAGCTTCTGGAGCCTTCTCCTATGAAAGAATCTTGCATTAGTTCCTGTTTTTAAAGGGATTATTTGTAACTTTAGATTTCTTTTTCTAATCAAGTTTTAACGCAAGCGATGTGGGATAGCAAGACGAACGTTGCGAATAGCTCTTAAGCCTTTATTACTAATGCCCTTGAGTCTTGAAATACATTTTCGTTTATCAACGAGTTGAACCATTACCATACTTGTATGCATAGATGAGCATTGCACAACCTTTGACTTTGCTAGCATAGCACCTCCCATCCAGTTAATAAGAATATTACTTACACAGTTGTCCCAACTGAATGTGGGCTTTCACCTATCACAAAGAGCATGTGTTTTCGCCTATCTGCGCCCTGCCCATAACTGAGCATCTCCTGGCTTACAGTCTTTTACACATTCATCACCATTCCATAAAGAAGTGCAAGTTTGCTTTTTCCTGGCGATAGAGATGTTACATATAAATATCTATTTCTGTAGCATGGATCTGTCATGGACACATCAGCACGAGCCATCTTTAGTTTCTCCATTGCCTAAATGTTTTGATCACTTTCTCTATCTGTTTGCTATGATATGAACAAATTAAAGTTATTGATTTGAGAACATCTACTATGTTAACCTAGAGTATAGAATATAATTGCAACTACTCATTTTACTGTATGATTTGCCAATTTTTATAGTAATTACATTGATAAATGAAAGAGATTATATAGAAGTCTGCTGTACATTTAAGTTTTTTTTCAAATGTAATGAAAATCAAACCATTAAAACTGAGTTTTAAATATCTGCAAACTTTGACTGTTTCTAATGTTTTGACCTATCTTTGACCATAAAATTGGTCCTAAATATTTTATGCTATGTTTTCCAAATCTGACTGTTTTATAATCTGGTAGTTTAAAATCTGAGTTTCGTAAATTGTAACCAGTTATTTGTCTTTCAAACAAGCATTGCAGTGACTTTGGCGCAAGTTCATTTGTCACTTTATACATCAAAATAGCGATGTCTTGCAAACTTTTATCATTTAGTGTGTGTAGATTGGCTTTCACCAGGAGCTCTTCATAGCAGCTTGTTTTGTCTTGAAATACAGCTCTCAAGGCCCTTTCTTGTACTCTTTCCAATTTATTTTTGTCAGACCGTTTACAGAAATGAAACACCAATCCACAGTATGTCAAGTTTGGCAATATTGACATTTTATATAGCGTCAGTTTTGCCTCCTGAGGTATGAGGTTACGGAGCCTCACCAAGACACTTATTTTCTGGCTAGCTTTCCTACATGCATTACTGATATGTTCACTGAATGATAGCTGGTCATCTATTGTAACTCCTAAGAGTGAGAGTGATGTCGACTGTTCTATATCAACTCCATCTAATTATGAAGAGTTTAGCTGATGGTGGAACTTTCCATGAAACAAGTTCTTCATTGTGTTGATATCCACCAAAAACACCAAGCAAATCTGGGTATGCAGGGCAAATTGCTGCTGCATAGGCTTGAAATAATGATATCTTTATCCAAATTTATTACTGGCTCTACTGAGCTGATATTCAAAAAAATTATTTCCCTTAAACCGATCTGTTTCTTCAATTTACTATTCTCATACACTGCCCCTCCAATGACAACAATATTATCCTTGCATAAAGCGGCAGTATGGAATGCTCTCTTGCACATGCTTTCATTATGAAAGGCATCTTTCCATTCTGAGTGGAGCACCATCTCCTTCATCCTTGCAGGCAACACATACAAATAAAATTTGGGGTGGCACTGATAAAACATCATTGAAACATCATACCCTTGTCAGTATGGCAGAGTTCGTCCTCCACACATCAAAAACTCAGTTTCTTAAATCCAGTTTCCGCCCCTAGCTGAGAACATCAGCCTCACAGTCACTACTTTTCAGAATTGTTGTCTTCTGCAGAATTGGAAAACCTTGTCCAACTTTGCCCTTGCAGTCATAACAGAGGAGCAAGAACTTGAAGGACGGATTGCTTGTAATACAGATGGGGAGGGCTTTAATTGAACGGTTCAAAAAAACTTATGATTCTTGTATGCCTTCTCCTGCCGTGGCCCTTTTGATTACAATTTCATCAACTATCAGTAGTGAATTCGGTACTGCTGTCTGACGGTTGTCTGAAATCAAACTTTGCTTTTCCCCTTGATCCATTTCCCTCTCAACATCTTTTCTTTCAATGATTCTAAATGACATACTGGACTATTTTCTTCCAAGATATACCATTTGGCAAACTCATGATTCCAAATGTCCACTATACTTGCAAATGTGTAAAAAATGGTAACACATTTGATGGGCTGTGGAATAAAAATCATTCAAGAATGACATTCAAGAATGGAATGTTAATCTTCGAAGGGCAACTTGCAGTAGTGACTATAATGAATTCCTCCATTTTTAGTTCAATGGATTGAGAAGGCCCACAGTGAACTATCAAAAACAGAACAACAATTGATTTTACATTGATCTTGCTTCTCTCAAATTTTCTGACGACTTCACTAAGAACATGTGTGCATATCTATTTCAAGCTTCTACAGGGAACTTACGATTTGCATAGAAAAATTAAAGTCATTTTCAGCTCTGATGTAAATGAATGTTCTATTTGAGTGTTCTAACATAGTCTCCTTAGGTGGTAATTGCATATTGCTATATCTGACAATTCAAACAATTGTAAGTGGGGCAATGGTGATATTATCCCTCAGGGCATAGCAGTTCAATGAAAATTGCAGCTGACTCCCCTCCTTGATTCACTGTGAATGAAGAACTAAATGGGATTGCCATTGTGAATCCTTGGTGGCAGCACAAAATGTTTAAAAGATAGGGCAAAGACTAAGTAATGGTAACTTGGGTCACAAAAACAACTTGTTGCACTTGCCACACAACAGTAAGTCACCGTGCAGTTGGTCTTTTCCCACTGTGTTTAAAACAGTTAGGCACTTGGCCCCTGGTTGAAAGTGGCTGTAAACCTTGATTCCATCCACCCTTGGCCTCATACTAGCTTCTATTTGTTTCAGTATGCTTTTGTTTAAACGACCAATCAGAGAGGTAAGCAATTTAGCGTGCATTTGCTTTCTTGCACCATCAGGTTTCACCTAATGCCAAAATGAATTCTGCGTATTTTGTTTTTGGCAGATTTTTCAAACTCTCTCTCTCTTGTGGCTAAGTAAGTCAGGTTTGGGATTGGTACGTTTTCTAAATAGCGTGCAAGCAGATCAATAATGAAACCGAACACAATCATTTGACCATTTGCCACACACAATAGTCAATACTTCTCTCTAACTTAGGCATGCGACCAAACTCTTTCAAAAACATTGTAAGGTTTGTTCCGGAGAAAGGAGTTCTAAATTACAGCTTTCTCGGCATTATAAACTTTCACTCAATGTTTAGCATTTATATCCGCAAAGTCCGAGGTATTCATTTCTCACCCAATGCTAAAATGAATTCCCTGGACTTTGTATATGGCTGATTGTTTTGTATGTCTGTGGCATCTGTGAAGTCTGCGGAATTCACCTGACCATAATTTTGGGCTCAACCACACACATCTGTGAGGAAAGTGAGGTTGATCAAGCCCTTGCTGATATAGTTGAACGTTTTGAACAATCAGATTAGGATTGTTGGGTTAGTCCGAAGGAAGGAAGAACAAAGCAGCTGCTGATACAGCCAAGGTCACTGAGATGCAAAAAGGAATCTCTTGAAACTGTGCAACACTTCTGGCAGGAAAGAGAGAGTTTTTACAAGGAATGTACAAAGAATGAAAGAAAGCTGACAGTAAAATGCATCATTGCTGAGAGGAGCTAGAAGTTTAAAGGGAAGAGACTGCAAAAGCACAAGACTTTGTGGAGCTGTTTTTGTTGAGAAACGATGTTGTTGACTCCTTTTGATGAGAAAATTTGATTTTTATCATAGTTTCTGGCAAGTCTTTACTCACAATTTGGTTATTGATGACTGCTGACATAGTTTTTTTTTGAGCCAAGGGAATTGCAAGGAGGAGGAAAATCATATTTTTAGACTGGAAAAGTTCATGAGGGTCCCAGGGTCCACAACAGACTACAATCAAAGTCTTGATTGTACAGCATTGTTAGAGTTGCTATATTTTAAAACAGATCTGATCAAGCTTCACATACAGTTATACAACTATGGAATTTAAGTAACTGGAAGTTTCTTCAAAGTTTAATCAGTACATTGTTGCCAAACCCAAGAGGAAATGCTACCGTGATCCATGGGGAAAGCTATCTGGATTACATGGAGTATCAAGTGATCAAGTTAAGAGTGGTACTCAGTCACATAATGAATTCCCTGAGTTGCTATGGAAACATTTCAACTCGCATCTGTAATGACAACATTCATTGTTGGAGGAAGACACAGGTACAGGTTGGTATTACAGAATCTCATTCGCCTTTGAATAGAAATTACAGAGAATCGTTCTAGGAAATTTTGAGAAGTAAAGTAAAAATGATATTTTGGTAATGTAACACAAGAGATTTTACTTCATTAACAATGGATGATCGTAACATTTCACATTTAAAGCGTTGTTATTGGGCGTTTTCTACCAAAAACTTAACAATAAATCTTTGGTCAGTTGTGGGAAGGTGGGAGCATACAGCATTCCAAGCCAGTAACAGCCAAATTCTAAATGCAACCAGAAAGAACTGCCCAGTATGTTGCTCTCGGCTGGAACAAGGTGCTCCAATGAATTATGTGGTACCTTGACGTTAGTGGAGAGCCTAGATGCTTCTTTCACCATATGTGGCTTCATGTGGGAAGTAGATGCATTTATGGCGCACCTCAATGTCTGTCCAGAGTTGAAGGTTTGCTGCCAAAGTGCTGAATGTGGGGTAGCAGTAAAGAGTCAACGATTAGGACGAATAAGGATACATGGTTTTCTTAGCTGTTTATATCTGCATATGTTGGAAATAATCCTTAGTGATTGTTGATACGGAATTCCGTTGCAATGTGCGATGAAATGCAAGGTAGGTAATCAGCCTTTATATAGAAAATACCGCTATCCGGCATGAATACAGTGAGGCCCCACATGTAAGAAACCACTCTTCCACAGCATGGCCCAAAATGTATCTTATACAGTAGTGTCCCGCATATAAGAAACATGAATTTAAGAAACATCAGACCTTGATCGTCAAAATAATATCCCCTCCTATAAGAAACTGATGCAGGCCTGAAAATGGCTTCTTTCTTATTCAAAAGACTATGTTTTCATAAGAAAATTGAAAAACATGACAAATTCAGCTTTGCATTTGAATCAGCCTTTACCTATTCAAATGAAAACAAGAAATTCGCATGTAAATGAAGCAAAAATCACCTTCGTGGAACAAATGTAACCTTTTTTAAGAATATTGTGTATGTCAATGATAAAGCTCGTGTCTGATTAGTTCACTGATAGTACATGATTTTTCTAATAAGAAACTTAAGAAACTTTACCCTGATTTGAAGTTTATGTCTCATTTTATAAGAAACACATCAGACCTCAAATTGAAAATGTTGTTTCTTATATGCGGGACACTACTGTATCTATGATACTTCTCAATTTGTAAGGTTAGACTTTCTAACGGTGGAAATTCAGCTTCTGGGAAATCGCTGAGAAATAAGTTACGACAGGATGCGGTTTATAGAAATATTAGCCATACATACACTTATGGCTATAAATGTATGTTATCAATGCTTGTCAAGAACATAAATGAAACGTAAGTAGAAATGTCTTGAAATTCAATGTGTGTTGCTGCTAATTTGCTGTTGACGTTGCATACTGACTTCACCACGAGTGTTGCACTGTCTGGTTCTAAAAATTTCCTGCATACGACCTTAGTCTATTGTTTCAAGTAATCGGAAGTTACAGGTCTTGGAGACCTTGTGTCACATTGCAGTTATCCACTATTAGTAGGACTGGATGGAGACATTATTTTGTTTCCAGGAAGTGAAGGAAGTACACTAGTTTGACTGTCATTACAAGGCGGAATGGAAGGAAAATACGTGTTATTTTACTAAAGTCCCTGTGTACGGAGCTCATCACAAATCTGTACTGCCAAAATGGTAGGCATTAGTGCATTGTAGTGCGTTGTGCCCCCCAGGGTGAGAGTGTTACTACAATAGGCAGGTGGCATGTGCCATTTGACACCGGAAATCAGGGCCTAAAATTTGGTAATAACCCCCCCCCCCCACTGGGTTTTCTGCACAGACGAAATGTTTACTGTCATTTTATGGAGCCGTGTTATGAAACCTGACCTCCCACTGACACCGCGCACGAATATACATAGAGGGTAGTAAATGCATAGCTTTAGTTGTAAACTCCTTGTTTCATTCACATCGATAAATATAGTTTTTTGGTCTTCAACCCACTCCACATAATGCAAAGCGCGTTGGAGCAGTGCAGCAGGAACTTGGTTGGGAGGAAGTGTGGGCGCCACCTTGTAGCAGAGACTGACATACATGATTGAAAATGTGCACTGCAACTGCAACATGTTGGACGATGTCAATCTTTTTGCACTTGGGCAGTGTCGTCCTGTCTTTGAGTGCATCATTGATCTCTGCAATGAATTGATCGTTTAACGTGTTCAGCAACTTTTGCACCTCTTCCGTAAAGGAATACGTGCGCTGGTTTTCGTGCAACCTCGATATCTCGAGGAACACGTCTGCCATATGTTACAAGGGGCCTTCAGAAACAGCAAGGGCAGCAGCTTCTGTTTCAGCGGGTGTCGGTCTCAAACAGTGTGGCGAAACGAAGAGGAATCTATCGCTAAGGCTATGTCCTTGATCCATGTGGCAGAGTAATCTTCCTCCAAAAGGTACTTGTGTAGCGCCAGGTATGCAGAAAGGGGTGTTAGCTGTTATTTCCCTTGCCTGTTCTGTGGCATACCTACGAGGAAGAGTGATGAGTGATGAATGTTTGCTTTACTAAGTAGGTGGAACAAATAAGAACAAGGTAACATAGAAAGGGACATGGGGGGGGGGACTTTTTCAGCACTCAGCTTGCAGATTCCTATTGAGAAGGCATCACAATTTCAAAAGGAAGGAAACCTCTTTTGCAAGGAAGAGGGTGTAGAAAGGGGGGTAGTCCATCTTCATCACTTGATGCTGCAGAATATTCCATCGGTTCACCGTCTCGGTCCCTGCTAGGAAAGTTATCGGGGCTTTGTGTTTCTTGTCCCAATGTGCGGCAAGGTGAATTTGACTGATCGCTAACACATGTGACATCAACATGCGCAGCGCTGTCTGCATCAATGCTTTCTGTGACGTTTAGTTTATCCTCTTGCTTACGTGTTTCATTAGTTTGACATCCCATCAACGATACAAAAACTTGTCTTCGTGTCCATATTTAAGATCACTTCTATGCAATCTCTTCCAGATCCATTTAGCTGCACTATCTGGGCTCAAGAATACTTTCAAGATGGCATTACCATTACCCCTTAAGTCTTCTGTAACATAGTCCGTGTCAACCAAGAAAACATTCTCACTTTCTTTTGCAACAAATGAATACAGTGGAACTGTAATGATTGCTGTTCCCTTCAGTATCTTGAGCATGGTAATCAATTCCGTTCTACCTGCATGAGAAAATGCCATTTCGTCTTTGCTCTTTTGCCCCAGTTTCATTCACAAAATGCTGTTGCTGTCACGAACAAGTTTGTAAGTGTCTTCCGCAGTGTATGGCTCCTCTTTCATTCTGTCGTCATTAATCTCTTTTTGGAACTCTTGAATGATGTTCTGACAAAATCAGATATGATTCACTTTGATTGACATGCATTATTGTAACTCTGTACATATAGTACCATTTGGGATTGATTTTTGTTTTGTTGATTTCAATATTTGACTCAAAACAAACATAACAATAGACCTTAAATTCGAATTCAAATTTATTCCAGGGGCAACTACAACTGATGAGCAGATTATTTCTTACTAGAAGAACCCCTATTTCTTATGATGGCATTAAGCAGTTCAATCGCTCACCTTCATATATTTCCCCAAAAAGTCAAAATAGCTTCTGGGTCGTGAGGATTTCTTCCATGGTTCACTGAGTTTTAGAGCAGCTACGTTCTTTTCCAATGCAGCAAGACTTGGACTGTTAGCGATGGAACGAAGAAGGTCCAGAACTTGAATAGTAATAGCATTGTCTTTGAGCAATAGAACAGCGTTTTTGAAGCATATCCATTGGCCTCCTATCTCTTATTTATTTTTCTATAACAGAGTGCGTTGGGGTCACCTCCTTGGGTCACACGGTACATTCTTGACTCAAGCTAATCCAAACATGCAGACAACCTTCTCTCTCTTGTTAGGCGATTTCTAAACCACAAGTAGAACTTGCAATGATTTAGGAAGTTCTTGCCAGTCATGTAATACAACTGTGGTTTCATCCTTTTCAAGCAAGCATTCAATTGCTTGTTTCTTTGGCTGTTGATTGTCTTTAACCCTGGGTACTTTGCCATATTGCATCCAATGCTGCAGCGTGTTAAGGAAAACAGAAATCAAACTGAACTACTTAATTATTCCAAAAAGTTGCCATGGCCAGTTTCATGATTTCTTTCAAAATCAGATCAATTTTATGGAACAACATAAATGGATGATACTATGAAAAGCACTTAATGGTTAAACACTATTTTGATAACATTAAGCCCACATATGCAGCTACTGATGTTTGTAGTTTTTATAAAAGGGAGCATATCCATTACCTTTTTTCAGCCAATTGGTTACAATTCCATTTACTTGGCATGCTTAAAGGCTCTTATTCAACCATCATGCCGTGCACGTGTCATCCCTTGGTCGACCTTTGTTCTCGCCATTTTCATGGCCCATAAAAACGACAACAGCAAAGGTTAACCAACAGAATACACGTGCAAGGCATGATGGTTGAATAAGAGCCTTTAAGAGAACTTTGGTTATAACGTATCTTCAATGGCTTTTTCATGGGAAAGCATAGTTTGAAGCATTATGATTATTGAAGTTTTCGCTGATCCCTGAAGGTTCCAAAATTCTGTTATGTTTTATTAATTTTGGTTTCTCCACCTGTTTCTGTGATGCTTCTTGCATGTGCCCATGCTCCCTGGAATCCCAAAAATAAGATCAACATCAGAAATTTAGAAAGATCTTTCCATTTTGATGAAAGTTATCAGCATTTTGACTTGAAGGCATTTAGTCCATATCAGTACTACCTAAGTGAAAACTGTATCCTGAATTTCCTGTGAAAATCTGATAATGGGCCTTTGGAATTGTACAATAGCTCCTTGTATAAAATTGGATGGAGTATGCAGTCTTGCTAATATCAATAGTTGTGGGGAACACAAACAGCTCAGTCCTTCCACTGTTCTTGGGAATTAATTTGGTCCTATTTCAATGTTGATACCGGGTGATTCAGAAAAAACGTGGGGCGTTTGGCGGACTGTGACATCGCATTTAGACACCTAATTGTCGTGAACTAATTTTTTCCGTGCAGCCAAGAGTTTAACTTAGATCGTGAACCTTTCCCAATCGAAATCGGTCATTTGATGCATTTGTGAAAAAAAGATTTCCTTCGTAAGGCCTTGTATCGGAGTCTGGCAAACTGATGAAATCTGTTGCCAAGCCCCTTCCGCATTTTATCTTGGCAAAAGTTACAGGTGCACGTGGTATTATCAGGGGAGAATGAAATAGTTAGGAGATACTATTTTCTCCCATGGGAGGTCTTATCATAACTTTCCCTGGGTACAGAATGTTTGAAAGACATCAATAATGTGAGCTTCCCTTTCTTCCGAAGAAGTTTCTTTCAAGCAGATCAACGTTCTGTAAATCGCAATGGGACGGCTTCCAGACAACACCTTTTCTTAAATCCTGGTTCATACTAAGTCTTTTGAGTCGTCAGAGTCGCGCAGAAAGATCCAATAGACAAAGGGCTCAAACTCTGCGTCTTTGTCTTCAGTCTTTTTGCACGATCTTAGCGACTGAGAGTGTGAACCAGGCTTAATTTTTCAGTATCCCCTGATAATGCAACGTGTACCTGCAACTCTGGCAGGGCTAAAATGCTGAAGGGGGTTGGTCAAAGATTCCACCAGATTGCCAGAGTCCCATACAAAGTCTTACGAAGAAAATCTTTTTTAAAAAATTCACTTAGAGACTGATTTCATTGGGAAAAGTTTTACGATCTAAGTTAGACTGTTGGCTGCATGAAAAAAATTAGTTGACGATGATCGAGTGGCTCAATACGACGCCACAGTCCGACAAACGCCCCACGTTCTTCCTGACTCACCCGGTATACATATACATACCGGGTGACCCAAAAAAAAACTTCACGAGCTAGATCATAACAAGCTCCCTGGAATCAAAAGCCATTACCAAATGCTTTCTACCACAGTTTAGTTGAAAGGCTAAGCTATATTTTGAGTCATTTTAAGCAATGGTCATTTCAAGCAATGATTACCATCCAAAAAACCAGATCCAAAGAAAATTTCTAATCCCGAATTCCTCATTTTGAGTGAAATAATCGCCATCATTTTCCAGTCAACATAGCGATGGATTAGAAGTCGTCTGGGGAAACTTTTGTTTGCAAAATGATTGACATCTGTTCTTCATTCAAATTTCATGCTCCAAAGCAAATTTGGAATTCAGCATTTTTCACACTTTCCAAAAAAGGGACTGGAAACGGAGGGAATGGTCCAAGAACTGAATGAATTTCCATATTTCTTAAACAGTTTTTCGGACAGTGCGCACGCACACCTTAAACTGACCAAGCAACATATCAAAAGATAGCGGAGCCTCTCAGCTACATGCTGATAACTTGCTTGCCTTCATAAAATTTGCTTTCAAGGATATATGTGTGATCTAGCTCATGAAGTTATTTTTGGGTCATCCGGTACGTATGTAAATAAAATTCAAACTTTTGTTTGATGAATGAGAAGATGGTTGATATCTGTAATGAATGGGCTATTCATACAGACTCAATGCTTTCAATATCATTCCAGAAAACTTATATACGTGTCCATCTTTTTAGTAAGTACTTACTCAAGATTCCATCGAGTACTCCTTTCTTCACTGGAGTTTTTCCATTACATCCATTTATGTTCATAGAGATCTGTTCCTCTCTTTAATAGAAACAATCAAATAAGAACAGGGCACAAGATGTGGCTGTTTTCTTGTTGCTTGCAGTACTTAGCTGCTCTTGAGTGATGTAGATTCCATTGCCAGTGCTTTCCATCTGCAGCAAAAGGGATATGAATGAGTTGGTTCAATCTAGATGTCTACAAGCTCAGTCTTGATGCTCCAGATATGAGGCCACACATGGTTTATTTGCACCACACACTATGTTTCTGCTTCAGGGCACAAAACATCTGCTCACACTGGTTTGAACCATCTTCACAAATGGAAAACCTTAAAACAAATGGAAATCCTTTGAAATGCTGAACATGCATTAATAGCCTGTTGATGAAGCCTTGTGTTTGAAAAATGAAAATTGTGTGTACTTTGCAGAAATGAAGTTGCTAGAAAGTGCATATCTTAGATGGAGCAAGATCCAGTTTCACCAGCCTAGTACAACTCTTTTGATCAAACCGCAAAGGGCAGCTTTTCAGAGAATCAGAAGTTTGTCGCCCTGCAGATTAATGATGCCGAACAGTGTTCACTGCTAACAGAATGTATACGTTTGTGGCTATTTGTCATAATGATTTTGAAAATTTAACTTCTCGACCAGTTCTCAACCTCACCTCTAGGACTGGGCTTTCGATATGTTTTGAAGCTTATTTGTTTGTTTGTTTGTTTCTTTGCCGCGAAAAGTAAGTCTAGTGCGCCTGCGCCGACTAAACATTGTTGGATGGGGGTGTTAAAACGCTCTCAACATCGCTCAACAAAATCGAGAAGCAGTTTCTTATGAAAAATATTGTGTATCATTTTCTGAGTCTTTGGAGTTTCTTAAGGGGTTCCTTGAAGGTTCCATAATAATCTTCATGTTCACAATGATGTCTGTACCTTAATACACATTTCAAAACAATGTTTATCGTGTTTAAGCCTTTTCACTGCTTTGGGCTGGCTTTCATATTTCGTATTATGTTGGAACTCTGGGTCTACGATCAGTCAGAGAAACATGACACAGGAAACAAGCGAAAATAACGTAAAACTATGTCATGGATCTCCTTTCTCAAAATGAATAGCCTTTTAAGTCATACTTTCTCAGTTCTAGATGAGTAGACGATCTGAGACGTGAGCTTTATCAGTTGTTTCTTTTGAATATGTGTATTGGGCCTAAAAGAATTGGAAACCTACCACCATTGCTTTGTGATTTGGGGGTCCGCCATTATTTGTTTTGACTCATTTTCTTGTGGTTTCCACTTGCTGCTAGTTTCCTACTAGTTTGTACTCGTTTCATAGTCGTTTTGACTTGTTTCCCTCTCATTTCTACTTGTTTCCTAGTTGTTTCTACTGGTTTCTACTCGTTTCCTAGTCGTTTCTACTCGTTTCATGTTATAGTAACTACGCAAAATAACTACTGTACATAGTTTCCTGGGTATGCCTACCAGGCACTGGAGTTTGGCATGTTCTATTCGCTGGACCCCAAGACCCCAGGACCCCAGACCCCAAGACCCCCGACCCTAGAAATAGATAAAGATACTTTTCATCATGTAAGTTTTTGATATCAAAGTGGTGGAAAATGAGTGAAAATGCAGGAAAACTGGAAAACCCTACCAGATGAAAACTGATGAAAACGTCTATGCTGATGAAATAGCCTAGCAAATGAAAACTGATAAATCTACCATGTAAAGAGCCATTTGACTACTGTACTGTACCAGACACATGCCAACAACGGAAGGGCAACTACTCCTTATAAATGACGGCAATTTTTAAGGACATTGTTTTGTTTCCTCAAAACAATTTTAGAGATTCTTTGATTAATCTGAAACATATCGGGTCGGGCGCTTTTGATGGAGAGACACTTGCACTGTCAAGGTTAGAAGTGGAAATAAAAAAGGTAGCGGAAAATTCCCCACCAGAGAAATTCTTGCAGTGAAAAGCCCTGGCCTGATACAGCTGATGCCATTACTAGTAGTATATAGTAGAGTGTAAGTTCCAGCCGCATAGTAGTTTTGCCACCCTTACTGCGCATGCGCAAGTCCATAAACTTAGTAAACACCACCTGCCATTGATCCATAACCCTTATTGTTATCGTTACTAAGCACCTTATTATTCCATAAAATAATACCTGCTATTGATCCATAACCCTTATTGTTATCGTTACTAAGCACCGTATTATTCTGTAAGAATACGTATTTTTACGTATTAATCCAGGTATTGTTGCGTGCGTATTCCGTGCGTATTCTCATGCGTACTGTCATGCGTATTCTACGTATTTTTTCAATACGTATTTATCTGTAATTACTCCATTCTTCTATATTTCTTGTTACTTAATCTTCAGAAAGTTCTATTGATAATTAGAGTCTACCTGACTCAAGTGTGTCGTATTATTAGTAGTACTCTCAATAAGGATATAAGGTAAGATACGGCTCCATCCTACTTTACATATGCACCATAGCATCCTCTATGGTTTATAAGCGCACGCTCAAAACACAATTTACCATCATAATAATAATAAGGCACAATGAATCAAGGAAGAGACTCGGTGAATAGCTATTCATTTTATATTTTGTTTCCATAATAAAAAAAACAGCAACAACAATTATAACCAATTCAATGTTCTATTACATTTTGAAAAAATTTGTGTTTATAATGTCCGTCCCTTCTATTACAGGTAGTTCGCATTCATCAAGTAGTCCAAATCGTGCAATCCAATCGCAAACCTTTCCATGTTTTGTCTTAGATAGTTTCATATATCGTTCTTCAATCATGCTTTCAACGAGATCACATTGTTTTGTAGTAATGATCCCACAACCATGTAACTTTAACGCTTCACTCACAGGCATGTCAAAGAAGACAGCATGTTGCATGTAATTATGATTAGTGGACAGACAAAGATTGCCGCTAGCCATAATGTACATGCACCTATGATTGAGCGTACATGGTTCTGAAATGATTTCTGTACTAGTAGTACCTTGATTGTTAAAAATAACTGCAACGAAAGACAACACGAAACAACCAGGCCATCTCAAACGAACATAACAAGCGAATAAAAAACAACAACTCTAATCTAACGTGAGCATGCTTCAATCGTACGATGCTCCTACGCAGCGGTAACTGTCAATCATAAATATGGTCATCACTTATAATGATAATAATAATGAGTTCTAAGACTCCCACTTGATGATCATATTTAAACAAATAAGTAAGTCATTGAGTCAATTTATCTCCTTTACTCCTAAATTGTCTCTAAATCTCTGAAAAGCAATCTTTGAAAGACCTTTAGTCATAATGTCCGCTAACATATCTTGAGTTGGACAATACTTAACTGAGATAGCTTTCAAATTTACTTGCTCTCTAATAAAATGAAATGATACATCAATATGTTTTGTACGATTGTGAAACTTAGGGTTCTTTGCAAGTTCTATTGCTCCTTGATTATCTTCAAAAATAGTAGATGGTCCCCTTTGTTCAAATCCAATATCAGCAAGTAATCTTCTCATCCAGACAGCTTCTTGACAAGCTCCACTCAATGCAGTGTATTCAGCCTCTGTTGATGATTTAGACACAGTAGCTTGTCTTTTGCTGCACCAACTAACAGTATTACCTTGAATCTGAAAGACATATCCTGAGGTTGAACGTCGAGTATCTAAATCGCCTGCCCAGTCAGCATCAGAAAAGCCAACTAATGTATGACTTTTATCATCAGCAGAAAACACGAGACCATAATTGAGTGTCCCTTGAATATATCGTAAGATCCTTTTAATACCTGTCCAGTGATCTTTTCCAGGTTTTGACATGAATTTTGAAAGTATGCCAACTGCTGCAGCAAGATCTGGTCGTGTGGCAGTAGTTGCATATGTCAAACAACCAATGATCATTTGATATGCTTGTACATCAACAGGTTTCTCATCATCTGACAACTGCTGAAATTTCCTTCCCTGTTCCAATGGTGTAGAAACGGGTTTGTATTTATCCACATTGGATCTCTTCAGAATCCCTTCTAGGTACTTTGGCTGACTGATAGAAAGTGTTCTTGACTTGCGATTTCGTTTCACAGACATGCCAAGAACATAATGCACTTCATCTTGATCTTCAACTTTGAATCTTTTTCCAAGTGTGATCTTCTCCTTTGTCAGCATATCAATGTTGTTAGAAAACAACAAGATATCATCAACATAGAGAGCAAGAATAATAAAATCAACCTTACCATTGCGCTGCTTCACTGACTTGACATACAAACATGAATCTGCACCGCTGTTTTTGTAAGCATCTGACTTCAGGAAACTGTCAATTGCAAAGTTCCAGCACCGTGCAGCTTGCTTCAAACCATAGATACTTTTCCTCAATTTGCAAACATGATTTGGTCTTTCCTTGTCAGCATAACCATCAGGCTGCTTCATGTAAATTTCTTTATCAAGATCTCCTTGTAAGAAAGCAGTCTTCACATCCATTTGATGAACTTCCCAATCACAAATATTTGCCACAGCTAACAGAGATCTAATTGAGCTGTAACGCACAACTGGAGAAAAAACTTCTTGATAATCAACTCCTTGAGACTGTGAATATCCCTGAGCGACAAGACGAGCTTTAAACCTCTCAACAGAACCATCAGCATTACGTTTCACTTTAAACACCCAACGACTGCCAACAACATTCTTCCCTTCAGGCAATGGAACAAGATCCCATGTATGATTACTTAATAATGAATCATACTCAGAATTTGTTGCTTCTTTCCAATACGTAGAATGATCTCCTCTCCATGCTTCAAAAATATTACTTGGCTCATTTCTGTCAGCTGTAAGAGCCTCTGCGGCATAAAATTCTTCTTCAACAAATCTAACAGGAGGCTTGCGCTGTCTTTGTGGACGCAAATTTTCCACTTCTCTCATAAAATTGTCTTCATACGTATCTCCCACTGGTTGGTTATCAATAACAGCAGGTTCATCAATTTCTGACTCAGCTTGATCAATGTTTTGTTGAACTTCTTCAATGATTTGATCTTTCTCAACAATTTGATCTGGTACATTTGGAACATCACAAATTGGATAAAAGAACTGCAAATTCAATTTCAATGATTGACCATTATCAAAATCATGAAACTCTTTCTCAACAAAAATAACGTCTCTGCTACGAATAAAACGACGAGACTTCAGATCATACAACTTGTAACCTTTGGTTCCATCTGGATAGCCAACAAATACAGATTTACGAGACTTCTCTTCAAATTTCTTGCGCTGCTCCTTTGGAATGTGAACAAATGCTCTGCATCCAAATACTCTTAAATGTGAAACATCAGGCTTACAATTAAACAGTGCTTCATACGGTGTGATTGCATTTAATGAAGTAGTAGGACTTCTATTCCTTAAATATACAGCCGTATTGACAGCCTCAGCCCAAAATTCCATTGGCATGTTTGACTGTGACAACATCGATAGAGCTGTTTCAACAATAGTGCGGTTCATTCTTTCAGAAACACCATTTTGAGCAGGGTTGTAAGGAACTGTGGTTTCATGTACAATCCCTTTCTCTTTCAAGTAAGCATCAAACACCTTTGATCCATATTCCCCACCATTATCAGATCGTAAGGTTTTCACATGATTTTCTGTTACCAATGTTTTCATTTGTCGTCCTGTAACATTTGTTGTGAAATTGACAAATTCTTTGAACTTATCCAGCACTTCATGCTTATGTTTAATAAAATAAACATGAGTGTATCTAGAATAATCATCAATGAAGGTGACAAAATATTGAGAACCTCCATGAGAATTGACAGACATTGGTCCACAGACATCACTATGAACAACTTCAAAAACTTCAGTAGCACGAGTGCTTACTCCTTTGGGATATGGGGTACGATGTTGCTTCCCCATAACACAAGGTTCACAAACAGATTTTCTTTCAGCTTTCACATTACAATCCATTCCCTCTACCATTTTGCTTTTCACCAACTTTGAAACATTGTCCATTCCTAAATGGCCAAAACGACAATGCCACAACTGCATATCAGTGTTATCCTTTGCAATGTTTAAATGCTCATCAGGAACAGTTTTCAGAATATACAGTTTTCCTTGCAATTTCACCAACAGCTAATAATTTTGAATTTCTTGAAATTCTGCAAACATTTCCTTCAAAATCAACAGAAGCTCCAAGTTTTGTCATTGCTCGAACAGACAACAAGTTTTTGTCAAGATCAGGTAGGTAAAGAACATCATGGAGTGCAATATGCTGAGCACTATCTTCTAGATCTGCAACAAGACGGTAAGTACCCTTGCCATATGCAAAGATTGTAGCATTATCACCAAGATTAACAATGCATGGTTGCTTGAATTCGACGTAATCAGATAATGAATCTTTATCAAATGTCATGTGTTGCGTTGCTCCAGAGTCGATAATCCATTCACAATTATTTACTACTTGATCAGAGGTAAACAATGCTTCCTCGTAAATAAATTGAACAGGATCATTGTCCTCAGCACAATTAGCAGATGCCTTGCTTCGCATATTACCACGTTGTGAATTATCCTTTGGAAGTTTCTTTGGACAGTCTCTTGCAAAATGTCCCTTTTCCTTACAGTTGTGACATGTTCCACGAAAAGGTTTATCATACTTCACCTCATTATTCACAGGACCACTTGGGCCACGTTCCTGTTTCCCCCTTTTGTGTCCCATTGATCGTCTGGCAGAAAAAGCATCTTCAGATTTTCTTGCATAAAAAGTATCCAAACTACGATCAGCATCATTTAAAAGCATACCTTTTACCTTTTCAAAGGACAAGTTATCTTCCCCAACAGCATCAAGAGCAGTGATTAAGGCTTTGAATTCTTCAGGCAAACTAGCAAGTAGTGTCATTGCCAATTCTGTATCATCAATACTCACTCCCATTTCCTTGAGCGGATCATGTAAGGATCTCAAATGTGATATGTGTTCCAACATATTTCCACCACTTTGAAATCGACAAGAATAATACTGCTGTCGCAATCTGACCTTTTGTAGGATCGACTCACGTGCAAACTGATTTTTGAGTGCATCCCACGCTTCCTTCGCAGTTTTCGTATCTCTGACATGAATTTGCTGTTCAGGTTCCACGGCCAAGCAAATATATGTCCACGCTTTCTTTGCTCGAGAGTTGAAGGCTCTCAACAAAGTTGCATCATCATCGCCGTCAGTACTAGTCGGAGCTTCAGCTGAACCATCTGCATGTTCAAACAGATCCAGACTCTCCAGATACAACCTCATGTTGAACGCCCATGTGCGATAGTTAGCTCCGTTCAGCTTTGCAAACTTCAGCACGTTCATCGTATCAACAGATGACGAGGCCATTCTTCAGTGCGAGAAAAAACTCAACACAAAACTCTCTGTTCGTTTAGCCCATGTTTATCCAGCGTTCTGGGCCCATAACCTGTTAAAAATAACTGCAACGAAAGACAACACGAAACAACCAGGCCATCTCAAACGAACATAACAAGCGAATAAAAAACAACAACTCTAATCTAACGTGAGCATGCTTCAATCGTACGATGCTCCTACGCAGCGGTAACTGTCAATCATAAATATGGTCATCACTTATAATGATAATAATAATGAGTTCTAAGATTGATCAGTCATAATGTTCTTTTGCTTGTTGCGTATACAAGTGATGCTTTTCATGTTTTCATTTGGTAGTAACTTAGTGTTCCAGTCGTAGCAATAGAAACCATGAAAGATAGCATCTCGTTCTTCTTTTTGCTCTTTCCATAACTTGAGAGCGGCATCTACTTTATTTTCAAATTCTTCCCGTTTCAATGAGAGGTTTAGTATTGATCCTCCAAATAGGAAGAGTTCATCTTCTGGCTTTTGTTTCAATGAATCCGGCGTTTGAGTTGATTTCACTCATCGTTGTTTCTTTCCTCCAGGCATTGGATCTGTACCAATATCTTTAGTTGTTGCTTTACGTTTCATGCCAGCTTTGGGTAGTATAGGTACAAAGTGACTGATGTGGTTTCGTGGCAGCGGTGGTGGTAGTGGAGCAGCAGCAGTAGCAGCGTGAGGTGGTGCTGGTGGTTGTGATGAAGTTGATTGGACGACGACATTGTCTTCTTTTTCACATCGTTGGTTGATTCCATGCTTATGAGCAAACTTTAATATCTTCTTGTACTTTTCAGGTATGACCGTTGTTAAGAAGTTATTGAAATTGGTTCCTGTTATTGGTTGTAGCAAGCCATTTGCAGATTCTGATAAATCACATGTTACTTCCAAGATTTTGTTGCGATGGGATAGGATTTGTTCGTTGGTAATTTGTTCCAAGCCACTAATGGTATCAAGGCCATCGATGATTTCTTTTACTTTTGTAGTAATCATTCCACAATCATCCGCGCATTCATCATGTTCCCTTAAATGTATTCCAACTTCAAGTAACAAAGATTCTCGAATGCATGGTTTGCTAAGTAGATATTTTGTAACATCAATACTGGCTAGGTTTGCAATTGCTTCATCGTAATGTCGTTTACCAAGACCTATCAATTCCTGTGCAAACTCATGATGCAGTCTCTTTTCCATATCCTCTTTGAGTTTGGCAAGAATGTATTCTTCTTTGGCTTGGAATCTGTTTAGTTTGTCCAATATGTCTGCTTTCATGGCGACGAAGGACAGTCCATTAAGTTCATGTTCGACTCTTACATTTAATGCATTAAACTGCAGTTGATCTTTAAATGCATTGGTTTGATCTCAAAGTTCTTCAGCCTCACGTTTATTTTTATTGATGGTATCGGTTAATATCATGATTTCTTTCTCCATTAATGCAATTTTTTCGGCATGTCGTCGTTTTAGTTCATCCAATTCGTATATGGCTCGTGTAAGGGCACCATGGGATGCGTCGGCTGAGGCAATTGACTTATCGTTCATCGCAGTAAGACACTTGACTTGTTCCATTAACTCTTTATTCTTTGCAGCTAGTGATTGTAGGCTATCAGCATCTTCAATGAGATTGAGTTTATCTTTTAACTCAACGATTTCTTTCTTTAATTCGACGACTACGTCAGTGGCGAGGATTTCTTGTTGTATATGAATACAGCGTTCATTTCCTGTGTTGAGTAATTCCAATAGCTGAAATTTTGCAAAGTGCACTCGTCCTTTGTCACTGTGAGGATGTTCCTCAGCTCGGCATTGAGGACATTTGAATGTGTGACGAAGGATGCCATCATCATTGTATGCAATGCGATAATAACATTCTGTGCATAGATAGTGATGCATACATTGTCTCGTACTTTGCCACTTTAATTGTAATGGATCGTCGCTTAGTTGAGACCATTTTCATTTGCATACGATGCATTCTGCGTTTCTATCTCGACCTGAGATGTCGTATACGCCACTGCTGGTTTCCAAAGCTGTTGTTGCAATGTTCTCTAAAAGGTTTCGTTCATTGTCGTAATCAGCCGCCATTTTGAAAAAAAAAAAATTGGCAGAGCCTTCGGCCAAAATCAAAAGTGATATGATGATGACTGGTTTGGCCGTCTATTTATGTAAAATTTAGCGTAATACGTAACACGTATTACGTATTACGTACCATACGTACGTATGTACGTAATGTATTGTATGTACGTGATATAGGTATGTACGTATGGAGATTACGTTTATTTGTAAAGTTGAAACGTATTGTGATGATGATGGAAGATTATTCAAAGAGTGATGAATTTCAACGCTGGTTGGCAATGTGGGGTGCGATTTACGTTCATCGTTATGATCTAAGAAAACGCGACGAGTGGTTGACGATATGGGGGAAAGTATATGCAGAGAGGCGGTTTATTGAAAATGAATGGCGACGAGGACGAGCACGTGATGATGGTCAACCTTCACCAATGAGGAGGAATCCTTACGCACTTAACAAAAACGAACAAGAGTTTTCGCATCGTATGGCCGATGCTGGGACACCTACTGCTAGGAATGTTTACGGTGGTCACGTGCCATCTTATGACGAAGCGGAAGCTGAACGAAGGGCACGTCATTGGTTGAGGCAGTGGAGACGCTTTAATGAAACGGATGATGGTTATGAATCAATGTAGATTGTAGATTGTAGATGATGATGATTATTATGATGATATCATGCGTATGAAAAACAATTGATTCTTTTTATTGTCTAAATTCTTGACTGGGCGGCTGACCGTAATACGTAAAATCTATAAGTTGACCAATCACGTGACGATGTAAAATCGGTAAGTTGTCATGTCACGTGATATATGCGTATTACGGGAATTACGTATTATGCGTATTACGTAGTAGTATTAGAATCATTATATAAGGTCGCGTATGAACGTTGCTTGGTGTGTGTTATGCATGCATGCATGCATGATGGAGACACCACCGCGGCGGTCAATTGATGAAGATGGCGATACGTATTTAAGTAACGATACGTACCTTCAATTACTATCAGATGAAGTCTTAGATCATGACGATGATTCTACTATTGGACCTATTGTAACTGAAGAATTGTTTCATAAAGAGAGTAAGGATTATGGAGATTTGCACGATTTAATGTATCATGATTATCATTCATTTCATGAATTTCAACAGGATGTTTCGTTTGAAGTTAATTGGCAAGCTGGTGAAGATGATCATCGAAGAGAGTGGAGTGATGGAACGGAACAAAGACATGCTACGAAGAAAAGATTGGATGCTGATTTGCCTTACATCAATTATGGTAAGGGAAAATTTGGTGAGATGGTTTTGTTTCCAGGAAAAGATGTGAATTATGCGATGGTAGATCAGCGCTATCCTGTTTTTAGGCATCGTATGATGAATTTTTATATTGGGTCATTGTATGGGTTTCAAGATCATCTCAATCGTTTTACAAAGCCTCAGTTTATAGGACGTTGTTATAACGTGAATGGAATTAATTCAATGGATCCTCAGCGTTATCAAGGACTTGTTGAGTTAGACGAGTACGGAGGGGATCATGGTTTAAAGAAGAAACAACCATTGGCCGTAATGAAAGCAGCTCAACATCCACGAAGAAGATATGATTTTAATGATGATTGCAATGATGTAAGGTATTGGAAATGTGAAGTGGATGACAGGCTCCAAAGATATTTGATATCAACATGTGTTGCACTCACAATGGTTTGGATGATATTGTGACAGTATTCGATCCAAATAACGATGCATGGTCTACACTGAATCACATTGATCAACATCGAACTGGTGCTAGGGTTAAACATTATGAAGATGGTGGCAGGTGTACCAAGTGGAAGAGTCCTGGTCACGTATGGTTGGAGTTACCAGCTGATGATGTAATTGTAGAATTTGGTGGAAGTGACAGACCGTTCATAATGGATCAAACTTTTTGTCTGACGCGACCCCTTCATCGTCGTTTGGTTGAAGATGATAAAGTATCAGCATTAAAGCGACCTGATGATCCTCATTATAAGAAGAATGTTAATGGTAATTTGACTGTTGATAGGACGCCATTGTCCACATTGGGAACATCCTCAAGTCTGTCAATGGTTGAAGGTTCTGATGAAGTCATCAAAGTTGGAGGAAACAAGGAAGAAATGACTTCATCATTGCATCAATTAGAACGAACTGGTGTTGGACGTCAGCGAAGGTGGATTAAAGTCCTCAATGATGATGATGATAGGTGGAAATTACAAAAGAAGATGTGCAAGAATGATGATGTTGTACGTCAAGCTACGGAGGAAATAATGAAGCAAGGTGATTTGACTTCGGAAGGAGTTAAAGATAAGATTCAAAGGGTAAAGTTGGAGGCTACTGGGACTTTTTGTAATTCATTGTTAGATGATGAAGAGGATGCAAGACCTGTGGTAATGGGGAAGATGACAATGAATGGCAGTGTACAAAGCTGATTCATTGTCAAATGTGGAAAGAAATGATTCAAGATGAGTTGAATGATTTCAGAAAGTTCATGAAGTATGCTTATGGCTCAGAAGTTGAAGAAGCACATTTTACAGCAGAAAAGCCATATTGTGATAATGATAATGAAGAAAAGGAAATTAGCATCCCAATTGTTTTGCAACATTCAATTGAATGACGAAAAAGAGAAAGGGACAATGAACGTGGTTGTGAAAGACAATCAACGTGGGATGTAGCTGCAGAATTGTTTGATAGGGAAGGTTATCGGGGGAATTGGGCAAGGAAATCAATGGAAGATGCGAAATTTCAAGATGTTGTTACTCAGAAATTCAATGATCAATGGGAATTTATTTGGCAAGATTGGGAAAAAAATCCTTTAACAAGAGGTTTTTACATTGAAAAGAAGAAGAAAATGGAACAATGGAAACAATATCGTACGGATCATAAATATAGCATTAAATATGAGGATATGTACAAGTTGAAACGTTGGGAAATTGTGGCAAGTGATCGTCATGAAATATCTGACATACGTAATGTTTACCCTCATGATAGACAATTGGAACATTTGAAAAAATGTGGTTGCATGGCGTGGACATGTAAGCATGCTAAAATATCATTTGAAGAATGGAAAGAGCGAGAAGAGAGGATGGAATTGTGGTTGGATGGTTGGTACAGAAGGGATTTTGATGTGAAATTGGATACAGAAGAAGTACCAAATTTGTTAACTGCAGGCGAGAATCTATTTTATGAGTCTGATGTTGCAAGAGAGGGAGTAGAGGAGATGAATGCGAAGTTGAAGGAGTTGTCGAGGCAAAGGGGTCGTAGGATAGTTGAAGCTGGTAAGGTTGTTGAAAATAGTTTTGATGGAAGGTATGAAGGTAGTAGGTGGACAAGCTTTGATGAAGTGGATAATTATGTGAGATGTGCGCAAAAGAGGCATTTGGAGAGTGGTTTTACATGTGATCGTGAGGAATGTGTAAAGAAGAATTGCAAGGGGAATGCTCATGATGATAAGTGTAAGATGGAAGATTTGCGTTATTTGTTGTCAGATGATTGGGATTACATTTCGTTACCAATGAATAAGAAGGACATCAGGAAAGACTATCATAGTGACATGGATAGACTGATTAATGCTAGGAATATGTGGGGTATGTTATGGGCCGAAGAATTGTATCGATTGCGATGTGTCGACGTGAAGGCGTATGCATATCAATCAGCCTTGTTGAGTTGTGATTGGAATAGGGATACGTTGGAAACTAAGGGGATGTTGATAGATAACTTAGACGAAGAGCTGTCTGACGGTTTGAGACAACGATTGGTTGATAGAGGATTGAGATCATTGACTGAGGAAATGGACTTAGCTTGTAGGATTGTTAATGCTGAATTGAAGAAGAGGGGTGCAGCAAAGGATACATTGCGTAATAGGCATATGTCATTGCAAGCATTTCACAATATCATTCGTAGTTCAGAAGCAATGAATGATAGGTACATGTGGCAAAACCAACTTATCAAGACATATGATGTGAAACATGGATGGATGCGTGATACGTTGCCAACTAAGTTGCAAGACATGCTGGATGCAGACTGTCCAAAGTTTCAGGAGGGCGTAACGAGCGTATGCCGTTCTTGTGATACAGATCGTTGGAATTATGAAGATCCAAGCAAGCCATGTGATGGAAAAATATGTATGCTATGTCAAGGTCCAAAGGCAAAACGAAATCGAAAAGAATTTTGGGAGAATTCAGAGTCATTATCACGTATTCATAGTTACAATGATGAAAATGCGATTCATCCTCAAGAAGAACATTTGGTAAAGAGGTGGAATGAAAATTCACAACCATTTGCAGGTTGGTTACTAAGTGCAGAAGGAACTTGTAGGCATGGTAGGTATACTAGATGTGGATGTTACAGGCAAAAGCCTGCCAATTATGGAATGTTGAAAAATTTTCCAGAGCAAGAGGAAAAGCCTTGCATTGAGTTGCATAATTATAATTTTGGTTGGAACATGGGTTTTCATGCATATTCATCAAAGGTTGGATTGGGAAATACTCCCGTACGTTTTACAGGAGAATTGGTTCGTCCATATGACCTGAGTGTGGAAGCAAAGGATGAAGTAAGGTTGTTGAAAGATCGTTTAAGGGTCAATCAACCATTTGGTTGGCCACGCGGTATTTGGGACAGGTGGCACGAAGTTTCACCAACACGTCCTACTCCTAGAGGAAGATTGCAAAATTATCCTCATTGGAATCCTGCTGTTAATTGGAATGTTGAAGGTCCTCGTTTGATTGGTCATGGTTATAATCGAACTTATTCACGAGAAGATTATTATCAATACTTACCAACAAAGAGACCAAATCCATATTTGACTCAAGTAGCTTATTCCATAGATTCTACCAAAGATTATGATGCCTTTTTGGACTTTCCTTGTTGGATAGACAATACAAAGCATTGGGCATGGGACAGTTCATATGATGAAAAGCCAGAAGAAGAAGGAGGCGTTCCAATACCAATTAGGTGGTTGGATGATCAGGATACTGCAGTGCTCAGAGGTCAAATGTGTTTGTCTACTCCTATTACAAATGTTTGTGAGGAAGCTGGAGGCAGTTTGGCACATTCTGATCGAGATGCATTAAATGGTTATAACCCACTTAATCATAAAGGTGTGCGTCATCTGATGTTGTATTTGAATTCAATGACAAGTCAATTGAGGGAAATTTTGTCAGTCAATGCAATGTATCGCAATCACTTTGGAATGCCAATTAAACAGATGTATTATGGAGCATTGCATCAAGAAGCCAAGATAATGAGACATTATAAGCAGATGGCAAATCCCACAGTTGCTGCAGTCGTTGAAGGTCAACAGCTTGGAGTTGCAACAATACAAAGAATGAATTTTTTACGAGAACATCGTGAATTTGAACGAATGTGTGCTACGGATGTTGGACATGGTTTTTGTTTTATGGATGTTTTAAAGGCGAGAATTCCAAACTATATCATTATAGAACATTTGATGCAATCGCTAAAAGATGATTTCCATCGAATGACAAACGTACCGTATGAGATGCCTAATCATCCTAGCTGTCAAATAATCACAAAGAAACGCATTTTGAATACGGAGAAGTTGATATTACATATGGCATACATTGGTTATGATGATATGACATACTTTCAGTCTTGTTACTCATGAATATACAGATGCAAGTGTCCGTTGATCATTTAAACAACATTATTGACATTATTGACAACATTATTGACATTATTGACAACATTATTGACATTATTGTCTTCTGAAAACTTGAGTTTTTTGCTGCTAGATGTTATTGTTGTTGTAGCATTAGGTTGATTATTATTATCAGCACCGCAATTACTTTTGTCGTCTGGTTTTTTGCATTGTTTCAAATTCTTCTTTGTAGTAAGATCTTGATGGTCATTATTCCACCACCACTTGGGATCAAATTCTCGATAGAAAACTCGAGTGCTTCCATTGAACAAAGTAATTCTGGTTTCAATGGTCATTGGACTCATGCTCTTGTTACGATGACAAATCAAACTTTTTGACATGTGCTTTATTGGATAGGCATCAATAAACATGGGAAAATTTTTTGCTTCAGAAATATCAAAGTCATTGTTAACATTGCGTTTGCTCAATGAGGAGTATTGAAGCCATAGTAACTTTGCTTTTTTCATCTTTTTGGGGCTGGCACGAGGTATGATGAATAGTGTCCTCAATGCCTTTTGAACTTGAAATTTATACAATCCAGCAAGGATATCAGCATGATGTCGCTTGTGGGTGTTCTTGAATATGTTTTCATATTCAATGTATAATTGCTGGTAGGCTTGTAATTTCTGACGTTGTCGTCTCTTAAAAATGGCCGTTTCCCAATGTGGTGTGCTAGTATCTTTATAAGCTTCATTCATGAGATTTTTCATCCACGTTTTAGGTGAATTATTATCATCATCACTATCACCAGATCTTGTGGAAGCATTGGAATCATCATCTGCCGCTCTTGCTCCAGAATTGGTTGATGCATTGGGAAGATCATTGGATGAGGACGAGGTTTCATCATTTGCAATCGTATTGGATTCAGCATTATCTTCTTCAATACCTTCATCATCATCATCATCATCATCGATATGAATACCATCAAGATCAAATTCAACATTATTGCGTAACCATGATGACGACAATGAACATATGCCAGTGGGAGAGCAACTGGAAGATGACTTCATAATGTCTGATTCAATTAGAGGTCGTGAGGGATCTGCTGAAATTAAAGATCGGCATGCTCCAAAGCATCGTGGAACGAACACCTCTTCACCACTGGCTACTTGTTTAACGGCATCCTGCACTTCATCGCAACTTCCATTGTCGAATTCACATTTGCAACCAACAGCATGTATGACAAATTTCGATGGACCAGTAGTGCAAGGAGAAGATGCAAATGAAGAACTAGATGTAATTGCATCAATATCGTCATTTGTTAGCAATTCATTTTCTAATCCTTCATCTACTTTGTTGTTGAGCATTAATGATGATGATTGCAAGTTGGTATGGAGTGATATGGGTACTTTGATTCCTCCTGGAAATTCTATGCGATCTGCAGTTGGATCATCATCATCATCATCATCATTGACGTTATCGGCATCATCATCATCAAGTGGACATCGGTCTTCTTCATCTCCAACAGCAGCGGTCACCACGGATTTGAATGCTACAGGTGGTGGTGCTGATGTGTACATGACATCATCTGACTGTCACAGTGCAGGTAGCCAATCAATTGCATGGACATTGGGAACATTTGGAATAATTAAACCATCCAGGTATGGTTGGTTGCATTTAGTTAAATGTTCATATTTCTTGTTGGTTGAGGATATGTGCAAATCATACGAAGTGCAATGACTCAATAACCATTCATGGGAAATATTGCATTTTTTGAAAAATGAATGTAATGAGTTCATTGTGCTTATGGTCTTGCGAACTCTTAACCATACCAGTGAATTCTCTTCAATTCCGTGAATCACGGACGTATTGATCTCATAATCCATTTTCCGTAATACTCGCCTGGATTCAATTGCATCCCTTATCTTTTCATTGAGCAAGTGTTGAAAGCTCAGAGCGTGATGTGGTGATTTTAATGAAAAGCATACTTCCGTAAATAGATGATGTTGTAATTGACTACTTGTCAATACAGGAGCATCAACATCCAAGTCTTCTGGTTCATGACTAAGAATAATAGGAGGTCGTGTTGCAATTACAGGATTGTTTCCAACTTTAATTGATGTCATTTTTTTTTCTACCTCCTTACAGTATTTATGTACCAGAAAAATACAACTTGTTTACCGATGTGAGGAACGCTACGTTATTGAGTGGTAATCAATCGATGATTGAAAAAGATGCATTTGTCTTGTCTAATGTACCTAAAGATGGTAAAATAAGTGGAGAAACTGTTACGAAAATTGATTCTTCTGATAAAAAGAAGTTTGCTCCGTTGGGCATTTGCATTGGTAAAACAGCTATTGGAAGAAAGCGGAATTGCCAACAATCTCATGATGATGCTGATATGGAACCTACGAAAAGGTCAAGATTATTCTTAAATGATGATGATGATAACTTCTTGTTGTATGATAGCTTAGCTGGAGAATTGGTGAGAATACGAATGCCTGTGGAACTTGGTAACAAGAACAATATTAAAGAAAGATTTACTTGCAAGAATAATAACGAACCAATTGAGGTGAAAACACTAGAACATTTGTTTGTATTGGCAGCAAAGGCGTTTTTACTACGTTTTCGTTTGACTGATGCTATGTTACATGATAAACTGGATGAGTTTAAGGTATTGATAAATGAACATTTGTGTCAATCGGATGGCTCAGAAAAAGGAGGAGATGATTCTAAATTTTTGCCATTGGAATTTAGACATCATGGACCAAGATTTAAAAATCTTTGTATAGCTTGTGGGATAGCCGGGGTGGTTGATTTTGAAGAAGTTTGTTGTGGTAAACATACGGGAAACGCACCACCAAAATGTGGTGATGAAAATGAAAAGAGGCGATACTTGTGTAAGAATCATTTGGTTGGAGGATTGTGTTTTTATTGTACCATTCTCAATCGAATTAATCGCATGACATTAATAAATGAAGAAATGAAGAGACAGGGAACCATTCTTTCCATTTTCTACTTACACATTTACGCGAAACAAGGGATACAGAGGAAAAACTTGATGAGCTTGCTTGTTTCTTACTTTGCTTTCCAAATAAACAGAAAATTTGCGAGCTCCGCTATCTCCTAGATCCAATGATCAGTCCATTCCGTACTCATGGTGGTCCGGTTGATACACCCATTTGGACAGACAACTCGTTACTGTAATTTGATAGCTCGTTATTAGTTGTTATGTCGTTATTAGTCGTTATGTTGTTCCACGGTTTACAGGAACCCCTTCAATCTTGGCCAAACACACTGGTCTTGCTGGTTGCTTGCAAGTGTTGTCAAGTATATCATTGAAGTTATACTACGTATGCAGCAGTGCTCTACATATTACACAGAACATTAGCTGGTGAGTTATTATGCTTTGTACTTGTATTTGTTCTTGATTTGTTTATTTATTCATTGTTGTGTTGTTTGATCGTCTATCATGTCTTCTTCATCTTCATCATCTATGCTGCAATATACTTGCAATGACTGTGCATGGAATGGTGGTGATTTAACTCAACTACGCCTTCATCGTCAACGATATCATCATCATCATCCTACTACCAATAGCAGCGCCGCCAGCAAAAACAAACAACAAGCAAAGAATAACAACAAGAAACATTGGTCTTGTAGTCATTGTTCTTATAACGCAACATCTCGAACAAAGTTAAGGGATCATGAGAGAAGTGAAATAAAACATGCAAAGAATGTACAGAGCAATTTAGAAATGTTTCTCAATTAAAACGCCATTTGATACAAGTTCATGGAAATAAAATTATTCATCGATGTGACCATTGCAATGCTGAATTTCCTTCAAAATGGTCATTAAAGGAACACAATCGACAGATTCATGCAAAATATGTATGTAATCAATGTTTATACAACAATAAGTTTATGACAGAATCTGATTTAAACAAGCAGAATACCGTCGTTCATAAGCCTGAAAATCAATGTACGTTTTGTGGATATGGATTTCTTGTCAAAGTAAACTGCATCAACATATTGTATCAAATCATTATGATTATCCTTGTTATTATTGCGGTAATGGTTATCCAACTCAACGACAATTATATGAACATCAAACCAAACACTGTAGGAACAGCTTCAAATGCAAACATTGCAATGAAACCTATGATGACTTGATAACTTGCCAACGTCATGAAATGCAAACTCATGGCAAGTATGGTATTTCATTCGAGGCCTTACCAACTCTAAGAGCTACTCATATGTTTATCAATTATATGAAGCATGAAGCAGAACCATGGATATCAGATGTTGATAAGGTGATTAGTAAGCAACCTTACTACTTTGATACGGTAATGCGAGCTGTAAAATCAACCACAAACATGTTAAGAGGTCGAGGGGTGGATGTTGATAATCGTGAAGTTAACAATCACATCATAAGGAATTCTGTTAGATCAGGAAGATCATCAACAATTGAAGGCATACGAAAAGTTTACTTGGAGCATGCATCAGAAATGATGACTCATTCCCAGAGAAATGAAGATAGAGATTTATTAACCTATAACATACATTTGATATCAAAGATACCATTTGAAGAGCAAATAGCAGACATTTTGAATTCTATTTACAAAGAAAATGAAAACAATTTGCCTTATAAGCTAAGTTTGATGTTTGCATTCATGCTGTTTACGCCTAGTACGGGACGTGTGGGATATTGGCATGCAAACAGTCATTTAAGTCATGATTCTAGATCGAATGATAAAGATTTGTTGCAACAAAGAGACAATGTATGGAATATAACCAACGAAGCTGACATGAAATCCTGTATCAATGATGTACAGAACAATGACTTTTTTACCTTGATGAGGAATCAATTGGATGATTCAAATTCAATAATATTAAGATGTACAAATGTACGAATTCAAACATTTCCTGTGGCAGATAATGCTGTAGGACGTGGAAATAATGAAAGTGATGATGATGATGATGATGATGATGATGATCATGATGACGATGATGATGATGATGAATTCATCATAAATGACAATGATCAAGAAGAAGAAAAAAACTTTGAAGTTAATGATGATGATGCAGATGAAAGTAGTAGGGATGTTGCTGCTAGATCCAGGGAGGAGGAGGAAACAGAACAAGAGCGATCAAATAGGATTTTAAAAGGATTTCTTAAGAAGAAATGTAATAGTCAAGGAAGGTACTTATGGAGCAAAAATAATTTGAGAACCAATCATAAAAATACTTGAAATACAAAGTGCTTTTTTTATTGCTTAGCAGTACGAGAATTATTGTATGATAATAATTATACAATAAGAGATTTCTTTGGAATTGATAGAGATGAGGAGATAAAGGAAAAAACCAAACAATTATTTGACAAATATGCGAGAACATTCAAGTTGACCGCTGTAGACAGGACGATGTTTAATGGCGTCCATTTTTCAATCATACCCCAATTAGAGCATTTGTATGGATATAGGATCAATGTTTATACTATTGAATCGATATATAATCCTGATGTTAACGCAAGTACAATGCACTTTGATACTGCAGCAATGAGTAAGAGTAGATTTGTTTACAATACCAAGAAGCGGATGGACTGATTTTTTACGATAATCATTACTATTTGATATTGGACAAAGATGCTATTTTAAATGATCGATTCATGTGCTTCAAGTGTGGTCGGCAGTTTTCTAGACTTCAAGGCTTACAAAGGCATACGAGAGAATCATGTGAACTAGTAAAACCAAATGAACAATATGTTAGTGGTGCAGTTCAAAGTTCAAGGTTGCTTTTAGATCAAATAAAAGAGATTTTTGATGTTCCCGATGATGTATTACCCAGATTGATATATAGTAATTGTTTGTTCAGAGGTCTCGTCCATATCACCACAAGAGAAGCTTCTTGGTTTGATCTATTTATCTCAGCGATATCTTCATAACTCAATGATATTCAACGAACTAAAACATACAAATCTACGCTTGTATTTATACCAAACATCAGTCCAAAGTCCAGCTAAACTTAGTCCCAGACGCTTTTGTCTGGGAAAGTATAAATACTACTATTTTACTACAAATACGTCTCATGAGAGTTCCTTATTCCTGAAAGTCTGGATCTTGTTTCTCGCGGGAGTTTGACCTTTCGACTCAGAGGTCAAAGTCCTTTTCACTGTTCATAACACTCCCCCGCAGTCCAGTACGCTGGACTCTATCTCGTCTTCTCATCATGTGGGACTAGCAGAATCAACTTCGTGATCGGTCTTCTATGTATTCCATGCGTCGTCTTCACTTCAGCTGAGCGCACAATCCCCTTGTCATCACCATTGACTTCAACTATCCTTCCAAGTAGCCAATGTCCCCGTGGTTGGTTGGCATCCATGACAAGGACAACATCACCTTGCTGTATGTTCCTCTTCTTCTCATTCCACTTTGATCTTTGTTGGAGAGTAGGAAGATACTCCTTTTGCCATCTTTGCCATATTCTATTGACAACGTTTTGACAATGCAACCACCTCTTTTTCAAGGATGTATGCTGACTTTCTAGATCATGCTGTAGGATCAATGTTGTACATTGGTTGTTCAGAAAATGCGCAGGTGTCAATGGTTCCATATCATTAGGATCATTACTGATGTACGTCAGCGGTCGGTTGTTCAGCATTGCTTCGCACTCTGTAAGTACTGTCATCAATTCTTCGTCAGTCAGTTCTGCACCCTTTGTTGTTACAATCATTGCTCTCTTTGCTAGCTTGACTAGTGATTCCCAAACGCCTCCCATATGAGGAGCTGCCGGTGGGTTAAAGATCCACTTGATGTTTTCATCTGTTAAGCGATTATGCAACTTCGGATCCTTGATCCATTTGCTCAGTATGTCTTGCAATTCCCTATCTGCACCAACAAAATTTGTACCACAGTCAGAAAACATTTGCAGTGGTTTTGATCTCCTTGAAATGAATCTTGTGAAGGCCTTCATAAAATCATCTGTTGATTGAGAATAGGCAAGCTCAATGTGGACGGCTCTGGTCTGGAGACAAGTAAACAATACGCCATACCTCTTTTCCCGTCGACCACCTCTGTATCTTGCTTTGGTGATAATGGGGCCAAACAGATCTACACCAGTGAACTTGAAGGTACTTCCACATGCCTTCACTCTCGATGCTGGAAGATCAGCCATGACTTGCTCCAGAGGAACTCCGCGTAGTTTCTTGCACACGACACATGATCTCAAGATTTTCCTCACCATTGCTCTTCCTTGAACTGGCCAATACTTTGATCTGACTGCATTTAGAACATAATTTGCGCCGAAATGTTTCACTTCTTCATGGGTTTCTCTGATGATCAACACTGTTAGGTGAGACTGCTTTGGTAGAATGATTTGGTGGCGACTCGCATATTCAAGTGAAGCTCTTCTCAATCTCCCTCCAACTCTGATCAATCCTTCTTCATCAATGAATGGATTCAGATCGTAGATGCTTGACCTTTTTGACAGCGGCTTCTTGTTTGAAAGATCATGCAACTCTCTCTGGTAATTTTTCTTCTGCTCCTGTTTGATGAGCCACTGTTCTGCTTCTTGGAGTTCTTCAACACTAATGGTTTCCAGTGCTACATACTCTCCTCCGCATCGTCGTTGTTTCCACAGTCTGAAGGGTCTTCTTACATACGCAACAACGTTTCTCAACTTCTTTAAACTTGAAAATAATTCTATTTCCAAAACTTCACTCTGGGTGGCAACTTCGACGGTATGTGTCACTTTCCTCTGTTCAGCTGCAACTGCTTCGTGATCTTTGTCTTCTACACTTCGAGGCCAAACGTCGTCTGACTTCTTCAAAAATTCAGGGCCACTGAACCACTTGTTATCGCAGTCTTCCAGCTCGTAAAGATTGATACCTCGAGAAGCAGTATCTGCAGGATTTTCCTTCCCTGCGACGTGATGCCATTGATTTATTTCAGTTGATTCTTGTATTGATGCAACTCTGTTTGCCACAAACGGTTTCAACGTACGACTTTCAGACTTAATCCAGGCCAGTGCAACACTGCTGTCTGTCCAGAATGAAATTTTCGCCAAAGGTAGATCCAACTGCTTTTCAATGAACTGCATGAGCTTTACTGCCATCAAACACGACTGGAGTTCTAGTCTCGGAATTGTCATCACTCTGAGTGGTGCAACTTGTGTCTTTGCCATCAGCATGTGAACTTGTTCAGCTGATCCATTTTCCTTGACTATTCTCAGATAAGCAACAGCTGCCATTGCCTTCTCAGATGCATCTGAAAACACATGTACCTCCAGTTTCTTCCCATCAGCTTTATCAGCATTGATGTGTCTTGGAATTTTGATTCTTTGCAAACCTGGTAGTTGATCATGCCAAGCTAGCCACTGTTTTGTCATGTCTTCATCTAACAGATCATCCCATTCCAATCCTCTTCGCCAAAGATCTTGCAGAAGTATCTTTCCAGTTATGAGGAATGGTGCAAGGAATCCACATGGGTCGAAGACTTTGGAGATATGACTCACAACACTTCTTTTTGTCCATGAAACGTCATCTTCAGAAGTACGGAATGTGAATGTATCAGTCATAGGTTCCCAGTTTAGTCCAAGAACTTTCTGCCAATCTTCTCCAAGTTGTTTGATATCCTTTTTTCTTTCTTCTGTGATCTCTTCAAGGATTTTCTGGTCATTGCTGATCCAATTGCGCATTCGAAATCCACCCTTCTCTAATACTTCGCATGTGCCTTTGACAATATCCTTTGCCTCTGCGATGCTTGTGCAGCTGTGAAGGAGATCATCCATGTACAAATTTCTGCTCAACGCATTGAAAACATCGACATTGCTACCATTGTGATCTTCCAGGACTCTTTTGATGACATGGCAAGCGAGGAACGGCGAAGGTGCATCACCAAAAATCACGGTCTTGAACTGATAGATCTCTGGCTCGTATTGGGGGTCTTTTCTCCACAAAAATCGGTGAAAGACTTGATCTTCAGGATTCAACAGGATTTGAAGAAACATCTTTGAAATATCACCAGCAACTGCATATTTGTATCTTCTGAATCTGAGTAAGATGCCTGTCAAATCGTTCAGCAAGTTTGGTCCTTTTTCGAGGAGATCGTTTAGTGAGACACCCTTGACTTTGGCTGCAGAGTCAAACACTATTCGCACTTTGGTGTTCTTTGTATCTGATATAACAGGATGATGTGGCAGATACCAGCCTTCTTCGGTTGGTTGCTTGTCGATCTTCTCTGCATATCCTCCAATGAGATATTCTTCCATGGCTGAATGATACTTCTTTTTCAATTCTGGGTTCTTGTCCAATCTTCTTTCAGTCATGTTAAGTCGCTTCAAAGCCACGTCATATGATCCAGTTGGTTTCATGATTCCTTGTTTCCAGGGAAGTTGTACTTGGTAACGATTGCCAATCTGTAGTGTCGTTTTCTGCGTCTGCTCTTGCATTTCAGCCAGCCTTCTGCTGTTTGTGGGTACATCTTCAGCAATTGTTTCTATCTCCCAAAATTTTCGCAACGTGTAGTCAACACTTGTTGGTTCATCTTCGAGTGAGCATACCACATGAACTGATTGACTGTCATCCAGTTGTCCCAGTGGGCCACAAATGCTCCATCCAAGTGGTGTTCTCACTGCATATGGTTCATCTTTCTCCCCATATCTGACTTCAAGTTGACGCAACAGACTTGGACAATCTTGGCCAATCAAAAGGTCTATAGGGCCATCTACCAACTGCACTTCGACATGTTCCAGGTGTTTGTATCTCTCTCTCAAGCTGTTCACATTCAGGTATGGCAGGTGATGACTGATCCTTTTGAAAACATAAGCATCTTTGAAAAATGAAGTGCCACAACTGGTGGAGATTTGCAATGAAACTGAGGTTCGTGCTCTGAGATCTTCGTTCCCAATTCCAGACAACGTCACACTGGATTTCTCTTGTTTCAGATCGAGGCTGTTTGCAATCTTCGCTGTAACAAGTGTAACTTGGCTTCCAGGATCTTCAAGACAATTGATCTTTATGCATTTTCCACTCCTGTCGATCACTGTAACCATCTTCACTGGCAACCCTGCGCATCCCATGAAATGAACATCGTTGCAGTTTCTTGTTGTCATGGCAACTGCGCTTTGACTTCCATTGACTGGTCTTGTTGTATCACTTTTCTCAGCATCACTCTTCCCAGCATCACTTTTCCCAGCATCACTCGATGAATCTTGACTCATTTTCTTCACGCCATTGTCAGAATTGTTGCGCAGCATTGGATGAGTCCATGTTGTCCTTCCTTTATCATTCATGGTTGTTCTGCACATTCGAGCCATATGTCCATGTTGCAAGCATCTGAAACAGGCACCCTTGTTTCGCACTTCTTGTTTTCTCATCTCGACGTCCATCTTCTCGAACTTTTGGCATTTGTAAATCACATGATTTTCTTGACATAACCAACATTGTTTTGAATCTGGTGTAGGACGTCTACTGCTGTTGTTCAGAGTCGTATGTATGCTGTGCTTGGGTCTTGTTTCACCCAACTGTTTGACGTCTGCTTTCTCCAGAATTCTGACCCGCCTTCGCAGCCACTCACACAACAGTCGAATGTCAGTGCTGAGGTTTCTGTCTTCTTTGTAACTTGTCCAAGCAACCACAACATCCGTCGGCAGCTTAGAGAGTACAACCTTGAGTCTTCTTGGATCATAAAGATAGCAGGCAACATCGGGTCCTTGAGCTTCGAGGATTTGAATGTGAGCTTGAAGATCGTCGAAGAATTTCCTCAAACTGGATGTTTCCTTTTCTTTCACTCTGGGTAAATCTTCTATTGCTCCAAGATGGAAGGCTGCAAGATCATCATCGTCACCAAATCTTTCTTCAAGTGTCTTCAACACAAGGGGGTATGACTTCTCGTCGAATGGAAAGCCTTTGATGCAGTCCTTTGCTGAACCAATGACGTGCTGTTCGAGGATTGCAAGCTTCACAATCGGTTCATATGGCTGGTTGTCTACCACTGCTTTGAATGTTTGTATAAACCTAGGCCACAGCTCCTTCTTTCCATTGAATTTTCCAAGGGGAATGATATTTTCACCACCGAAAGTCAATTGCATTGTGGGTAGTCTCATCGTGGATGGCTGAGGATCAGCTTGTCTTCTTGTAGGCTCATTTGAAGCTTGCTTGGATTTTGAAGGGGATGGGTGTGGGAGATTTGGGGAAGGGGGGTTGGGGTACGTCACATCTGGGGGACAAGGGAGTAGGGAATATGTCTGGGTAGTGGGGAAAATGTGACGCTCAGGAATCAGGGGGGTTTGGAGGGGTGCTCGAGTCAAGGGGTTCAAGGATCTTCTGGGAATGGTGTCTCCAGCAAAGGGATTTGGGTCTTTGGGGCCTCGAGCAGGTTGGGAGGGGATCTTGAAATCTTGCCATAATTCATTTGCACTTGTCTCGTTCTTCACTGTTGTTGAAGCATCATACTCGTTCTTCTTTTCTCGGGGATCAGGTTCTGCTGAACATTCTGAAGAGTGATAACTTTTTTCCCTTCCCGTGGAGTTTTTTGGTTGGCGTCTGTCACTTCCTGTGCTCGATGAAGACATTGAATACTTCCCAGATTTTCCTGATGAACGATTTGAACTGGTTTTCCTCCTGCACTGTGCTAGGTATGATTCCGCAGCCTCGATGCATTGCTGGAACTTGTCTTCTGTGCTGAGCAAGGTCGTGAAGGCTCTATCAATTTCATCAGAATCTTCTAAATTTTCAACATACTCATCGTTGAAGTCTCGGAAGCTGGTCATGGCTTTCTTCAATGACTGTATATTGAAGTCCACTTGCCTCGGTTCGCCATTTTCAGACACTTGTTTATTCACGTTGTTTATCAGCCTCGTCACATATGACATCTTGCCTCTTCGGCTTGCTTTCTTGGCTAAAATCTTCGCAGTCTTGATGGCTTCTCGTTCTGCTGGCAATAGGTTTACATCCCTCTGTCTGTCGGGTTGAAATTCCCGGGTCACGGCACCAGCTGTTTGTTCAGAGGTCTCGTCCATATCACCACAAGAGAAGCTTCTTGGTTTGATCTATTTATCTCAGCGATATCTTCATAACTCAATGATATTCAACGAACTAAAACATACAAATCTACGCTTGTATTTATACCAAACATCAGTCCAAAGTCCAGCTAAATTTAGTCCCAGACGCTTTTGTCTGGGAAAGTATAAATACTACTATTTTACTACAAATACGTCTCATGAGAGTTCCTTATTCCTGAAAGTCTGGATCTTGTTTCTCGCGGGAGTTTGACCTTTCGACTCAGAGGTCAAAGTCCTTTTCACTGTTCATAACAGTAATGAATTACATGAAGAAGGGATGCTTGCAAAAGATCAAAATGATCAGTATTTTACTAGCAGGTTTGCAACTTTTGACATTGAAAGTAAATTAACAGCTACCAGTGTTAAAGACATACGTGATAGGAGGTTAAATTGCGTCCAAGAAACTTATGGTGATGATGAAACAATAAATGATTATGTTATTGCTGAAGGTATGGAACAGGATGCTATAGATATTCATATAAACAATCAATTAGTCTATGATGATGATGGTCAACAGATAACTGGAGAAGAATTTAGACAAAAGTATGATGGCGAGGAGTATGTATTGGGAAATATACCACTATCTTATGTTATTGCATATAATTTTGGAACAGATAATGATGACAGTGGTGAACAAGAACAACAATATGAGTATGTTCAACCATTAGAATACAGTGACAAGTGTACAATTGAAGGTGATCAAGTGTCAATAACGAGATCAACTAGGAATCCGAAAGAATTAATTTCATCATTTTATCAAGATATTAAAGATATATGCAAAAAGTATCGAAAGCACAACCTCATTTATTATGAAGATTTATTAGAATGTTTGAAAGAATGGTTGATGAACGAGGATTGATATTGAACATAGATGTTGATTTTTTTTTTTTTTTTTTTTATTACATTTCAACTAAAAACTTACAATACATATTACTTAATAACACTACTTACAGACTACTATACCCTACTACTACAACAATACCATTTGGAGCGAAAACTACGTCTACCTCATGGCTACAAATAACAGCAAACACGAACATAGCACTACACGTTACGACTAGAAAGACAAAGATAGCACAGGAATTACACGTTACTAACTGCACGGGGAAAAAAAAGAGAAACGTTTACTTAGAGAGAACTTGGTGGCTTTATGGCTTATAGCTGAGATCTAAATATTTCTAATCAAAACGACCAGTTTCATGAATAAATCGGAGCGTTAAAAGAAGTATATCTTTATTGAGACTAGCGGGAAAATCTTTATCACCGTACAATAAAATCCGCATTAGAAACTCGTTTGAAGGATTGGTATGTCCAAGTGGTCGTAATAAAACGGAAACACCAGCGAGAAGATCTCTACGTGGTACGTCAAAAGAAGGGCAGAGCAGCAAAAAGTGCTCCGTATCCTCAATGCCATCCTTGGTAGGACACATTGGGTTTATAGTATCTCTGAAGTTGTGTTTGAATTTGTGAGAATTCAGTTTACTGAGACCCACCCTAAGTTGGGTAAGATACCATAGTCCTGTTGGATCATGTATACGAAAGACAGAGTTTGGCAGGGGGCGAATTTTGGACAACAGCTTAGTCTTAAATGCAGCAATAGAAGGAGCAAGTATAATTTCTTGATCAAGCTTATTCCATTCAGATAAGCAGTGAGGATAAAAGGTGGATTGAAATCTATCTGTCCTTGTTCTTATTCAGATGTTGATGATGTGATGGGGGAAAATGATGATATTATATTTAATGATGATGTGGAATTGATGAATGAACAACATCAAGGAGAGCAGCAGCACCATTCAGGAATGGAGATTGTGTATCCAAAGGAGAATCCAAGTAACTTAACCGATGGTGCAACAACTATAACAATTGAAGATCTTTGCCATGATGGGAAGACTATGATGAAAACTCTAAGTCAAGAAATAAAACTCATGTGTGATTTTAAACGTTTCTTGGAAATGTTGGTCATAGTTGGTTATAACAGTGGCAAATATGATATTCCATTAATCAAATCATATTTATTTCATGAAATATTTGTAGTTGATGCTCATCCAACGGATAGTCAACATTTTCATATGATTAAAAAGGGTAGTTCATACATTGGTATTCAAGTTACAAATATGACAACACCTGGATGTATTGGATTCGTGTTCAAGGATATGCAAGAATTTACTGGTCCTGGAGGTAATTTGAGAACATTTATGTGTGCATTTACCAATAATAATAATAATAATAATAATAATAATAATAATAATAATAATAATGATAATAATAATAATAATAATAATAATAATAATAATGGAAACTTTCATTCAAAACAATTTAAAATACAATAAAAGCTAAAACCTAGTCTATCCAGCCAACTCTCCAAAATTGGGCATTGGTTGCATACTCACACAGTTCAAAAGTAAGATCTATAATGTCCTTATATGCTACCATTAAAAGCTTAAAAGTTCGGGGGATGTCCATTCTTTGTTTCTTAGACAAAATATATAGTACGATGATCTTATACAAATATTTGTTATTCGCTTAGTGAGGAACAGAATTTCATTCTCTGGTACCCTTATAGAACGTAAATGTTCGAAAAAGTTTCTGCTGTCTTTCTCTATGAAACCGCAAGCACCCATGGACACATTAACATAACGAACGTCATCATGTTTCGGTAGTAAGTTTGACTTCAACGTTTTGTATTTGTCGCGTTTTCTTTTGCTGTTTCCCTCCATACTTGTTTCAAAACCAATGGTAAGTTCTATGATGGTGACGACTTTCTGCTGAACGACAACAATGTCAGGCCTTTCATTATTACATGTTACGTTGCATGGGGATGCAAAGGATGGTATATCCGCGTATGCAATAATAATAATAATAATAATGGAAACTTTCATTCATATATCCTAAAATACATACAAAGTAGAATAATAAGTATAACTAAGCTATGTAGTAAACTCTCCATTACAGGGCATTAACTACATACTCACACAGGCAAATAAAAAGTGATAAAAGTTCTAAAAATTATTGTTCAAAAGGATAAAAGTTCGGGTTTGGTCCATTCTTTATTTCTGCGACAAAAATGAAATAGGAAGTACGAATACAAACGTTAATAATGCTTTTAGTTAGATATTGAATTTCTGTCTTTGGAATCTTTAGTTTTGTCATAATGTCGAGAAACTTCTTGCTGTCTTTCTCAATAAAACCGCAGGCACCCATTGAAATGTTGGCATACACAACATCGTCATATGATTTCTTTAATCTGTCAACTAGAGCCTTGTATTTTTCACGTTTCCTTGTGCTATTAAGCTCCATATTAGTTTCAAAACCTATTGTAAGCTCTAATAGCATAACGGCTTTCTGTTGGACTATGACAATATCGGGCCTCTCTTGCTCACCAGTTATGATACACGGAGAAGCAAAACTCGGTAAGTCCACAAACAAATTACTGCAGAATCTTGTCAGCGAGTTTGCTATCACTTGAAGTACTGAGTCATGCCTCCAAGTATAACGACCATCAGCAAGAGAGACATTACAACCAGCAACAACATGACCGAGTGTTTGGACTTGATGACAAAGGACGCACAGTTTCTTTCCAGAGTAACCCCAAATGTGCATGTTGCTCATATTTGAAAGCGTGTTATTCAAATACCTTATGGTAAAATTAAATATATTCTTTGGCATGTATTTCTGTACCGTACACCAAATGGATTTTGTGCTTGTCAAAGTCAAATCCCATGCGTGGCGTGCTACCAGTCCCTGGGTGGTAAGATCTTTCTTGACTTTCTCCGACATATTATGCCTTATTGATTTAAGGACATTTCTTGTTGAATTGAATGAATCGTATTGCTTACTTTTGTCATTGGAGAGATGATACAATTGGTTTATGTCTCGGTTTTCTGAGTTTTTAAGGCATTGTCTCACTACAACTTGACACTGCTTGAATTTTGTACTGATGTCATGTATATCCAAGCCAAATTGGCTTTTTGAAAGCATAATTATAGATAATGTCCCGGAGGCGGGAATTTCCAGCCATCGTCGGAGATAAGTATGGGCGAGACTATCTAATTGATTTACGACCCACGTCTGTTCTATATCAGCAATCGTCAGATGCCACGATATTTTACTCATGAAGTAGCGCGAATACAGTAAGATTTTGTTCTTAGAATGTAATGGCAAACTGTCTATTTTGTTCATAATCTCAGAAGACATTTCTAATAATAGTTCTTTGTGCTTTTGGTTGTCCATTTCAAAGTTGAACCAACGTCCAAGATATTGGAAACTATCACCTAATTCAACAGATTTTATGACCTCCCCATTGATGAACAGCTTTGATTTGAACTGAACTGACTTAGATCCCCGTTTGCAAATTACGAAAGAGGAACATTTGTCTGTTCTGATAATCATATTGGACCATCTGCACCACCTCGTAAATACATTCAAAAGGATTTGGTTTTCGTATTCGTTTGACGTAACGGCTACCGCATCGTCAGCGAACTGGAACCAGTTAATTGGCTTAAGAATCTTGTGATAGACATAGTTCATCTGCTTGAATTCATCACTCTTGGTTAAGGTTTGGATGAACGTATTAAATACCATGTTGAAAAGAAGTATTAAATACCATGTTAAATACCATGTTATTATTATTAATAATAATAATAATAATAATAATAATAATAATAATAATAATAATAATGATAATAATAAAAACACACACTGTTAAGATTAATAATAATAATAATAATAATAATAATAATGATAATAATAATAATAATAATAATAATAATGGTGAGACGGAGGAGCAACGTATATTAAAGGGAAAATTTTTTTTCCCATATGAATGGTTGACTTCATATGAGAAATTAGAAGAGACTACGGAAGTTCCTCCTAAAGAATGTTCTTATAGTAGATTGAAAGATGAGAACGTATTGGATGAAGAATTGAATGCCTACATACGAAAGAATAACTTATTTCATTTGACAAAGGAAGAGGTACTAGCACGTGGTGATAGACCTTTGAGTGGGGAGGAATACCATGATTTGATAAAGAGAGTATGGGTACGTAAAGGATGGAAAAACATGTTGGATTACCTATTGTTTTACAATGAAATGGATGTAAGACCATTCTTGACATCAATATCAGTCTACTTGAAAGCCCTGTTTCAACGTAAAGTCAATCAATTATTTTCCTGCTATTCATTACCTGGAGTAGCTAAGAAGATATTATCAAGTTACATGCCACCAGGAACTATTTATCATATAGACAATGAAGAAGTATTCAAATTGTTGAGAAAAGCAGAAGTTGGAGGTCAATCAATTATAATGACACGTGAAAACCCTACAACTCATCCGTTTATTGTTGGATATGATGCTCATAGTTTATATCTGTCAAGTTTTGCAAAGAATCATTTTATTGGTCGTCCATCATTGCATACGAAATTCAATATTGGATGTCCCATGATGAAAATTAATGAATTGGAACCTACAAATAAATGGAATAAACGAAAAAAAGATGGAATGCAGCGAAGGCGTAAACAAAGTAGTAAGATAGTGAATGAGTACTTTGATACAATACAAAAGGTTGATTATCAGGAGAAGTTAATCGTTCGAGAATGGAGATTTCAATTATCTGACCAGGAACGGAAATATGTTAAACAACGTTATGAAAGGTTGAGGATTCCATTAAATGCTCCATTTTCATTTTTGGTAGATGGATTTTTGCAACAAGACAAAGTCATATTTGAATTTGATGGATGTTTTTACCATGATGAAACAAAACCATTGGATGCCAAAATCGTACTATAAAAATAAGTATTACAGATGGGTCAAAAGTATGAAAGAGCAAGATGATGGTAAAAAGTTCCTTTCTGTTGAACGTGTGCAATTGACATATATTCAAATAAGAGCATTAGATCAAATAAGAGATGAAGTTTTGTCGTCACAGGGCTTTCGCATCATTTGAATGTCAGAGTGCCAATGGAATCAAATACGAAAACAAAATTCAGATTATAAACGATGCATAAAGCTATTGACTGACTATGCTGAAAAGATGATAATGTGGAAAGACAATCATTCGGTTGTGACAGTAAACTTTACATTGGATCGAATATTAAACAATGAAGTGGATGGTATAGCTTTCGTTGACATATATGCTCCTGAAAACTTGAAAGAGCGCTTTACTCAATTTGCTCCCATAATTAAACATGCTTGTGTGAAAATGAAAGATATTGGCCCATACATGCCAGAAGTAGCTGCAAAATTGGGAGTAAAATTTCCAGGTGAAGGAAGGCGAATGGTAATTGATTCTTACTTTGGAGAAAATGTAGGATTAACATGTGATTCCATCCGTCAACTGGTATCGATGGGATTGAAGGTGACAGACATTCATACATTCATAAGATATGATTCTTTTCCCATATTCAAGCCATTTGTCGATAAGATAACTAGAGGGGTGTCGCCCTAATTGAGGGTATTCGACATTGGTCGAACATTCCTGCTGAACGAACAAATTTTCAGAACGAAATTTAACATGAACACCTTCGTAAACTCTTCAGTGTTGTTGATATGAAATATATTTGTCATTGGTGATGTTGTCTTTAAGAGCGAGCTACTCGAGAACATAGTGCTCGAGAGGGCCTAAATTTCCAACGTCGCCCTGATTGAGGGTATCCAAACTTTACATGGTTTCAGGTAAATTTAAGATAACTTGATGCGAAAATTAGCAGCATATCAACAATTAAAGAGTTTTTGTTGTTATGAAATGTGTTCTGATTGTGTTTGCTCCTAAACGCTCACCTTTGTTGCCGCTTTCGTTCAAAGACTTTTCAAGCAAGCTGACATTACGTTTTCCTCCTTCGGTGAACTGAACGATGCTTAAATCAATTTATGATAAAAGAAGATATTTTCTACAGTCCAATGATAGAACAAACCTGTTTTTGCACCGTAACATGTCCTTTTACAGCAAATGGTATTCGCCTGTCATGCGTTGGCAGCGCAGATTTCGTTCAAGAACCGGAAACCGAAAGATACCACAGTACCCTCAATCAGGGCGACTTTAGGCCAATCAGACGGCGTGCAAAAAGAAGCCCGTCGTGGCGGAAGCGGATGTCATATCTCTGAAGTTGCATGAAGTACTTACTCTGGACAAGCGGAGCTTGGCGAGAGGCCATTGGTTTGTTGTGAAAGTTTTAACAACGTCAAGAAACCAAGCAAAAGAAAATTGTGCATCAAAACATGAAAGGAAAAATGGCGGATACTTACAGTTACGTCTCAGGTGAGCTTCGTTGTGCACTTTTCCGTCTGTTTGTGGACGGAATTTTAAGAAACACAAACAAGAAAAAATTTAGCAAATTGAGTCACCAAAATATTTTCGCCCGCTTTTTCGTTTCAAATAGACCCAAACTCCTGTTGTTCAGCAACAAACGCAAGACAGTTAAAATCGGGCAAAACGCGTTTACCCTCAATCAGGGCGATACCCCTCTAGATTACGTATGCAAGGAGATACAGATCCTAACAAGGCAATTATAGCAACAATGGCCAAATTACTTGGTAATTCTGCATTTGGATCATGTATTACCAACGTAGAGAAACATAGACAAATAACACTTGCAGTATCTCAACAAAGAGGAGGAGGAGGCAATAGTCTTACAAAACGACAATTGATGCGAGAAATTGCTAGTAGGAGGAAATTCAAAGGATATGAAGTAGTAAATCCTCATATTTTAGAAATATCAAATGAAAATATGTGGTATTATATACTCAATTGAGGCAAATATCTAATGTCATATTTGATGGATCAAAGAATACAATGAGAATTTTCATCGATTTTTGTTTCAAGGTATTAGAGAAAGGATCGTATTATTTCATGAGTAAAGATACGGACAGCATATATGTTGCTTTTAAAAGTGGACCATCGTTTGAAGATAACTTAGATCCTGGTATGCGTTCGTATTATGAACAAGAGAAACACAAGTACTTTGTTACACCAAGAGCACAATATGGAGAAAGAACACCAGGGCTATTCAAGATAGAGGCAACTGGCACCAATATGGTGGCATTATGTGCAAAATCTTATGTAGTATATAAGCAAAGCATTGATAACAAGTTTGAGAATGACGAGATTAAATTCTCATGTAAGGGGGTACAAAGAGGTGAAATGTACAAGTTGGCAAATCAATTGTGATATGATTGGCATGATGATGATGATGATGATGATGATGATGATGATTGTGGTAACAACAACAGCAACAATGCCTATAAGAATTTGTTTAATGTATATCAAAATGATTTGCATACTGGAAAGACACACATGATTACTAATAGAGGAATGAAATGTACAAACGATGTATTTACGACTTATGAACAAGAAAAGAAATGCAGTACCTCCTTCTGTTGTAAGCGAATGGTATTGAATGATGGTGTACATACTGTCCCATTGAACACTTAAAGAGACTCATCAAGAAAAGAATTGAAAACTAACAACCATAGATGCCCGACTGCTCTGACGCCTCTTCTATTTATTAGTAGAACGTCATTGCATTCAGACATCTATTGATCTTCTCAAATAATAAATAAATGGACGGACATAATGAATAAATGTGTGATTGGTTGTTGCTTCTTGTGTTAATCATGTCAGGAAGCAAGAAACTAGTCACTCATTTATTTACTACTACAACTTAACGACCGGCGAGGAAAAATATGAACAACAACTGAGATAATGATAAATGTCTGTCTTATGATGATCATGATGATAAAAGTTGTGACATTTGATAAATCTATGTCATTAGATGAGAGAATGGATAAGCAACAACAAAAAGGACTGAAAACACCACCCTATTTAAGGAGACCAATTCCGACGCCTCAAGCTCCAAAAAAGCCAAGACGTATTGTTTATCCATCAGAAATCTTGAATGATAATGAAGTGAAGACACTCAACACGTTGATGGGAGAATGGGTGATGCAATCTCAATGGATTAACAGTGCTGAAGAGAAGATATCACAACCACCCATAGAAACACCACGAACCCGGCCATGTCCCATAATCAAGAATACAATGGAAGTCAACATGCAACATGCAGTGGGTATGGAGTACAATAAGAAACTACAAAAGAAGTTGGATAAAGCCGAGAAGAAACTACGACAATTGCAAGACTTTAAACAACGAATCAATGATGGAATTGGAAATGAGGCAGAAAAGAAGGAACTACATCAATGCTTGTTGAAGATGATGAATGTTATAAAAAATGACATGCCAACCAATGATGATGATAAGGATAAGAAACATAAGTAGCAGGTCAGGGTAAGTCAGCATTATTCATTAAAACACTCATCATGCCTATGTTAGATGTTAGGAAATCAATGGGCGCACTGCTAATCGGTTGTGGTGGAGAAGGGTCGTCGTTAACTACTACAAAATCGAGAAGAGATGCACTTAATAACTTACGTTATAGAGACTTGCATGTCTTGTTAATGATTCATGAAGATTTGAATAAAACGGGAAGTGGTGAGTCATTGTATGGGTCAGGAAGGAACCACCACCAGGTAGGACAAAAACGCAGACGAGGAGATGCTGCTCATGATGATGATATAAATGATGATGAAGAACAAGAACTTGCTTTGCAAGCTAAACATGCAAAGTTATTTGACTATTATAATAAGTACAAGGAGCATCAAGAAGAAAGATTACAAGCATTGTTGAAGATAGATAATCCGCTAAAAAAATGAATCAAATGGATTATTATAATATTAAATCATACTTGGATGATTATAAAAATGGATTAATTAAAGATCTAGGAAAGACATATGATCTTAGATTAAAAGTTCCATTTTCATGTTTAATTGTTGGCAAGTCAAAGAGCAGCAAGACTACGTTGCTATTGGTTTTTTTGAGTCAATGGAGATTACATACTACTGATGAAACAGGCGAATATGAAAAGCGAATATTCTGGATTTATGGAACAGAAAATGGAAAAGATTTCAACAAGTTGAATGAGATTATGAAAGAAAATTATGAGAATTATGGAGAAGAAGATCGACTTCCAAAGATTGAATACTTTAAAGGAGAATTGAAAAATCCTCGGGTGATAGATAGGATAAGAGCAATACCAGAAAAATCTATCGTAATATTGGATGATTTAATGATAGAAATGGTAAAATCAGAAGAGATTTCCAATGTACTTACTCGAGAATCTCATCATAAGAAATGGAATGTATTTTTATTATGGCAAGACATGTATCCTCAACAACAATTTGCAAAGACAATAAGTTTACAATGTGATTATAAGTATATATTTAGAAATCCTCCTCGTCAAGACAGACTGCGAACTTTATGTTTGCAAATGTTTCCAAATGGCAATGAAGGTCGGGAAATGTTTAATAAAAAATTTGGCATTTCTTTACATCAGAATCATCGCCAGAAGATTATCCCTACATACGCACTAACTTACGTCCAGATTCTCCATATTGTTTGATGATAATGGCAAACGACCTTGAACGTGATAAACGATGTTTGAAACTAGGAATAATGAGCAAGCCTGTTAAGTTGTTTACTTATTGATTGTGTTGATCCTTAGAAACAACAACAAAGAAAACAATCATTCATGATGATGAAACAGAAGATGATACAGATGATGCAGATGATGATGATTCACTTTCAATTGATTCGTCTTGTGATCCAGCGAAAATGACCAATCGTCAATTGGAAAAATTTCAAGCTCACTATGAGTATTTGTACCAACGACTGCGATACCCATATCCAGGAACAACCGAATTGCCATACAAGCGTGATGGACCATTTGACACTGTGATACGAAATGGATTGGAACACATTTTGGATCCAAATGGAAAGGTATGGCCTTGGCATTGGAAAAACAAAGGAGATAAGACTACTGGTAATGATCATGGGCATGAATGCATTGGAAAATATTGTGGAAAGTGCATTGATTGCGAGAGATGTGGTGGAACTGGCGGTCATTGCAGCTGTACGGATTCATCAGATGATGATTCTAACTGACTGACTGATATAATAACTTATATTGATGTATGTTGTATGTAGGAAAAAGACACACATAAATGTAGATGGAAGTCGTACTAAGTAGTACTATTAAGTACTAAGTAGTAGTACTAGTAGTGAATTTGGATCATCATAACATAATCAATCATATAATCATCATGGGTTTATTGGAAAATTATAGTCTGTCTCATTATGGACCATGATCTTCTACTATGGTGTCAAAGTATAGAAAATGGTCATTTAACCATGATCAAAGTACTCTTACAGGTGGAAAAAGAAAAAGATCACGAGGTCGAAAAGACAACAACAATATGTTATTAAAATCAGTACTTAGGCACCAGCAAATACTTCATAATAATAAGTATTTTGTTGTTGGGAAAGGTGGAGATGATCAAGGTATGAAAAACACGCCGACAACAAGAAGAAGTCCATTAAATACTCCTCTAACTCCTGTCAATACTGATGCATTAAGAATATTACAAGCAAACATGCAAGCAAGAGATAATGAGATATTACAAATGTTGGGAAATCTTGATTTTCGTATTTGTCAAGCAGAAAGAGATGCAGAAATTGCAGTTGCTGCTACGACTCATCAATCACCCACCACATTATTAGGTAGTCCTCCTCCAATCCTCCAAGATGGTCCACGACAACAGGGGCGGATCCAGACCGATGCAACCAATGCCAATGCATCGGTCACTTTCTCAGGAATGCCAATTCTGTTATTAGTACTTTTTGCATTAGAAATAATCGGGAAATTCCATAGGAAATCATGAGGCAAAACTACCTTCAATTTTCAGTTCAGCTTTGATAAATTTCTTGCCTTAAGTTTCTTCTCACAGACGACTGCACTAAATAATTCATTCGAAACGTGAAACGTCGGTGGTATTTGCTACCCAACGCACACAGGTGACGACACGAGTTTCTCTTGGTCTTGTGAGGAGGAGGTCTACTGCCTGATAACAAACATGATTCAGCCTGCTGGGCTTTTTAGTCAGCGGCAGACAACCTTCCGTCCTATTGCCAAATACAGGTTGACAGTTGCACCGGTGTCAATCATTCTTGCGCCTTTGTTCTTCCAGAGCTACGTCAAAATGCATCGGTCCCTAGGCCCCAGAACGCGTTAAAACAAAGCAGAACTTTCAGTGGCACTGGTCAACCGATGCAATACAAAGTCCAATATTGCACAATAACTCAAAGTTCCTTCTGTGGATTCAACACAACAACAAACGCGCGCTCTTCGGTGTGAGGTCTGCTAAAATGGCGAGCGAAGGCAACCTCACTGCTGCCCTCCAAGGCAAGAGGACCGCAGATATTATGCTTATGAGCTCTTGGTGGAATTAAAAGGCAAAAATACTGTGCAAAGAAATGTATTTATCAACAAGGGAACACACGCAAGAGACCCGTACGCAGAATATCATATACCAAGCCACCGAACATTGATGTACAACTTAGGCCCAAGTAGCGGGTTAATTGCAATGAAGTAAGTGGCTTAAAAAGTTATTTGTAAGATTTTTTTTAAAGAAGTGGAACCTCAGATCCACAAGACTAGTAAAACATGTCACATTCTGTGAACTTGCCTTTCATATTTTGTAACTGACATCTCATTCTTTTATTGGCCTTTTATGGCATGCAAGAGCACCAAGTTATAGAAACTGCTAGGCTAGATTATGCGACTTATAGAAACTTTGATTTAAAGTTTCAAATCATGAAAAGTGTCGTGAAAGCATGCATGCATGTAGATATGTATGTATATGGTAGGTATGTGTCATCCATGTTGCACATTGCACAGCCCTCAGAGAATCCTCCTGTAATAATTAATTTTCCACTATTGTTTGCACAGAAGTTTAGAATAGAACATGTCATTAACTTCTTCATTGTCTACTCTTTTAAGGACTACTGGAGATGGAAACTGCCTTTACAGGGCATGCTCAAGATTGTTATGTGGAAAGGAGGACTTGTGGCAGTTCTTAAGGGCTCTGACAAGTATAGAACTGTACCTGCAAAAGAAATACTATGCAGAACATCCGTATATTGATTACAAAAAGTGTTTTTTCAGTACAGTTAACACAGCTTTCAGTAGCTCAGTATCAGATAAAGGACTTGGATGTGGCTACAGTCGTGATGTGGACATCATAGTTTCAGCTGAAGGTGCTGTCATTGAAAGAGAAGCTGTGAAAAATTCTATTCCAGGAATATTTTCGTCTTTGATGTGCTTGTTTGGATTAAGCTCTGTGATTGGAATGGACATAGTTACCATATATCCTGAAGAAGTTGGAAGAGCGAACAAATATTCAAACATGAATAATGGAGTAATTAAGCCCAGAGTTAGCCATTCCAAATTACACACAGATTTCTGTAATGAAGCTAAAATCTGCATTATGTGGTCAAAAGATGGAAGTGATACATTTATCCATGGAGATGATGAAGACTTTAATCCAAATCATTTTGTACCATTATATTGTCAATCTCAAAAGGAAAAACCAAATATTGCAGGATTCTCAAAGACCTCAACAAAAAAAGACCAATCTTCAAAGATGAGTAGGAAGATCACTGACTTCCTCCATACCACAGAATCTGTGACAAAAAATGGTGAGTAACATTAGTAATGACATATCATGTAGTAATGTGTGTGTGTGTTGTGTGTATTTACATGACCATACTTGTGGGGACGCCAGTCACCATACACATCAACACCGTGGGGACGTATGTCATTGTGGGGACATACATTAAGTCCCCAGAACCTTTTCAAGCTAGAACAGCTTAAAACCATCGTTTATGGTAAGGTACCTCAAATAGGGTTAAAGAAAAATTTCCCCACAATGCAAGTGTAAGAAATGTAGACATGAGGTTGTGTATGTTTGTGTATTATGTGCTTATGTGTGTGTGTGTCTGCAAATTTCACATAGCTGAGCATGTGTGCATTGCAAGTGCCTTATTATTTACTACTAATTTATCTGTTTTTCATGAGTTCATAATAGAAATCTTTACTTTGTTTCAGTGCTAAAGGATAGCAAGCCATTGGAAGTCAATTTGACTGATTCATGTGACTATACAAATGTGATGGATGACCAAAAAATAGGAGGTATTTCATTTTATGATCAGATTCTTAATGAAATGAACAACAACATGCCACACATACACTCAGAATGCCTTACTACAGTATTTCCTTCCTGTGACAACATAAAGCTTTGAAGAAAAAAGACAGTAATTGAAAGTCACTGTGATTCAAAGTCCTTCAGAAAATACATAGAAAATATTTTTGGATTCTCTACATTTTGCAATAGGAAGCTCTGCCTTAGGGAGCCTTTGTCCTAAAAAATGCAGAAGAGAAGACAGAATTCATGTTTGTTAGATTGCATCATTTGTTTTTGGTCAAGTCAGCTGTCTGGTCTCTTGCTTTACTATAGGTTTGAAAATCATGGGCTTTACTATAATTTTGATGTTCAGTTTATGCTTTTTGTAGTGGTATCAATCACAGCCAAGCAATGCACTTACTGTACAACTGACAAAAATAAAAGAAGAAACAATAATTTGGAATTCCCTCTACTAATGTTTGGAGTTTTTTGATGGTGCCCTCAATTTTCTGGTACCATCTTTTAAACTGTGGGAAGTTGTGTGAATTTCTGAACGGTTTTTTTTGTCTATAGCTTTCAAACCCATTTGAGTATTTTTCAAGGATTTTTTGTGCTGCTCCTTGGCTGCTGGCTTGTTGATTATACAAGATTCTAAATAGTTTTGAAGGTAAATTATCTGACTATACTTGCAAAAGGTTTCCATTTTCTGCAGCTGCTCAGACAAAGAGAAAATACATTGGTGAAGAAGCTGTTATTGGAAAGAGAGCATTTAAAACTGTAAATATTGATTTTGATGCAGATGCAGAACTTGATATTGGTAACTATTATTTGAAGGCAACTGCAAGTGAATTACGCGAGGATGCAAAATATAGACTTTTGATGCACCACTGGAAACCTACCAGGATTTTTCAGTTTCCGCAAAGAAATCATGGCTCCAAAATTTCTTTCCTACGCAAATTTAGGTGGGAGTGGCTGGAGAGGTGGTCCTGGATTGCTTATTCCAAATCACTTGATGGAGCATTTTGCATACCTTGTGTATTATTTGGAAACACTTGTGGTAAATCTAAGTTGGTGAAACTGTACAAAGAGCCACTCTGTAATTGGCAGAGTGCCCCAACAAAATTTGCAGAGCATGATGAAAAGTCATCCTGCATAAAACTGCAGTGCTAAAAGCAACATAATTTAAAAGAGTCATGCAAGGTAAAAGGGAGGGAATAGCTGAACAGTGCAACAGAGAAATAAATGAAAGGATTCAGTATAACAGGAAAGTACTCAGTTCAGTTGTAGAAACAGTTATTCTTGCTGGCAGGCAAAATATAGCGCTCCGAGGTCATCGTGATGATTCACAACACCATGAATCTGCTCAGTGTGGTAACTTTCAAGCACTCCTGACTTTTCGAATAAGCAGTGGTGATACTGTGTTAAAGGAGCACTTTGAAACTGGGGCAAAGAACGCCACATATAGGTCAAAAACAGTGCAAAATAAAGTGATCCAGATTTGTGGAAAGCAGATCGTGGAATCAATAAAAAGTGAAATCATCGAAAATAGATTTTATTCTATGTTAGCTGATGAGGCTTCGGACTGCAGTAAAAAAGAGCAGCTTGCTTTAGTCATTAGCTACATTGACCAACAAAACGATGTAAGTGAACGATTTCTAGGGTTTGTTCACTGTGATGAAGGTCTTTCTGGAGATGATCTCACTAAGAAGATCATCGAAGCAGTGAAAACTATCGGCCTTCCATTAGAAGTTTGCCGCGGGCAAGGCTACGATGGGGCGGCAGTGATGTCCAGTCTGAGAAAAGGTGTTGCTGGTAACATACTCAACAAAGTCCCAAAGGCTTTCTATGTTCATTGCGCTAGCCACCGATTAAATCTGTGTGTGGCTAGCTCGTGTAAATTAGGACCAGTTTCAAGGGTTATTGATCAAACAAAATGCATTGCAAATTTCTTTAATAATTCACCCATTCGTGCAAATTTCCTTTGTCAGAAGCTTAAAGATGAAGGTGTGAGAAAAGCAAAGCTTGATAATCCGTCACTAACGAGATGGATAGCAAGAATTAGCTCCTTAGATGGCATTGTAGAGAATCATCATATCATTGTTGATGCCCTTGAAATCATGAAGTTCAACGTGGATAGGACATGGAGCTCTCCAACACCAGCAGAAGCTGAAGCACTCCTTAATGTATGCACATCATTTGAGTTCATTGTTGTCCTAATCATCACTACAGTCTTGCTGGATTATACAATGCCTTTAACCCGACGCCTTCAAGAAAGAAAGATTGATGTTTTAAGCTCCCAAAGACAAATTTGTCTGCTTAAAGATATGCTGAAAGAACTGCGTACCAATGTTGATGAGACTCATGCAAGATGCTATAGAAAAGCATTGCAAGTGGCAGAAAAGGTCGATGTAACTGAGATGATTCCACAAGTCTGCAAAAGTCAAATGCACAGGAATAATATTGAATCACGCTCCCCTAGTGAATACTTCAAACGAGCCGTCACAATCCCTTTTCTAGATCACATACTGGACGAGATTAATGATCGTTTTTCACCCCAAAATTGCAAGGTATTGAATGGGCTTTTCCTTATACCAAGTGTGTTTTTGTCATGCAGAAACTTTGATTGGAAAATGCAAGTCCTTGGTTTCGTAGATATGTACAAAGACGATTTACCATATGGCCAACAAATCGAGGCAGAAATTGACCTTTGGGAAAAGAGCTGGATAGGAGGCTTCTCAAAAGTTCCATCTACTATTCCCGAAAAACTAAAAGCGGCTGACCAAGTAGCGTTTCCTAATATCGCAACGCTGCTTAAAATACTTGGGGTAGTGCCAGTAACGTCGTGTGAATGTGAAAGGTCAATCTCGCCTCTTCGTCGCTTGAAAACATGGTTGAGGAGCACTATGGTGGAGGAAAGGCTAAATGGTCTAGCTTTAATGCACATCAATAACGACGTGCAAATCAACATTGATACGGTCATAGACACCTTCGCCAGAAAAAACAGGACTCGAATGAAGTTTGTTGACATTTTTCGTTGTGATCGGAACGAGAACATTCAAGATGATGATTCTGAAGGCGAGTGAGCAATCATATGGCAGGGAGAAGTGAGTTACTTTTATATTTTTTCTTTTTTGGTTCTTTAGGTTTAATACTAAATAGCTCTAAAATCAAGTTATTTACACTAGAGGATGAAACCTAGAATGAGTAAGGGTACACAAAGAGGATTGTGCGAAGTTTTCATTACCTTTCATTAACCTTACGAGGCAATTAAATGCCTAGCTCAGATTTACACGTTTACGAGTATGTCAATTCATGAGCTGAAAATAGATGTTCTGGCATTGGCAGCCATGAAGATAGATTTCCGTCAGAAAGGGCGTTTCCCATGTTTTCCAAGAGTTTAAAGGGCGTGGCCCCAGACCCCCTCATTTTCATCGATCACTGAAAAATCTGGATCCGCCCCAGCACGACAACTAAGCAATGCGGGAAGTAATGCCAATAGCAGCAGGAACAGCAGCAGCAGGACCAGTAGTAGTCCTAATGAAGCTCAACGAGCAGTAATAGCATTGAACAATCAATCACCGCTAATCTTTAATCAATCACCAGCAGCATCATCATCAGTAACTACTCCCAATGCTGATAGTACTGATGATGCTTATGGTGAAGCAAACTCTATCCAAACAAAGTCCTGATTCTAATGAATCCATTCTTTCACCTGATGACGATCATGTTAGAGATCCCACACATAATGCTAATAACGGTATTCATGGTCCCATTATAAATCATCGAGATGATGCAGCAGCAATTGCAACTCGAGCAGCAGCAGCACGACCTATTCCACCTCAAGTACTTGCAGGTCAATTTCGACGTGCTGCTATTGCAAATCAACTATATCCCTTGCAACAACAACAACAACAACAACGACAACAACAACAACCAATTCCTCAATGACCAGTGCTAGCAGCAGTACCAGCACCAGCACCAGCACCAGCAAGGAGAAGGAGACTACTGCAACGAATTAGAGCAAGACCAATTCCAGGACATAACTTTTATGATTCCCACTTCATACAAGCAGTACCAAATATAACTCCAGCTAAGCGCAAATCATTATTACAAGCTGCAATACCTAATAGGAAAGCATCAGTATTAAAATATTATAGGGAAAATAATCATCCAATTCCTGCAATGATGAATTCACCAAATCCAGGTTATGCACCAGTAATACCAGGATGTCCTGCTGATTCAATAGAAGACTTTGAGCAGCCACCACCCTTGAGACGAATAAGAAGAAGAGGAGAACAACCAGCACCGGCAGCAGCTCCTGCAATACCATTTCCTCAAATTCCAAACATTGATGATGATGATGATGATGATTTAACACCACTTCCTCCTACACCTCCTCGACCTGCTCCTGCTCCTGCTCCTGCTCAAATGATAAATCAGCATCCAATGACTCCAGGTTCAATTGAAGAAGAGGTGTTGTTTAGAAATAGAGATGAGATAAATAGGCAAAGGAACTTGCGACACATCTTAGATACGTATTGCGCTAGTGACAAATCCCGTGCAGATCTCCGTGCATTCAACAGAGATTACCTACCTAGTATCAGTGATATTTGCAATGATGCATTATAATAATCAGTATCAACAAACAATACATACACATACACATAATGACACATAATAGTAATCATGCAGCAACCAACAGGAAGCAGACCTCCAGATTTCAGATTGAAGTTTATACATGGTACTCGATTCGGAGGAATTAAGGGATATGGAATAGGATGGAGAGTACATCATCATAGATTGGTAAAGAATCAATGGAATAATACTAATAGTACAACATTGCTAAAAAATGAAAGGCAACCTGTTATGGAAGACTCAACTGTAGGTCGAGGAGGAGAAGGACGCAAAAAGAAACACAAACATCGTCGTCGTCACCAAAATCGGCACAAGAATGTTGATAGAATGATGATGAGAGAAAGATCTCGAATGAGTCATGGAACAGTGACAGATATAGGAGCTCCAGAAAGTATGTGGGGTCCCATAGCATGCGATGATGGAGTTCGACGAAATAAACATCATCAACAATCATTTGGACGAACGTATAACAACTTTAACCATCACTCTCGAGCTAAGCAAATGCAAATTGCCTCGGCAACTCCCCGCACCTATGTTAATTCAAGAGAATTTGAAAGTAGATATTTGGGTAATGTGCAACGTGGCTAATGATGATGATGATGATGAAGAAATATCAATCATCATAACTGTCTGTTATTAATGTAAAATACTACTACTACTATATATCTAATTAACGTTAGCTTAACAAATTAAATGCTGGGTATTAATTGTGGAGTGTGTGCCGTGACATATTGCTTGTCAATCTACTGTTGGTTTCCACTTGCAGGAGATCCACCTTGTTGCAAATTTTCACAGCTATTCCCACTTTCATTATTACTGTTCATAACAATAATTTACATTGGTTTGCGTTAAAAAGAAGATCATTGCTGCTGCCGCTATCATGAGATGCAAAGAGTGCAAAAGAAGGTATAAGAAAGGTAAAAAACAAGTTCATGGTAATACACCAGTAGTTAATGATGATAGCGGTGGTAGTGGTGGTCTACGAAAGTTAAAAGGTAGTGGTAACAAACCAGAAAAACAACGTACTGGTGGTGGTGGAAAGAAAGTTAGTTTCAAAACGAAATCCACACAAATGAAGATGGAAGTAGTACTAAGTAGTACTACTAAGTAGTAGTAGTAGTGAATTTGGATCACATAATCAATCATATAATCATCATGGGTTTATTGGAAAATTATAGTCTGTCTCATTATGGACCATCATCTTCTACTATGGTGTCAAAGTATAGAAAATGGTCATTTAACCATGATCAAAGTACTCTTACAGGTGGAAAAAGAAAAAGATCACGAGGTCGAAAAGACAACAACAATATGTTATTAAAATCAGTACTTAGGCACCAGCAAATACTTCATAATAATAAGTATTTTGTTGTTGGGAAAGGTGGAGATGATGATGATCAACGCACGAAAAACAGGCCGACAACAAGAAGAAGTCCATTAAATACTCCTCTAACTCCTGTCAATACTGATGCATTAAGAATATTACATGCAAACATGCAAGCGAGAGATAATGAGATATTACAAATGTTGGGAAATCTTGATTTTCGTATTGGTCAAGCAGAAAGAGATGCAGAAATTGCAGTTGCTGCTACGACTCATCAATCACCCACCACATTATTAGCTAGCCCAATCCTCCAAGATGGCCGACGACAACTAAGCAATGCGGGAAGTAATGCCAATAGCAGCAGCAGGAGCAGCAGCAGGACCAGTAGTAGTCCTAATGAAGCTCAAGGAGCAGTAATAGCATTGAACAATCAATTACCGCTAATCTTTAATCAATCACCAGCAGCATCATCATCAGTAACTACTCCTAATGCTGATAGTACTGATGATGCTTATGGTGAAGCAAACTCTATCCAAACAAGTCCTGATTCTAATGAATCCATTCTTTCACCTGATGACGATCATGTTAGAGATCCAACATATAATCCTAATAACGGTATTCATAGTCCCATTATAAATCATCGAGATGATGCAGCAGCAATTGCAACTCGAGCAGCAGCAGCAGCACGACCTATTCCACCTCAAGTACTTGCAGGTCAATTTCGACGTGCTGCTATTGCAAATCAACTATACCCCTTGCAACAACAACAACAACAACAACAACCACTTCCTCAACCACCAGTGCTAGCAGCAGTAGCAGCACCAGCAGTAGGAGCAGCACCAGCACCAGCGCCAAGAAGGAGAAGACCTCAACGAATTAGAGCAAGACCAATTCCAGGACATAACTTTTATGATTCCCACTTCATTCGAGCATTACCAAATACAACTCCAGCTAAGCGCAAATCATTGTTGCAAGCTGCAATACCTAATAGGAAAGCATCAGTATTAAAATATTATAGGGAAAATAATTATCCAATTCCTGCAATGATGAATTCACCAAATCCAGGTTATGCACCAGTAATACCAGGAAGTCCTGCTGATTCAATAGAAGATTTTGAGCCACCCTTGAGATGAATAAGAAGAGGACAACGACAACCAGCAGCAGCACCGGCAGCAGCTCCTGTTGCAATACCATTTCCTCAAATTCCAAACATTGACGATGTTGATGATTTATCACCACTTCCTCCTACACCACCTCGACCTGCTCCTGCTCCTATTGCTGCTCCAATGATAAATCAACAACGTCCAATGACTCCAGGTTCTATTGAAGAAGAGGCGTTGTTTAGAAATAGAGATGAGATAAATAGGCAAAGGAACTTGCGACACATCTTGGACACACATTGTGCTAGTGACAAATCCCGTGCAGATCTCTGTGCATTCAACAGAGATTACCTAACCTGTATCAGTGATATTTGCAATAATGCATTATAATAATCAGTAACAACACATACACGATGCACATGAGAACACATAAGAATAGTATTCATGCAGCAACCGACAGGAAGTGGACCCCCAGATTTCAGATTGAAGTTTATACATGGTACTCGATTCGGAGGAATTAAGGGATATGGAATAGGATGGAGAGTACATCATCATGGATTGGTAAAGAATCAACAATGGAATAATACTAATAGTACAACATCATTGCTGAAAAATGAAAGACGACCACCTGTTATGGAAGACTCTACTACTACTACTACTACTACTATAGGTCGAGGAGGAGGAGAAGGACGACACAAAAAGAAACACAAACATCGTCGTCGTCGTCACCATAATCCTCGTCGTCATAAGAATGTTGTTGATAGTGGAATGATAAGAGAAAAAAGATCTCGAATGAGTCATGGAACAGTGACAGACATAGGAGCTCCAGAAAGTATGTGGGGTCCCATAGCATACAATGATAGAGTTCGACGAAATAGACATCATCAACGATCATTTGGACGAATGTATGGCAACTTTAATCATCATTCTCGACCTAAGCAAATGCAAATTGCTTCGGCAACTCCCCGCACCTATGTTAATTCAAGAGAATTTGAAAGTAGATATTTGGGTAATGTGCAACATCGCTAATGATGATGATGATGAAGAAATATCAATCATCGTAACTGTCTGTTATTAATGTAAAATACTACTACTACTATATATCTAATTAACGTTAGCTTAACAAATTAAATGCTGGGTATCAATTGTGGAGTGTGTGCCGTGACATATTGCTTGTCAATCTACCGTTGGTTTCCACTTGCAGGAGATCCACCTTGTTGCAAATTTTCACTACTATTCCCACTTTCATTGTTATTGTTCATAACAATAATTTACATTGGTTTGCGTTATGAAGAAGATCATTGCTCCTGTTACCGCTATCATGAGATGCAAAGAGTGCAAAAGAAGGTATAAGAAAGGTAAAAAACAAGTTGATGCTAATACAGCAGCAGTAGTTAATGGTGATAGTGGTGTACGAAAGTTAACAGGCAGTGGTGGTAACAAACCAGAAAAGCGACGTAGTGGTGGTGGTGGAAAGAAAGTTAGTTTCAAAACGAACTCAGGAAAAACAGTAACATTTACACGAAGAACATCAAAGTAACACACCAGAAGTCAAGAGAGATGAGTGGGAAAGGAATTAATGGGGATCCATTGAAAACAGTCAATGGCAATTGGTATGCTTCAAGTGTTCAGCTAACTCTTCCTGGCTTTGGACCAAGTCACAATAGACCAATGACAATGGGCGGTAACCCCAAAGCTCGTACAACATTCAATTATACAACGTTTGTCCAGTTTACATCGCATGGAGCTAAACCAGGAACCTGCAGAGCACTCTACCAGCTGCGAAATATGTCGAAACCTGAATTCACATTGAGATAACAGTGGTGTTGAATTCATTTCATCTTTGGATGGATAAATGAATAACATTACTAGTAGTTGTTTTTAGTTGTTACTTTTTTTGTTAATGATAATGTCTGTTGTGTGTTAATGATGGCGTTTCCTTCTGAACAATCTGCAAATCCATTTGGAGGACCTCCCTCCTATATACATCAATTACACAAAGGAACTGTTCCTATTGACCATGGACAAAGACCTAATACAGTGCCTACTACTACTGGAGATGCAAGGCAGCAGCGGCAGCCAAGAGATGCAAATCAACATTATGGTGTTGCAACGGTGATTCCTAGACCAATACTTGATATGGTAATGAAACATGTTGAGAGTCATTTTGAAAATCTAGAAAGTAATGCTGCACTGAAACATATTGAATTGGCAAGGAAAAATGCAAATAATCCAAACCTTTTTAAATATCACATGACAGAAGCTGATCGCCATAAAAAAGTTGCTAATAGTAAGAACATAAATGATTTAATTCGGAATAAGATTTCAGATTCTGAATTAGATAAAATCGATGCTAGGATTGCAGGATTGAAAAGAGGTCATCTGAGTAATCCAGATGTGATGCGACAACTTCAACAATTACAAATAGAACGTAACCAAAGAAAAGATGTATTAATGCAGAATGAAGTAAGCAGGTATAACAATTACCTAACGAATCCATTTACGTCGATGAATGAACTTCCTCAATCATTACCACAAAATCATGCTCAACGAAGTTTAACTCAATTTTTACAAACGCACCATGATGTAATCACTCCTAATCACAAAGGTCATCTGATAATAGATGGACATAAAGTATCTGAAAATCCTCATGATGTACCAAGATTGGTTCATTATTTAACAACAGATATCAGTGGTGCAGCACCCAACGGGGTTCGTGAAATGTTGAATGCAATGAAGCGTCGAGGATTTGATGTTCATAATAACATTGGTAATACATTTTTGAAACATGAATTACGAGTACGAGTAACATGGATTACACCACGACCACCACGACCATCACCACGACCACCACGACCACCACAACCACCACAACCACCACCACGACCACCACAACCACCACCACCACGACCACCACCACCACAACCACGACCACCACGACCAACACCACCACGACCACCACAACCACCACCACCACGACCACCACGACCATGACCACCACCACCACCAGAGATAATTACATTTACAAGTGCAGCATTATAAAATGGATGCATAAGATTTACTAATCTATAATCTACAATCTACAATGCTAATCTCCTAAGAGACTAAGCCCATGACGGAGATACACGATACTCACACTACAACACACCTACTTTACCTGACTACATATAACTACACACGATATTGGTTAACGGATTAGTAGTTTTGGCGCAAGGGCACTTGGTCAACATGTTTTACTTTGGCTGCATGGTAACGCATACTACAGTTTAGTGATAAGACAGGTATGACGGACTAATATTTACAGTAGCCTTAAGTAGATTGCAATTTCATATATCAAGGAGAGGAATGCATGAACCTAAGATTTATTTTGACCAAGTGACCTTGGACCAAAAGAAAGAAAGCAAAACTATTTTTTTTTACTTCAACAAAGGAGACCAATCACTTCAAGAACTATTTGAAAAAAAATCTACAACCAAACTATGTGGTATGGGACTCTTTCACATCCAAAATACCAAAATATAAAAAAGAGATAGGGAGGAACAGTCTTCAGAACAGGGGCCCATTTATCTGGAATATGATACCATCAAACATTAAATCAATTGTGATCAAAGACAAATTCAAAGAGAAACTCAAAACTCTAAATGATTTCATAAAAAACTTCTCCTTTGGAAGAGAGGCAACATTGATATCCAAGAAGGACTCTGACTTTTACAATTAAATAAAAAAATTAACATATCTGTAAATATTTAGATTTAACTGAAATGGTTTTGTGTTTTTTAGGGTTTTTATTTTGATTGTAGTTAGGATTTATCTTATTTTGTAGGTCCACATCATCCTCTGGTTGCCTGACACTTAACCTGCTGTAACAAATAATATACCGAATGAGTCAGAAAAACGTGGGGCGTTTGGCGAACTGAGACATCGAGTTTAGCCATCCGATTGCTTTGAACAAAATTTTTCCTTGAAGCCAAAGTCTAACTTAGATCATAAACCTTTCCCATCGAAATGGGTCATTTGGTGCATTTGTTAAAAAAGATTTTTTTCCGTAAGACTTTGTATGGGAATCTTGCAAACTGGTCAAATCTTTTGCCAATTCCCTTCCACATTTTATCTTGGCAAGGTTTACAGGTAGACGTGCTATTATCAGGGGAAAATAAAATAGCCAGAAGATACTATTTTCTCCCCTGGGATGTCTTATCATAACTTGCCTCGAGTGAAGAATACATTTGAAAGACATTAATTATGTGCACTTCTTTGTCTTGCAAAGAGGTTTCTTCAGGCAGATCAATGCTCTGTAAATCGCAATGGGACTGCTTGCAAACAACACTTTTCCCTAAAGCCTGGTGCACACTAGGTCTTTTGAGTCCTTAGAGCCGTGCATCAAATCCCGAGTTGTTGTATTTTGGGTCTGTCTGCACGACCGCAATGACCCAAACAACCTTAGTGTGAACCAGGTCTAAATATCTCAGCATGCCCTGATAATAATGTACCTGCTACTCTGGCAAGGCTAAAATAATGAAGGGGCCTGGCTAAAGATTTTTGCAAGTCTTACATACAAGGTCTTATGAAGAAAATCTCCTTAAGCAAATGCATCGAATGACCGATTTTGATGGGGAAAAGTTTAAGATCTAAGTTAGACTCTTGGCTGCACGGAGAAATTTAGTTCACATCAATCGGATGGCTAAGTGCGGTGTCACAGTTTGCCAAATGCCCCACGTTTTTTCTGACTCACCCCGTATAATAATGGTTGGTACCTGTTATTCCATACTTACCCAATTAACCCTATTTTGGTTAGGGGGGCCAATTCCCCCCCTAGTAAATTTTTTTAAGTAACTCTGCGAGGAAGAATTTTATAGCCATGAAACTTCTTGACTTTTTGCAACTACTTATTGTGCAACTTCTCAAAAAGTTTCATTTAAATATTTTGAAAAATGAGGTGGCGGGAGACAATTTTCTGGGACTGACCTAGGAAAAATCGCAAATTCTCAAATCTCAATTATTGCGAAAAAAGGAGCAGAAGTGGAATATTTTGCAAATTTATTTTGTAATGTTGCGTTATTTGATGCATTCTATCATAAATATCATGTTTGGATGGAAAATATGCTCCAAATTTAATTTTATCTCAATTTTTCTGATTTTGGCCGATTTTTCCGCTTTTATTGACCACTTGAAGCAAAATGCTGATGTAAGCAAAAATGGTGGCTATTTTTAGGTTAATTTTCACATTTACAGAAAGTACGTGCCTGAGGCTTTAAATACACCAAATTTGGTCGCTCTACATATTACCAGTCAAGAGTTAGGGCCTGTTCATATGGAGGCGAGCCAGCCCGCTTACCGGGCTGGAGGTTTTTGCCGAGATCTCAGTGTATCCTTGTTTCCCATTCAAAGCTTGTTCTCTGTTCACATGAGCAGGTGGGCTGGCCCGGTAGGCGAGATCTCACTGGAGCACTGCCGGGATCCCGCTTGGCGGGATGAAATTTTCCCATATGAACACTCCAGCCCGCTTGCCAAGACAAAATTGTCTCTGCTGCGCATGTGTGGAGAAGCATAGGGTCATTCGAAATGGCGGACACAGACAGCTCAGCAGAATCCTCTTGCTCCAAGAAAGACGCCAAGAAGTACTTTCGTTGGGATCTTAACTTGGTTCAAAACCTAGTAGAGTGTTTATTAGAATACAAGAGCAAAATGGAGTATAAAAGCCTTGATTTTGATGCTGATAAACCGATGCAATACAATGAAATTCGTTTGAGGATGGCAATGCTCTTTGAAGAAGAGGATGTTTCTCTCTTTGGGCCTGTTGCCCCTGTTGCCCTGCCTGGTAACTTTGAGGATCTTACAGGGGTGGAGCGAGAGAAAGCAAAAAAATCCGTAAAAGATGCTAAAGATTTGATTACCAGGGGCCAGAAGAGGATGATGGAAAAGGTGAAAGAGATCAGACAGAACTTTTCAAAAGCAGTTGTGGCTGGTAGCCGTAGTGGTAGTGGAAAAATTGTCTATGAATTTTATGACAAGTTGATACAGCTATGGGGTGCCTCAGCAAATACCAAGCCTCTTCCTTATGGGGTCAATGTTGACAGTTTTGCAACAGTTGCAGATAATGCAGGAGATGAATCCTCAAGCTTACAAGGAAATGCGGTAACGCCAGGATGTGCTGTGGAAAGTTATTCAGAGGAATCAAATCAAGATGACGATGAAGATGAGGTCAGTGAAGTCACACCAAATAGGAAGAGAAAACAAAGCTGTGTACCCAAATTGATTGATAATAAGAGGAAGCATCTTGAGAAAAGTCTCTCAGCAGCGCAACAAGATCAACTGCTCATCAGAGAAGCAAAAGAAGATGGCCAGTTTAGTAGGGACCTTGCTGAGGCAATGCGTCAGTCAACTGAAAGTTTTACCCAAAGTATAAAAGATCCATTCAGCAAAGCCATGACTGATCTTGGAGCTGGAGTTTGTAGATCTATTGAAATGTTGTCTCGTGCAATGCAGCAGCCTAATGTGCCTCCTGTGAATCAAAACCTGTTCTATCAGAATTCACATCAAAGCTCAAGAAGTGGTCAAGAGGTCTACCACCAAATGATGAATCAAATGAATGATGATAATTACCAAACAGGATGGCAATGAACAAAAAGAAGTTGATTTTACTGACATATTATTAACAAACAAAACTTTGAAAAGTGAACATAACTTGGCAAATGGGGGGGGGGGGGGGGGGTCATCTCTTGAGAAATGAGCTAACTGGAGAGAATATTTCCATATAATGTCTGAAATTGACCACTCAATTTTAAACAATCTCAATGGGATCTAGAATTTTTCATTTCGGAAATTTCAGGGGTCTAGAAAACTAAGTGTTATAATTTCTTCACATACCTTATCACTCCACTGATATTCAATCTTTGCAACTGTTCCAACACAAAACAACACAACAAAGTTCCTTCTGCATATAAAAAACATCAACTTGAGCTGGGCACGCCTCCCAGACACACATGTAAGACACAACTCCTCCAAGTACCCAAAAGTCATGTCTCTCGAGTAGGTTTACAATCTGTCCCTCTTTTATATCAAATTTGAAGTGTTCTATGTACATTCCAAAATTCCAACACAATTCCAAACTCTTTTATCATATAATTCCAGCTGCAATAGTTGCTAAAAGCTTTGTTGCAGATGCACCATGTTTTGTCAAACAGTCAGCAATCTGTTCAGAACTTGTCACCCATTCTACAGTTACCTCTTTTCTCTCAATCATTTCACGTAAAGTAGCAACGTCTATTCTAAGACGTTTATCCTGGATTGACTTAATTGAGTGCACAGCATCATATAGCTGATAACTATCTGTGTAACATTCTATCTTTGTAGATACCTTAGCACCAAGAATTTCTTTTAACAAGAAAGCAATCCATAAACTTGCTTCTGCAGAATCAACTTGAACTAATGTTTCTGCTGCCATTGCACTCTTCACTACTCGACGCACTTTCTTGGACTGCCACATTATTGGTGAGCAGTGTCCTGTGGAATTCATTACATAAATGACAAATCCACCCTGAGAACCACCATCCTTTAGATTTCCAAAAGATGAATCATTGTATGCAACTATTTTGATTTTGTTAGGATCACCCAAGTCTTTGAAGTTGAGAACAACAGGTTCTGCTTTTGCTTTGGCGAGTACTTTATTGGCCGTGATCAGGTCTAACATTGTTGGATTCTTGACACAACTACTAAGGTCGCAAAGATCAAATACCAAATCTGGTCTTGTCTGACCTGCAGCCCAACTTAACTGTCCAATTAATGTCTTCAACTTTTTTCTTTCTATGGTGTTTAATGGAGTATCCTTCATGGCCTTTCTTTCTTTCTTTACATCAATTTCCTTGATCATGTTGATGTATGAAATTTGATCAATCAAGATACTATGATCATCTAACTGTTGAATATTTAGGCCAAGATAACGAAAGGCTGTGATATATTCAGATCCAACAAGGAACTTTTCCCGTACTGGATTAATCACACTGTCCAAAAACTCTTGTGTGCCCCCAAAAAGAAAATCATCTACATGGGCACACAAAATTCCTTTCAGTGCCCCATTTTGATGCCAAATAAAAACAGCAGGATCATATCTGCTAGGCTTAGCTCCCAATTCAATAAACTTCTCTTTCACACTCAAATACCAAGTCTTTGACGCATCTTTTAACCCATATATACATGTTTTCAACTTCCAAACAAAATGTGGACTTACTCCTGCTTCACTTGGTGGTGTTATGTAAACTTCCCTTTCAATAGGTCTTCCTTGTAAAAAAGCAGCTTTTATGTCAATTGACTGGCATTTCCATTTCTTTGAAGCAATTATTGACAGAGCTATTCTAAGGCTCTCCTTAGCACAAGTTGGTGAATCAGATAAGAAATCATCATCTTTCTCTTCAAATCCCCTGGCTACCAACCTTGACTTAACTTTTCTCTTTCCATTAACAAATTTTGTGGTGGTTACCCAGCGAACTGATACACAGCTCTGTCCACTAAACTTAACAGTCTCATAAACATTATTCTGTTTCCACTTATTCAACTCCTCTACCTTTGCCTGCATCAAATCTTTTTCATCAATTCCTTCTATAGACATGAGAATTTCCTCATGCTCTGTATGAGGTTTCCATTTGTGTATATTATTCCAGTCTACACAATCCACTGTGCCATTCTCCACATCTCTGACATTATACCAGCTATCATATTTTCCTTTGGCTTTTCCCGCTCTGGATAAAATATGGAAATGTTTCCAGTTATTTGAATCTGTTAGTTGACAGTCTGCAAACTGGTTCAACTTAGGCCTTACACTGCTATCATGGCATTCTTGCTCTTCGTGCTATTCATTACTGTGGTTTACTGCTTGATTTGCATCAAATGTTACATCCTCTCCTCCTTCCTGATGCACTTGTATACTATCATGATCATTTTCCACAACTTCATTGTCTTCATTTTGAACTGATGATTCTGTATTATTCTCATTTACTTCTGGAAGTATGCCATTATTCAAACTAACATTATAATCATCATCGTTGTCACTGTCACTGGCTTCAATATTCATACTTTGAATCTTTGGCAAATCTACATTCCTTTCTAACTCTTTGTTTTGAACATCTTTATCTCTGTCTAACACATTTACTCCATTCCTTTCAACCATCTGTAAACGACAAGAGTGTACTCTAACATATGATGACCCATGCTTTATCAATATTTGTTGACCATCTTGTCCAATAACACTTCCTGGACCTTTCCAAGTTTCACAATCATTTCTTTTGTAATAGACTAAATCACCATTTGAATAATGAACATCACTATGAGTTCTTGTTTGATGTTTCAATGCACGCCTTATCTTATCTGAAGACTCACTTTTTATGAATCCTTGTCGTGCTGCATGCATAGCATTGAGATTTTCAGCTACAATCTTGCTACTGGTTTTGCCTTCTAACGCAGGAATCTTGTTATCACATACACTTGGATAATTTGGGTTCTTACCAAAAACTAACTGGTTTGGAGACTATCCATGAACATTTTTCAATGAATTCTTAGCACTTATTGCCCATGCAACAGCTAAATTTAAATCACATTTAATATCCTCCATTGTTTTTGACACTGTTAAACCCAGCACTGCATTATGTCTTTCCACAAGACCATTACTCCAATGACTTTCTGCTGCTGTTGTGCATATCCTTATGTTCATATTTTCACAAAAGGTAATAAACTCATCATTACAAAATTCACCACCATTATCAACAAGAAACTTTTCTGCACAGCCAAAAGTTGTGATCCAATGCTCAAACAGTTTTCTGACAATAACCTCTTTCTTCTTTGAATGGATCACACAAGATACACTATAACGAGTAGCATGATCAATAAGATGAAGAAACCAAATGTTAGGTGAGCTTGACCATTGCTTAAGGTCCATAGCTACAGTCTCATTGAAATTCCTTGCCATTGGAAGTCCCACAATAGGACGTGGTTTTGGTTTCTTATATTTCATGCATACTTCACATGAGATATCCAGATCATCAAGATGCTGCTCTAATTTTTTGTCATCAATTTCAGCATCTCTTAACAAAGCCTTGATTTTCTCACTGCGAGGATGAGAGAACTGAATGTGTAATTTTCTTGCAACGCTTTCTTTGTTCTTTAGAGTGTTTGAATTTGTACATATAAGTGTAGCTTGAACATTTGACAGCTGATCACACCCTTTTGTGATGGGAATACAATAATGACCTGAGGAGCTGAAGAACAAATCTACCTTTTGTCCAAATATATGTACTTTGTCATCCTTGAAATCGATTTGGGTGTTTGCCTTTTTCATTGAATCTTTACTCAACAGGAGTGGAATATCATATTCAATGACATCTGTTGATATCATCACAGGCATATTTGCAATAATTGCTGGAATCTTTACACGTTTTTTGGATTTTATCATTTTACTATCCCCAAATTTAAATACAGCATTGCTCGGTTCTGTTACAATAAGTGCTGTATCATCCGTTGTTAATGTTTCCATATAAAATTTTAACCATGTTTCCCCACATACTGTTTTTGTGCATCCACTATCTAATAAAGCCATGTTAAAAGTCTCACCAAGTAGATTATCAACTGATTCATCTAAAAACGCAATATTTGTTCCCTCTTCTAGTCATAAGGGCTGATATTCAACAGTTTTGGCTTTGGTTTCATACGAGTCTGGACATTGTCTTGCCCAGTGAAATTTGGAACCACAAACACTGCATCTTGATATCTGTCCATTGGCATCTAATGGATTAGTTTGTCTTGTTCCAACCTTTACCCGAGCACCTCGAAAACCAGTACCTCTAGAACCTCCACGATAAACATCTCTTCCACTGTAAGCATCATTACCTCTTGCACTCATTCCATAACTTCCAACTCTGTTCCCTCTAAATCTACCTCTTCCCCTAGGAGACCTAACATAGCTATCCTCATAGTAAGCATAATGATCATTATGCTCCAAATTACTCGCTTTACTATCCAACGTTTCACTGCACAAAGACTTGCCATAAAAAGAAGCACTAGGCTCAACTTTAATGGCAGGTTCAACCATCTTGCTTATGTTCACAACCAGCATTTGTAAAAACCTTCTTCAACTGTTCTTTCATTGTATCATATTTCATTTCACGAAGGGTTGCCCTTACTAATTGCTTATGACTCTCAGAGAGGTTGGCACCATTTAACAAACGATAAGCGAGTACTCCATCATGTATCTCCATGCTGTGGCTTTTTGCTTTTATGTGAAGCCTCTCAAACTGAATTATGTAGTCAGCAATACTCATTTCTGCAGGTCGAACAAACTTCTCAAACATTTCTTATGCCTCATATGCTGAACAAGCTTCGTCTTGTAAATACAACTTATCAAGCGCGTCGATGAGATTTTTTACCCCATCCTCTGCATTCAATTTCTCTATGTCAATTTCGAGAGCTGCTTCTCTAGCCTGTCCTGTTAACGTTAGAAAAATTGCTGGAGCCTGTTTTTTGTTCTCAATTGAAGTAAAGGCCTGCCATATCGCTAATTCTCTTTTCCAAGTAGAGTATGCTATATCTTTGTGAAGTAACGGTGGACCTTTGAAATCCGTTTTAGACGCCATGTTGGTTGAGTCCCTTGCCTTAGGCCTATCCTCCTATCTCGTAGAATCGTCACAATCTGCTACCATGTTATAATTTCTTCACATACCTTATCACTCCACTGATATTCAATCTTTGCAACTGTTCCAACACAAAACAACACAACAAAGTTCCTTCTGCATATAAAAAACATCAACTTGAGCTGGGCACGCCTCCCAGACACACGTGTAAGACACAACTCCTCCAAGTACCCAAAAGTCATGTCTCTCGAGTAGGTTGACACTAAGAAATAGTACAATGGGGAGAAAAATTGATTTGATAGGAAAACTAAAAATGCAAGAATACTGATTAGAATTTTGTTGCCCCAGCTATAACTAGACTTTCATGTGGTTCTTACTATGACCCTATGCCAAAAACTTAGAAGATATGTTGCAAATGATGTTATATGCTAGGAGAAACCACTAACACCCTGTAGATATGTAAAGTTGAACCCACAAGGAAACATTCTTATGTTAAATGCCATAGGTTATAATTATGGTTTCCCAGTTAGCTGATTTAGCATGGGATGATCCTAAAAGTAAAGGCAGATGTTTGTTGCTTTAAAGGTTATTTTTGATCAGTTCTGTTAATGTTCTTCTGATGACTTGGCCCTCTCCTTCATCAAAGGAATATATGGGGTCTGGAATATTCTTGAACTCAATCTCATTTCTTCTGATAAGCGCTATCTGATTGTCAACAACATCTTGGTCAATGAAAATTCTCTCTTCCTCACAATAGTTGTGCAGAACGAAGCATGAATAAACTATTGTTGGTATTGCTTCCAACTTGAACTCTAATTTTCTAGTGAGTATGCTCCACCTTGCTTTGAGTCGTCCAAATGCACACTCAACTGGATTACGTGCAGCACAAAGCATGTTATTGAAAACAACTTGCTCATTAGATTTGCAGGAATCATACTCTTTGATGCAAAAAGGAACCAAGGGATCAGCTGGATCACCAATTAAGTAATTAGGGATCTTTGCTCCACCTGGCACTGGAGTTTGAAATGTGCAAGGAATCTTATTTGTCCTCAACTTAGTGTTGATTGAGGAATTTGAGAAGACTTTGGCATCGTGGACGCTGCCAGGCCACATGCACTCAATGTCCATGAAGTAACCCTTACTGTCACAAACAGCCTGAACGTTTGGGGTGCCACTGACATGAAAAATAAAAAATTTTTCGAAATCCATTTTATGATCTTATGACATCAAGTAAACAACGCTGAATCGAATGGTGTAATTATTTCCGGCATATTGTGTCTGTGACTATGGTTTTTTAATCCCTAAAATGTCGATTTTTGTGACTCTTTGTTCGAATAAAATTACGCGGTCAAAGAGGAATTTGAGGAATTCGTGACGTATTGCGTTGGACTCCTTGACGTACGAAGTTAGGTTACCACAGTGAAGCAGCATGGCTGAGCATGGCAGACGCAAAGAAACGAGCAAGGGGGGGGAAATATTGTTGTGCTGGTGCACCGAATGGAATCAGCTGTAAGAATAGCAGCCATACTCCGGGAATTTCAATGCACAACTTCCCAAAGAATGAAAAGCAGCGGAAATTATGGGTACAGTTTGTGAGGAGGCATCGAGCCGGTTTCAGCCCTTCATCTTCTTCGGCCTTGTGTTCCATTCATTTTAAGCCGACGGATTTTGTTAGGAGAGTGGATATCAGCTTGGAAAGCACCACGTCAGATATGACAAGACAGCGAAGGCTAGAAATTGGTGTTGTTCCTTCAATCGACGTGGCTGGAAGTGCTCCCATAACTGTTCTTTCTGAGCGGGATCAAAGGCGACAAGTGAGAGAGGTAAGATTGGCCTAAATCAGTAAACAGGCCTAAATTTTTCCTCCGGGTTTTTCGTGATGGGGATTCTCAACACCGCATCCCTCATTCCTTGCTATAAGGATTAAACAAACTTAGCCTGTTTGGTATTAAAATACTTTGATTTTACACTTGTTATGGATAAGAAACTTTTGCCAGGCACGGGTTTCAATTTTAGAAGGGATTCTGATTTACTTCCGCATTTACCTTGCACGCTTGGAACAGTCCAGTTACTGTTTTCGAACGGGAAGGCGTTATGGGGTATACTGTCATGTTTTATGGCACTTGCAGTTTATTATCTTCCTAAATTTTAAATGTGGAGTCCTCATTGTCCATTCCGAAATTCCCCTCACTGTGGCTGCCCCACCACTGTGGTTGCAAGTGAAATACAACTGTATTTCAATATGCTTGAGTGCATTGATCTACTTAACAGGCTGTCTGTCAACCTGAAGCTAAGATGGAGACTGAATCATCACCTGCAGAAGTGTTTGATGTTGGTACAGCCAAGATGAGCATTGACACAGTTAATCCTGCTGAAGAGTCTGTGGCTACAGAAAGCGAGGACCAGCAGCCAATTTCAGAACCCTGTCAAAAATGCAGCATCCTATCTAAAAAGCTGACATATTACCAGAAAGACAACAGCAGATTAAAGAAAGAAATCAGAGAGCTGAAGAAGCCATTACCAATAGTAAGTATCATTTTGTGTAGGGCCTGGGGGTAAGGTATGTAGGCTGGCGGTGAAAATTAGCATTCACATCACCAAGGGAGTAAGTTGAAACAGTTGTGGTCACAGGAAAACTGCAAAAAAAGTTTTGTAGCCAGGGTTTTTACCCTACTCATTTCACCCCCAAACCTACACATTTTCCCCCAGTAGACCCTTCTCACTGTGGTTCAGATTGGACATTGGGATAGTTGGAAATGGCATGAAAACAGGAAAGGAATATTCATTATCTCATTTTTTTGATTCAGAAAATACGTTTTTAAGTGGAAGTATGTCACCATAAATAACTTATTCATTTTCCTGTTCATTGTTTTGATTCTGCAGGATTCAAGTAAAGTTGATGACATTGATATCATTGACATGTCAGAAAATGAAAATGAAGAAGATGGCTTAGAAATGGCAAGCATGAATGAGGAGGAGGATGAAGATGAGGAAAATCATGATATCTTGGAAACAAGAATAACTGTTGATGACAGTGATGGCAGTGAATTTGAAATATCAAGCGAGGAAGAGGAGCCACCAATAAAAACCAGAAGGCCAAAAAATAAAACCAGCAACACTATCCAGTAAGTGTAAACAAGCCAACTTGTCTCTTAGAAAATCCATAAAAGGCTGTCAGTCAGCACACAGCTTAGGAAATAAGATTTTGGCTTAGAAAATTGTTAAAAGTCTCTTCATGGGTACTCAAATCCTGGTTATTTGTACTAGTTAACTTGATCCCCAAAACATGATGTTTTCTAATTTTTTTCTTTTCCTCCTAGAATTTGACTAATGTTAATAAGTTTTAGAGTCACTGAATGTTCCCTAAAATCCATGAACAGTGATATTCATCATTCAGACCACAAAGAAGACAAACATAAGTAATTGCCTGATGACATAGCACACCAATGCAGATACCTGCATCAAGGCAATTGAAATCATACTGCATGTCCATAATCATAAAAATTAAGATTTTCTTCACAGTATAAAGTGGAATGAGGGTGGGGTCAGCTAACCAGTACTGAGACACCCTATAAGGTAACCCTTGTCATAGATCATCCACAAGTTTAGTTTTGGTAAAATTCATTGACCAAGTGTGCTTGAATTTGGCACTTTTCCATCACACTTATCAAATGGCATACCAAAAACTGAAAGGCTAAGTTGACCCGTGTCAAAGAGCGACATGAAATACTGTACCCATACAACACAGATTATCTTTGTTGTATCTGACCTGGAAAATTTATATACCTTTTCAAAGAAATTTATGTAGATAATACCTATTTCAATCTATAATTTCTTTTCAGGATTGATGAAAAGATACCAGTGCAAAATGAGAAAAAGTTTATCGTTTTTCAGTCAATGCTTATCTCACTCTTCACAATGTTTCGTTTTAAATGTCATCATGAGAAGCCAACGATTGAAATGTCAACGCATGGGACAATGGTAAAAATTGTTCAGAACTGCCAGAAATGCAAAGATTCATTTGCCTGGAGCAGTCAGCCATTGCTGTGTGGTAGACATCCTGCTGGGAATATAATACTTAGCTTTGCAACCCTTGCTGCTGGAGCTTCAATAAGTAAAGTTTTATTGCTACTGAGGCACATGGGTGTTTCTTGCTACAAAGCTCGAACGTTTTTCAGGCACCAGAAAAATTTTCTCTTCCCTGCCATACTGAGCCATTGGGATCATTATCAAGAACAAATGTTTGCAAGCCTGAGGCCAGTAAAGAACCTTGCCTGGAGTGGTGATGGCAGATTTGACTCCATGGGTCATAGCGCAAAATATGGAGTGTATTCAATGCTTTGCTCTTCCAGGTCCAAAATACTCCATTTTGAGCTTCTGCAGGTTTGTCACTAATAATCATAAGTTGCCTCTCTTTGGCAATTAAAACAATATTGACATATTGATAAAGGTTTTTGACTTTGTTTATTTGACAGGCTTAAACTGTTTTGAACTGAAATGAAATCATAATTGTTTTGATTGCCAAATATATACTGTACAGTATATACTGCAGACCTTATTGACAATATCAATCCAACACAAATGATGCAAATCTACTGTTTATATACCACAGAAACCTAACCATGCCTATTTTGATACACATAGCTCAAAAAGAGGTTCAGATGCAAAAAAATGATCCTGTTTGAAGTAAGTCCAACTGTGATGATGATAAACAGTATGTCAGAAAGGCCTCAGCATTAAATCTTGCCAATTTTTGCCTCTGAATCTCTTTACCATTTCTTGTAAGTACTTTGTGTACCAAAGCTGATACTGACATGTACCGCATAAAAACTACAGCACTTCCTGTAATGCTATCAATTTGGTGATACTCTTTCCATAATGGCCAATGTAAGCATCCCCTTCCCATTGATATAGGCCAATAATTCTATTCTGCCTACCGCTAAAACCATGCTAAAACTATAACTTTATGCATTGCTGTTTCCATCTCTTTGAGATAACTTGACTCTTTGTAGGCAAACCAAGCTGGGTCAAGCAGTGCCATGGAACTGTTAGGAGCTCAAAACTGTTTTGAAAAGCTGAAACACGAGGGGATTGATATATCATCATTCACATCTGATTCGTCACCTTGGAATTGCCAAATGGATACGAACAAATGAAAGAGGTACCCAACATTTTTATGACATATGGCATGTAATCCGTTCAATATGCAAGAAAGTCATAAATGCAAGCAAAGAGAAGGGAATAGAATTGCTACAAAAGTGGGTTAAAGGGATCAGAAGACATATGTACTGGTGTGTGCTATCCACAAAGCAAGGTTTTGGTGCACTTATTGCAGCTAAGTGGGAGTCTATAATGGGCCATGTAGCTGGCAAACACAATGGTCATGAGAATCCTCTGTTTCCCCAATGTGCACATGGAGAACTTGAACGCAGGAAATTCATCAAAATAGGTGAGCTGCAACACTCTCTTTGCTTTGTGTTCCAACTTGGAATCAGATACCATTGTTAAATCTATCACAACTTTTTATGGTTTTGAATTTGGTGTCCAAACCAAACAGATTTGAATAATGCACAATGAGCTGACTGTGAAGGAGTTTTCAGGTAGATCATATGCTGTCTTTTGGTTAACTGCAAATATTTTACACTACTGACATAGTCATGCTGCAGAAGGGCCCAGGCTGTGAGTAGGCTTGAAACGGGGAATTTTGGGTGCCCAGACCTCTCACTTTTAAATAAGACAGCCCTCTTTAGATTTTTCTAAGAATGCATTTAAATTTCTAACCATAGGATGAGATAGAGTACTAGGCAGATCCAGTATATTTTGATGACATCGAATAAGGTAGATTTGAGAATAGTGTTGTGGCCACCTTTTCCAAAGTGTGAGAAATTTACTCCAGATCCTCCACATCTAAGACTGTGTAGTACTGTATTATGCTCCTGGTAGTCTTGGAATTGAATGTACATATTTTTTCAAGGTACACCTGCATATGACAAACTGATGGGCATTTTAGTAAATACAAAGATTGTCAATGAGATAAAAAAGCTTTCACCCCATGTGCAAACAAGTAGCCTGGAGGGATTTCACTCACTCCTCAACCACTGGCATCCAAAAATGTTGTGCTTTTCATTTATTGGAACAAAGTGCAGGTTTGTAGCATAAACTTTGTGTCAAAACCAGGTTTTCACAATATGATGGTTAGTTGATGGAGAATTTCCTTAGAAAATGACAAATCTGATCAATCAAATCTACAATCTTTGCCAAAATACTTGGGACTTGTCACAAACACAAAATTGCACCACTTTGGTTGCTATCTTAGATTAAATCCATAGAAATAGGAGGACTAGAATGCGCGGTCGGTCACGTGACACGGCCGAACCATGGGGAACTAAAATGGTAGCCACAAGTGGGCAAAAGAAATTCGCGGGAAAATTGACATCAGCTTACTACCGAGAGAAGATGGTGAAGTCTTGCGCTGCTGTGAATTGTGAGAAGCGGTGGCAAAGTGGGAAAAAAGGTGGAGAATCAGAAAATAAAGTTTCTTTTCACAAGTAAGTGGCAAATAAGCATATTTCAACTGCGGTATGGGGTTAACACAACCTTTGCTTTGATGCGTAGGCCTAAACGTTTCTTGGTTTAGGCCCGCAGTTTAGGATCTTCATTCTGGCACCTCGAAAAACCACACCAGTTCTTTAGTTTTTGCAATGCAAGTTTTCCAATAGTAACGCTGGCACTCAAGTAAGATTCTGTGTATGTTTCTTGCAGAAATTTTTGTACTAGATCCTTCAGCCAATCCTCTTGAACACGTCATGTCGTACATGGACTAGGCCTAGAGACTGCTCTGCTACTGCTATCAGGTCAACTGCAAAACACCAGGCAAACACTAAAATTTGTTTCATTCCGGAGCCAAAATTTCTGTCAACTTTTCTTCTCTTATGGATCTGATTATTTACAGCATCAACTTCTTAATTAATGGTATGGTATTATATGCGATGTTTTCCCAAAAATAAAGCATGAAATCCTACAGCCAGTCAGTCTACAAAGTACACAAATTAGAAACTTCAACTATTTGTTGGAAGACTTGAGGGTTTTTAAACTCATATTGGTTCTACTGAACCTGAGAGTCATCCAAGAAAGAAACTCAGGCACTGTAGAATGCTACTCCAAAACTACTTTCAGAAAGTTTCAGGCCTTAATGATTTTGAGCCACTGGATGTAAACAGCTCATTCTTAGAATTTAACAGGTGGACGGTTTTATTTTTAGTTGCTTTTTAGTCATAGATCCTTTTTGCATCAACTCTTGCAGGTTTCCCCTTGGAAATCAAACTCTGTTAAAAAAGTGGCTCTCTGCAATGAAAAGAGAAAAATGGACACCAACTGCAAGCTCGTATCTTTGTGGGGAACATTTCCTTGAAACAGATTACACTCATCCATCTCTTTTGCCCCATTCAACATCTCTTGGTAAAAAGTATCTGAAGAAAGATGCTGTTCCTTCGGTATTTAAGTTCCCAGAACATTTACAAAAGAGGCCTGTAAAGGAAAGAAATCCAAAGAAGAGGGAATTTCAGGCTCAGCATCTTCGTTCAGATACTGTCGCAATTCCCGCCAAAAACCCTAGGCTTGATGATCACACCTATGCATCATCTGTGTCCCCAAGGAAACTGAAAACTATGTATAAAGCAAAAATAAAAAAGAAAAACCAAATTATTCAAAATTTGCGCAGAAAAAACATCAGGAAAGAAAAAACCATTAAAGGCTTGATCTTAAAACTGAAACAAGCAAAAATGCTATCTGAAGAAAGTGGTTCTTCAATCATCTCAAACTTTGGCCATATGACAACTGAGATATTTAAAAATGAAGCCAAAAATAAGGATCATTCATCTGGGTCACGATATTCTGATGAAATCAAAGAATTTGCCATTTCATTGAATTTTTACAGCCCTAGAGCTTACCGATTTTTGAGAAAGTCACTTTGCCTACCACATCCATCAACACTTCGTGCATGGTCTGCTAGCATTGAATGTGAGCCAGGGTTTCTCAAAAAGCCCTTACTGCACATAGCAGACCTTGTAAAAGATGGGCAAAGTGACTGCATCATAATCATTGATGAAATGAGCATCAAGAAAGAAGTAAAATGGGACCCTAAAAATGAGAAATTTGTTGGCACAGTTGATTATGGAAGTATCAAAGCAGAAGAGACAGACACCATAGCAACAAATGCATTGGTTATTATGATTTCTGGTTTAAAAAAACCTTGGTATGTACCACTTGGATACTTTCTCACAAATAAATTAAATGGTGATATCCTTTGTCAACTGATTAATGAATCAATAAAAATGTTGAGTGAAGTTGGTTGTTTTGTCCATGCTGTTGTTTTTGATGGTGCACCAAAAAATATTGGAATGGCTGAAAAGCTTGGGTGCAACATAAAAAAGCTTGAAGGATCATTCCCCCACCCATGCCAGATTGGTAAAAAAATTTACGTTATATTTGATGTATGCCATATGCTCAAACTGGCAAGAAATGCTTTCAGCGACATCAAAATTTTTTGTACACCAACTGGTGAGAGAATACCTTGGGAGTATGTCCTTGCACTATATCGTGCTCAGCAAAAAGATATTCTCCATCTTGGAAATAAACTTAAAACCAAACATGTAAAGTGGCAAAATAACAAGATGAAAGTTAGTGTTGCTGCGCAAACATATAGCCATTCAGTCTCTGCAGCAATAACTTTTCTGAGAAACTTGAAATTGAAAGAGTTCAAGGACAGCAAAGCAACAAGTGATTTTATTTTGTTAATGAACAATCTATTTGATATGTTGAACTCCAAAAGTAAATTTGGCAAACACACCAAAAAGCCTATTGATCTGAATAACTTCTATGACATTGAAAGTAGCTTTAAAGATGGAACTGAGTTTCTGAAGTCTCTCAAAGACACAGCTGGAGTTCCTCTGATCAAGGGCCCACGAAAAGCTTTTGTCATTGGCTTCTATGTTTCAGCTCTTTCTGTTATATCCTATGACTTCAGTATTAGGACATTCAGACAAAAGGTTTTGGAGACTCATAAAAGACGTCTGACTTCCAACTAAACATAACACGTGAGTAAAATAATTCTAACTAGGCGTGACTACACGGATGGTTCCATAGGGCAACCATAAAACTATGTACATTAACTGTCCATACAACATTACTCCCCTTTTCGGAATGAGTGTTGTAACGAGTTATGTTGGAATGGGATTTCCATATCGTTCAGGAGGTTTACGTGTGCGAGTTTCTCTAGGGTGATTATCGTTCTCGATTAGTCTCTCTTGATCATCTGGTTCATCAACCTGATCAGCTTGTTCTATCGGTTCGTCTCTACGATCTGTGTCTTCTAAATCACTTTCTGTGTCGAACGAGTGATCTTTTCGATTAATATACTTCTTAAAATGAGATACGTTTCGTGTAATACGATGTTTGTTTGCATTTTCCGCGGTTATCGTTGTTCCTATTCTCTCAATGACGATGTAAGGAGTCTTATTGAAACGAGAATATAACTTGTTCTTTCGAATTTGCTTCACTAAAACAGTGTCTCCGACTTTAATGTCACTCTCCTTTGCGTTGCGACGTGTGTCCGTGTATTCTTTCTGATATTTCTGTTTTTCAATCTCATTAGCTCGTGCTTGCTTGTGTTTGTTTACAACAATCTTTCTTTCGATAACTGGTAACTTCCCTCTAACTTGTCGATTGAAGAGAAGTTCACATGGTGCAACTTTTGTAACCGAGTGCGGAGTCGTTCTGTACTGAAGTAAGAATCGCTGTATTTCTTGTCTCCATGGTCTTCCTTCGATTAAGGCAGCTTGAATGACTTTCCCTAAAGGCTGGTTAAACCTTTCTACTTCTCCGTTTGCTTGTGGCCATACTGGAGTAGTTGGATCGTGTTTTATTCCAAGTGCTTTGAGGTATCTACTAAAATCATCGCTGTTAAAAGGTGGGCCATTGTCAGTTTTGATGACTTCTGGTAATCCATGGACAGCAAATATACGATCAAATTTTGGGATCAAAGCTGATAACTTTGTCGATTTAACGAACTCAACTTCAGGAAAGCGAGAATACCTGTCTATTACAACTAACAAGTAATCGCCTGAAGGTAATGGTCCATAAAAATCTGCGTGCAGTTTTTCCCAAGGTGCTCGTGGCATCTCACTCAGCTTTACTGGCTCTGGAGGATTTTGTTTACCCGTGGCTTGGCAAGCTAGGCATGAATCAAGCGTTGCTTTGACTGCTTCATCAATTTTAGGAAACCACACTTTTTCCCGTATCATCGCCTTAGTCTTTGAGAGTCCCTGGTGACTTTCATGTGCAATATCAATTGCTCGTTGCTGTAATGATTCAGGAATAACGATTCTTGATCCTCGCAAAATTACATTTTGTGCACCGATGGTCAATTCTTCTTTAATCATTTTATACTGCTTCAGAATATCTGAATTCCAGATATCTGTACGTAGTGCAGCGCGGAGTAGTTGAAGTGTCTTATCTTCATTTGTAGCACGTGCAATCTCGCTTAGTGACATCGCTTTTGGGACTGCATTCATTGTAACAAAGTTTACATACTGTTCTGTATGTTTCTCTTTGTTAGTTTGCGAGCAAGATGGGTGTCTGGATAGGTAATCAGCTGCGTTTTCCTTTCCTGGTTTATATTGTACAGTGAAAGAGTACGGCTGTAAACGTAGAACCCATCGTTCTATTCTGGCAGAAGGCTTGGACTTTGGCGATCCATAGATTATCTCTAACGGCTTGTGGTCAGTAAAGAGCGTGAATGGCTGGCCATATAAAAATAAATGAAAGTGTTCTACCGCCCATACGATGCTTAAAGCTTCTTTTTCAGTCTGTGAATATCTTCGTTCAACATTCGACAATGAGCGACTGGCATAAGCAATCACTTTATAATCCGATTGATCTCTTCCACTTTGGGCTAAAATAGCTGAAACTCCTACTGGGCTTGCATCGACTGTGAGCATCGTGTGTTTCTCAGTGTCAAAATAACCCATCACCGGGGCCGATACCAGCGCTTGTTTGAGTTTATCGAAAGCTCTCTGGTGTTCTTGCTCCCATGAAAATCGTGCCTTTTTCTTCGTAAGCTCACGCAAGGGTGCTGTAATTGTAGCGTAATCGTGTATGTATTTGGAGCTATAATTTGACATACCGAGCAAACTTCGAACTTCTTGTGCATTCGTAGGTTGTGCTGCATTTTGAAAATCTTCAATTCTCTTTGGGTCAGGGCGTGTCCCATCTGCTGAGAAAATTTGACCGAAAAATTCAAGTGTTGGCTGAAGAAATTTACATTTCTTTGCATTCAATGTTAGGCCCTTTTCTTGCAATCGCTGTAGGCATTCTTTGAGTGCTGTGTCGTGTTCGTTTCTTGTGGAACCATAAACAATGATGTCGTCAGCTATATTACGTACACCTTTGATTCCTTGAAGGTTTTGCTGAAGAGCGTGTTGAAATATTTCTGCACTGGCATTGACTCCATAGGCCAATCGTTTATAACGGTATAAACCGACATGTGTGCTGAAAGCAGTTATGTACCGGCTCTCCTCCGCAAGAGGTAGTTGGTGATATGCCTGTGCTAAGTCGAGCTTTGAAAAATACTTGGCTCCATTGAGGTCTAAGCTGATATCATTCACTGTTGGTATTGGATACCTGACTCTATTGATCGCTTGGTTGGCCATTCTCATGTCTACACATATACGCACAGAACCGTCCTTCTTCGGTACTGCTACGATAGGAGAAAGCCAAGGGGTAGGTTGATTCGCAGGTACAGGTTCGATGATATCTTGATTTTCCAGCTCCTTCAAAGCGTCCTTCACTTTCTTGCGAATGTGAAACGGTATTCTTCTTGGTTGTTGCGCCTGTGGTATTGCCTCGTTCTCGATATTTAGCTTTACGTCATCATCTTTCAGCTTCCCTAATCCCTCAAATACTTGCTTGTATTCATCAATTATAGCACGAACGTTATCATCTGTTGTGTTTGATGAATGAACTTGGCTAAGATTCAAGCTTATCAAACCAAGCTCTTGTGCGGTATTTGCCGACAAAAGACATCCTGCTTTCTGTTCTTTCATCACATAGAACGTTGCTAAGCAGTACTTTTTCTTTGACTCCACTAACGTCTCAAATTTCCCTTTGAAATGTACAGGCTGTTTGGTGTTGAAAGGAAATGCCTGAACCTTTGTTGGTTGTAACTTAATACCATTCAACTTTTCAAAGGCTTGGTGGTCCAATACATTGATTGAAGCTCCCGTATCAATCATTATCTGAATTGTACTGCCACCAATATTGACTTTTGCTGTGGGACAACCTGAGGACTTTTGTTTGACAGCGTAGACGTATTCTTCATCACTTGAATCAGTTTCTGAATGATGTAATGGTTTCACTGTATTCTGCTTTCTAAATTTAGGCTTTTCAGGTTTCTTTTGATTGTCCTGAGCTGAACTTCGGCATACTCTTGCAAAGTGATTATTCTTCGAGCATTTTCGGCATGTTTTACCTTGTGCAGGGCACTTCTCTTTAGGATGCCATGCCCCTCCACAGTTGCCACATTTTGAAGCTTTGTTGCTTTTCTTGCATTGCGTGTCTGCACGAACACGGTTTGCTGTGAGTGTTTCATCCTTTGATTCGATATCCTTAGCTTGGAATTCACTCATCTCATCACGACGACCATCCAAGAGCATATCTTTCAGTTTGTAATCAGGCTCTCTTAGCGCTTTCTTCCTGATTCGAGATGAAAGTCCTCCGATAATAATCTGTTCTTCGATTTCGAAATCTGCATCAGCAAATTCACAATTCACGGATAGTTTACGTAACCTTGTGTAAAAGGTATCGAGAGTCTCGCCAACTTCCTGTCGTGTTTGTCTGAATTTGTACACTTCGTAGCGTGTGTTCTTTTGAGGTTCGAAATATTCTGTTAGCTTGGTTCGAGCAGCGCCGTAATCGTCATCTTCCCCTGTGTCTGGAAGTTGTGCAAAAATCTCACGAACGCGTGAACCAGCTTGATATAAGAGTAGGGCTCTCTTGCGACGATTATCTCGTATACCACTTGCGACCAGGAACGTGTCGAAGTCGTTGAGCCATTGTCGCCATCTCGCTGAGATACTAGCGCCTACCTCTCTCTCTGGGTCGAATTCAAGAAGTGGTTTCAAGTTTAAACTGAACGCCATTCCTTCTTAAATGTCGCTTTCCATCTTCGTCGCCAATGTTATATCCTATGACTTCAGTATTAGGACATTCAGACAAAAGGTTTTGGAGACTCATAAAAGACGTCTGACTTCCAACTAAACATAACACGTGAGTAAAATAATTCTAACTAGGCGTGACTACACGGATGGTTCCATAGGGCAACCATAAAACTATGTACATTAACTGTCCATACAACACTTTCCATACTTTCTATAAGTAAGAATCTCTTGGAAAGAGCTGAATCTCCATTTGAGTATGTGCTTACATATCGTTTTTCACAAGACACTCTTGAGATGTACTTTTCAAAGATCCGCAGTCGCTTTGGTTGGAATAACAACCCAACAGCACTTCAATTCAAGTATGCACTTAGGTCACTTCTCTTGAAAAATAAGATTGAAGCACCGAAAACTGCCAATTGCGTGCAGCTCACTGAAGAAGAAACTGAAGTAGGGCCAGGTAAAGTGGACTCTTCAGTTTCAAATCTTCTCCTATCATCAAACGTATGGCGTTCTGATGTTCTGCATTACATAGCAGGATACATTGTAAGGAAGGTTATGCTTTCTATTGATTGTGCTGATTGTGCGGAAGCATTGTATCATAATTCTGATGATTCTGGTAATCATGGCTATCAAAGTCATCTCTCGCTTCTTTCATGTAAAAAGTATGGCAACTTGATTGTTCCATCTCAGTCAGTTTTCAAGGTTGTATCATGTGTTGACAAAATTGCCAGAAAAGAGCTGTGTAAATGGACATCCTTTACCAACTCTGTTTCATCAGCAATAACATCTTCAGTGCTTCAAGAGACCAGGAATAATACATTCTTATCCATACAGGCTCATTCAATGGAGAACCATATTTTAGATAGCCACTTGAGGGATGATCACATCACAGTTCTGATCAAACTTATTGTGAGCAATTATTTAACACTTTTCTTTCATCAATTTAGAAAGGTATACACTGAAAGAATAATAAAGAGAAATAATCCATCAAGAAGGAACAAACTAACAAAAACAATTTTATTTTACAATGAATAGACAACTACACGTAATGTAAATAATGTAGATATTGTCAGTGATTCTGAGGGAACGCCGAGTACCAGGCGGCGGTCAAGTAACCTGGCCATTCAGATGGAGGAAATGCCATCTACCACTGACTGTTAGGAAGTTTTTTATTCTATAATCTTCAATTTTATTCTGTTTTCATTCTGTACATAGCTATATGGTTACAAAAACCAACCACCCCCCCCCCCCCCATTAAGGAATAGGATCCCTGGTACAAAGTTTAACATCAATTGTCTTTGTGGAAACTATGGCTTGGAGTGTAGAATATATGGTTTTGAGGAGGAATATCACTGGAACATGGTGTAGGTGAGTTAGTAGTGCTAGCCACAAACTATTCATGTTGTTTTCGACTCTTGTTCAGTTGGGAAATGTGGAAAATGTATTTTCGTTGAGACTTAACGACTAACGGGCACAGTCCTTGGTTTGGACTCAGCTACTTTTAAGCAACAGAAGGGAGTAGGAGGAGAAGTAGAGGTTGTTTTTCACTTAATTTAGGTCCAGAAACGTTTCAGACTTATCATAGATACATCTCTTAGAAACATTGACATTGAGTTTTGTATCTACATTGCCATATGTAGACTTAGACAAGTGTATCAGTGTCATTTCCAACTGGTAGTACATAAGGCTAAGTATGGGCCTAAGCACTTTCGTTCCGTTTCGAGTCGAATTTTCTGATTAGTTGAGCCAAATTTGCTTTCAAATACAATAAAATCCTACCTTTCCATGGAATGAAGTGGACGTAAGAGAAAACGCATCTTAACTCTTTCGCAGTACGATGAAATCAACGTTGAAAATCCAGTTTTGCTTCCAAGTTCCTCTTGCCCACTTGTTGCCGCCATCTTAGCTCTCCATGCGTTGGCCATCCCACGCGATTGAGAACAATAGACCGCGCATTCTAGTCCTCCTATTTCTATGATTAAATCAAACTCACACTCTGATGAGGACAAGAGTCCAAAAGGCTTCATCTTAGTATTTTTTGTCATCCAAACTCTTTATATACTGTAAAGTTTCTCATTATACGTGGTTCTTACCACAGGTTGTAGCCTCAATATTTGGAAATAAATTAAAGCACTGACTTTGCCTTTATATGTCCCCAGCTTCTTTCAGCCAGAATTGTATCTATCTTAATACTCTCACGACACTCACGAAAGCAAAATTTGAAACTCATCACATACGTCCACAACCTCGCAACCCTGGAATTTCACTCTGTTCGAACAAAAGATGCAAACTTTGCAAACAGTATCTCCAGCCTGTCACGTCATTCACAACCGCAAATTACAGCACTTGGGAAATCAAATCCAGCATTACTTGCCAGAGTAAAAATGTGGTTTACTTCCTCTCATGCAATATGTGCAACAACGAGATGAGTTACATTGGCCAGACAAAAAACTTACGTAATCGTATGAATAATCATATTTCAGAATCGAGAACTGGAATTTCAACTTGCAGCTTTCCAAAACACGTTCACGAATGCGGAAAAAGACACAACAAACTAAAAGAACCTTTTTTCAAAATATTCGTTTTCTTTGCACTTAATGACCCGTCTGCTCTTTTATATCACGAAGAAAAATTATTCAAGGAGGGACACGCCCTTTTAAACTCTTAATTAATACCTACGTCATAAGACATTATCCTCTCATCTAGAATTTCCTTGTAATAGCTCTCATATACACCTCGTTGCTATTTTAGATTCAATCGAAATCACACTCTGATGAGGACACGAGTCCGAAAGGCCTCAGTGTGTTAAATCTTAGTATTTTTTGTCGTCCAACCTCTCTATATAAAGTTTCTAGTTATAATTCGTACCAAGTTTTTAGTTAGAGATGGCACATAATACGAAGGAGAACAACGATTCGAATCTTACACCAAATCAACGAGAAACAACTGAGGAAATTCTTACACCAACTCAACGAGAGACAATAAAGCAAATTATTTTCGACAATATCATGGAAATTCTGCCAACAATTATAAAGGAACTTACCCCTTCAATCATCGATGCAACACAAGATTTGATCAAAAGCCAAATCCAAGAGAACCTGAAAGACTTCGGATCTCCATTGAAACCCAGTACATCCACTTCCACTGCAACAGCCAGCAATAAATACAGTCAAGCAAAATCTCACATTTTCAATCAGTTGAAAGAAAGAAAAGACCTGTTTTGGAACTACACTCGTAATAAACAACTAGCTCAACTCTATTCAGAATGCCTAGCAGAGGAGCCTGCCTACATACCTCGAAAGTTCCGTCGAAATGGAAAAGCCACTCCGGCCAACGAAAAGGAAAAAGAAATCTATGATAATTTGGAAATGCAGAAAGTCCGTGCAGAGATTGATGTGTTAAACGTAAGAGTAGCGATGTTTGAAGAGAAACTTAACGATATCGACGAGAAGATGTTACAATTTATCACATCAAATGCAAGCACCGAGGAAGAAATAGAAGAGCTAAAAACACTCTGGTCAACGAAAGTAGAGCAAAATGTGGAAACTATCATCTCCAAATGGGACCAAAGAATCAAAAGCACAAAAGCTGCACACAACAAAGACAAAGAGCAACAAACAAGGCAAAAACTACAAGAAAATAACAAACCAAACCATAACACCAGCAACGGCAAGGCAAATACATCAGTACGCAGCAACAATCTACGTAACCAAAGTCAACATAACCAAGAACCATCTGCCCGTCCAAAGCCAGCTTCAACTACACCAACCACGCCTGTTTCAGCAAACCAATCACAGAATAGCTCAAAAAACTGGCGACGAAATCAGCAACCACACCCTCCCCGTCTGTATCCGCCAAGATTATCAACCTATCCTCCTACAAACTGGCTGCAAACCACATATCCTTATTAACAAGAGGACCCAAGTTTACACCATTATCACCCCCACGTAACAATTTTCGAACAGATACAAAGGATTTCACGAGAAAACTAAAGATTAAAGAAGTATTTTGGGAAAAAGAATGGAATGACCCTTCCCTTCATAGGAACAAATCAAAAAGGCCTATTTATACAGAGAACAAAGAGCTGAACCAAATTTGTACCTTCATCGAAATGCTTCAACCAGATGTAAAATCATGCGCAAACAACTTAACCCCCGAAGAAAGAACCGCCTTACATGAATTAGCTAACAACGAAGAAATCATCATAAAGAAAGCAGACAAAGGTGGCAATTTCATAATTATGGACAAGTCTTACTATCGCGACTACCTCGTTTTAGAAAACCATCTCAATGACAACGCATACAAAAAAATCGATCAGAATGAAGATAGGCAAGTCATTAAGAAATTGAACACACTCTTACCCAATTACGAAGAACGTCTAACAAGAAAGGAAGTCGATTTCATTTCTAACTTCGAATGGAAAACAAGTAACTTTTACGTCCTTCCTAAAATTCATAAATGCAAAGAAATGATTCAGAAAATAAACGAAGAAAACAAAACATACGTTGAACTTGATCCACCCGAGGAGTTAAAAAGCCGTCCAATCATAGCAGGTCCATTAGCACCAACACAGAGACTAAGCGAATTTTTAGACACGGTTTTAAAACCTTTAGTCCCAACCTTGAAAACCTACATTAAAGACGACTGGGATTTCCTTCGCAAACTACCACGCAAGTTTGAACAAGAAGTAGAACTGTATTCCTGTGATATCACAAGCCTCTATACCAGCATTCCACACGAACTCGGCCTTGAAGCTTTGAATTATTGGATAAACAAAAAACACGATCTCATTCCTGAAAGGCTGAATTGCGACTTTATCATCGATGCAGCTAAGTTCATTCTAGAAAACAATAACTTCTTATTTGACGGTACCCTTTACAAACAAACAGCTGGAACCGCAATGGGTACAAAATTCGCTCCATCGTATGCTTGCCTAACCATAGGATATCTAGAAGAAACGAAACTCTTTCCTCTTATTTTACCAAAATATTTCAATCGAAACGAATGTGCTTCAATAGAAGACAAATTTTACCGTTATATGGATGATGGCTTTATTGCGCTTCCAAAACAGTTAAACATTGATTTATTTCTAAATGCATTAAACGAACTACACCCGGATATAAAATTCACGCTGGAGAAGAGTAAACAAAAATCAGAAGAGAACATAAAGTCTCTGAACTTCCTCGACATAGAAGTGATCATTAAGAACAACGAATATATCGAAACGGATATTTTTTACAAGGATACGAATCCACACGACTACCTCGATTTTAAAAGCGCTCATCCTGTACATATTAAACACAACATTCCTTACAATCTAGCGAAGAGAGTTATCGTCTTCGTTTCTGATTCAGAAAGAGTCGATTTTCGCCTCAAAGAACTCGAGAAGTGGCTGTTAGACTGTCATTACCCATTAAACGTAATACGAAAAGCCTTCCATAATGCAAAATTACAAGGACCTGCTCCATGCCCTTCAAAAGACATCATTCCTCTGGTTACAACATATTACCCACAGTTCCGTTTTAACAACGTGTTGCAAAATGTATCAAACCTTTTGAAAAATGTCAATGATAAAAAACTAAAAACAGTTTTCGCAAAATCAAAACCAGTCATTGCTTTGAAACAACCTAAAAACCTATTATCGACACTCACGAAAGCAAAATTTGAAACTCATCACATACGTCCACAACCTCGCAACCCTGGAATTTCACTCTGTTCGAACAAAAGATGCAAACTTTGCAAACAGTATCTCCAGCCTGTCACGTCATTCACAACCGCAAATTACAGCACTTGGGAAACCAAATCCAGCATTACTTGCCAGAGTAAAAATGTGGTTTACTTCCTCTCATGCAATATGTGCAACAACGAGATGAGTTACATTGGCCAGACAAAAAACTTACGTAATCGTATGAATAATCATATTTCAGAATCGAGAACTGGAATTTCAACTTGCAGCTTTCCAAAACACGTTCACGAATGCGGAAAAAGACACAACAAACTAAAAGAACCTTTTTTCAAAATATTCGTTTTCTTTGCACTTAATGACCCGTCTGCTCTTTTATATCACGAAGAAAAATTATTCAAGGAGGGAGACGCCCTTTTAAACTCTTAATTAATACCTACGTCATAAGACATTATCCTCTCATCTAGAATTTCCTTGTAATAGCTCTCATATACACCTCGTTGCTATTTTAGATTCAATCGAAATCACACTCTGATGAGGACACGAGTCCGAAAGGCCTCAGTGTGTTAAATCTTAGTATTTTTTGTCGTCCAACCTCTCTATATAAAGTTTCTTAATGCAAAAGGTAATAACACATTGCATATTGAAAATCTGCTAGTACACCCAAGGCAGGTAATTGATTCATTGATAAAACACCTTTTCATTTCTTTACCAATTTTTTGAGCATGAAAACTTGCATCATTCATTAATGAAAGAGAACAGTAATGTAAGGTAGTGTGACATAACTTGAAACTGGTAAAATACTTTCAGGATTATCCTTGCTTGTCTCCATTTCAACGAAAATGTGCAGCGACAGAAAAAAAAGACAAAAGAAGGAAAACAATATATCCACATCAGTTTTCCAAAGTTCAGCCTTGGCAGTGAAGTTGTGCGAGAAGTGGCTGTTGACCCAACTTATGGTTAGTAAAATAGAGCTTCTTTTTTCAAAATATACTAAAGGATATAAATTAATTATAATCTTCGACTATCTGCACTTTTTATGTATCAAAATTTCAAAAGTAAACTACTATTTGTCTTCTCTAAAAGCAGTCTTTGTGATGATTCTGAGAATGAATAACAACAGTACCATTTACCCATATTGTCAGCTATATTAACAAAGTTCATATCATTACTTCTCAATAAATTTTAATATTCAATGTTTGTATAACCATGTTGGTTTATGTCTGGATGCAGATTGCTGCTTAACGAAAATTACAGGAAATTTTGCAATCAACTACATATCTTTTTGCAGAATATGTTGATATCCTGAAGTCCTTGGTGTTCAATTCACCTTTGGAAACATTGACAGCTACCATGGCAAAGCATGAAGCAGACGTTCCTCCACCTCTGACAAGCCAATTTACAGAAAGGGCCAATAGAAGCGAGGCAATAAAAAAAAGGGAGTCAAGAAGAATGAAAGCCACTGAACTTTACCCTGCAGGTCAGTAATTTTCAGGTAACTACTCCTCAACATTAGAACTGTCAGCTAAGCTTAAGTGAGTTAATCTGATGTGCAAACAAGGTTTTGGGAAAATGGCTGCATGAAAAGTAGTAATGCACGCCAGGTACATGCAGTGAAAGCCAAGCTTTGCTAGGACGGCACTGATGTTCATTCATAGAATGACTCCTACTGTAACCAGCACTGGAAATTACATGGAATTACATTTGACAAGTTTATAACCAATCAATCCACCTTATCAAGACTAAGAAGGCATGAAAATGGAAATCATTTGTTGTTTGAGATGTTGTATTTTTTAGGCTAAAATCTTTTTCTGCATAGAAAGTCTAATGTATCAACCAATGTTCATATTCATAGAGTATCTGTCTTCATTTAGAAATTACAGTGATATAAAGAGGTTAGAAATCATAAGAAACCAAGAACTTTGATTTCACAGTCAAAGCCATGACTTCTAATTTCTTTATATCACTGTAATTTCCAAATGAAGACAGATACTGTATGAATGTGAAAATTGGTTCATACACTAGACTTTGTATGCGGAACAAAATTTTAGCCTCAAAAATGCAAAATCCCAAACAACAAAAGACTTCCGTTTTCACCTCTTATCTTGAAAAGGTGGATTGAAATATCCCTTCACTTCCTTTTCAGCTGAAGCCCAAGACCAGCTAGTTGCAAACCAGACAATGGCATCAATATCTGGTGTCACACGAACCCAAGAGACACGTTGCTGCAGAACTTGTGGACAGCCAAAACAGGGACATCCTCGCACTTGCAACAGAGTAAACACTGCATCAGAGTAGATGAAGAAATATTTGCTTGTTTTGAAGAACGTTATTTGTTTACTTGCTTCAAAGTTGGATGGCCTCAATTTTGGCTGTCAAAAAATAGGCTGGCTGTCCATGGGGTTTGTGTGGGAATAATAGACTAAGCTACCTGTACAGAGATACACAGAGATACTGTAAATACAGCAACACCCAGCAAACAATAACATTAATTACTTTTCTACAAACCAGTCTACATGTTATTATGAATGTGGCACTCTTCCTTCATACAGGGTAAGGTCCTCACCCTGAGGAAAGTTGACTATGATAAGCACAAAGCTATATATGCACCATAAATATGTTAAATGAACTTTGGGGCAGCATAATTGCTTTCTAACTGTGGAAAGTACTGTCATCAGATATATAAAACACCCTCCTGGGTCCAAACGTTCTCATCTCTTAGGCAATAAAATTTCAAGCAGCATGGCTATTTTTTTTCGCGTAATGTCACCATGATCGAAATTCACAATGCTGTCACTGAGTAGTTTTCAGTTTTCACTCCTAATAACTGTATCATCTGGTAGGAACAAAGCAAGAACTCAGTTTGCAGCTGCTTACTTTCTTATGTAGTTGTTTGCAGGGTTTTACTGTAAACCTAATTAGCGATCTGCTGGTTCACGCTGCCTTGTTGACTTATCCATGCTGGACACCAGATTCACATGTTTCCCTGATGCACTCGTAGATACAAGCAGGAAGTGGCCTTGCATTGTCGTATCCCAAAAAGCCAAATAGCCACCGGACAAGCCATCTGTATGCAACTGCTCGTAGAAATCTATAATAGGAGCAGAATTGTGTTTAATAATACAGTCAAACTCGCATTGTAGTTGGGTTGCTTCAAACCAAGGAAATTTATCCAACTTACATGTGCTAACTTGTTCAAATTACTTTGAAATGAACCTGACTTATGCCAGTCTGACTTTGAGTTTGGCTGCACACAGTATATAATTGTGCAAAGACTGGCAAGATGTTTTTCACATCAATATTCAACTGATTTATTTAACTAGAAATACTTTCCTAAATATTTTTGCATCATGACAGATATAGAAATGGGTAAATGGTGAATGGTATATATACATACACTTTCATGTAAGGTACATCAAGGTTTCCTTTGAATGCAATGACAGTTTGTTTGTAAATTATGTAGAAAAACTGAGAGGGCCTCAGAGAAAGGCAGTGCTCGATTAATTAAAAAACTAACTGTGTATATTTTCACTATCTTTGATGGCATTTGTTTCATCGGAAAAGAAGTACGCTTCAAATAGAATGTATGCAACTTTATATTTAAGACGCATTTTCTACTTACTCATTTTCTGGCTGATTTGCTCTGCGTTTGTACCTCTCCCCCTCTCTGGTTTTGAACAGGGGCCCTGCAAGTTGTAGCACTGCCCTGTTTATGAGAGCTGGAAAGTCAGCATGATTGGTGACACACCTGAGTTCTTCTGCAGTGCCCTCAAATGTCAACTTTCCTATAGCTTGGGGGACTTCCCAGCAGCATCTATACTCCCGAGCGCCAACCAATTTTTCGACTTTGCATTTGCCACAATCACACCTGAAATTGATCGAACATCATTTGAAAATACCAAGCCTTGAAGTGTGCAACAGTCAGCTAACATCAGCCTGCTGTTCTATTTTCCGTATAGCAAAACATGGTAGGCCTAAGCACAGGTTTAACTGGACTGGACCTGCTGTTTGTTTTCGTTGGACCGGAGCAATGGCTGCCTACTATGCAGTTGAGCAAAAACTGCCTTTCATTTCTTCGAGAATCTAAACTCGTTTTGTCCCAAAGCAATCATGAAAACAATTTAGAAACTAGCCTTTCACAAGACCGACAGGAAGGTGAGACGGTCGAAAGCAAGGCCTGGAGGTATCGCCTTGTCGAGAGGTTGAACTACCTACTGCAGGCTATCTCGTTGCAGGCTTCCTAATTCTTGAGTGGGATATTCGTTAGGGTCACAAAGCCTGAAGTAAAGCAGTGCTAGATAAAACTACTCACCATTCTTCGACAGTTTGCCGTTTTTCAAAGCGAGCCTGAAGGGTTTCCTACGGAATCCCATCGATGTCTGCTTCCGCGACCCCATTATCTTCGTCCTCGTCAGATGAGGAGGCAAGAGGTTCGTCCTGGTACGGCTCAAAGGCCGTTTGGAGATTACCGTCTTCACCAAACTCTTCTTCACTCATTGCTGCAAAGTATTCTTCATCATTTGAAGACACAGTCGTATCTGTAAGCTCGCTGTCGGTCATGTTTCTTGCCGTTTCGTGATGCGTGCTACTGGTGCTTCCACTGTGTTTATCTGCTATTCAATTTGCGAGTCCAACGGAACACGTCACTCGCCCCAGACTCTTTTCGAATGACCAGCCCCCATAAAAGCCCCCAAAAAGTACATTTCGGCCCCTCAAATAAGAAAAATGCCGCCATTTTTGAAATCTACGATGTTTTCTGTGTCAGATAAGCAAAGAAGAAAATTTTCAGTTTTTTCATGTCAGTGGCACTCTAAGGAATGGGACTGTTTATAACAGAAACAGTCTTGAGAATTTTCTCTTGGACATTGAATGGGAATGTGTGTGCCATCTATGCACCCAAATGCTTGAGTCATCCCAAATTTGGCCTCAAACTTGGACACCTTTTTCTGCATGTGCTCCTTGTCCTTTGGCAAATGAATATATTTTGGACCAAGATACTTTGAAATTGCACAGCACACTTCGTTTATTACTATTGAGGCAGTGTTTATGGCTATTCCAAAACTATTGGCTGTCATTCCAAGAGACCCAGTGTCCTTTAAGAAATAAAGTGTTATTGCAAGCTTTGTGGCAGCACTCAAAGCCCTGTAGTTAGGGGACTTTGGGTTAGGGGAAATGTACGGTTCCAGTTCTCTGACAAGTTTATGAAACGATTCCTGTGACATTCTAAAATTTTTCCTCCAGCAGTCAGCAGGAGCAACCCCTGCAAGAATATTTCTCCACCACAAATCAGTACGTCCGGGTTTATGCCAGCAGCTACACTTCTTTCGGTTCAACTGTCTCTGCCTCAAATTTGTGAGCTTTTTAAAGAAATAATTGCGTTTTCTCAAAAGAACTGAAGACAGAACATGATTCCTTCTTGTCTCATTGACTTTCCATAGTGAGAGAATTCCATTCATTGTTAGAATTAAAGACACTAACGTTGAAATGCACATCGTAATGTGAGAGATGATTTTCGAGGGAGCCATTTTGAAACTTGGCGCCAGAGAGGTAATCTCCCACCAAAAACGTCACGTGATCAGTTCCATCCCGGTAGGCGGGATGGATTTTTTACCATATGAACAGAATGTGAAATCAGCTCATAAGCGGGCCAGCCCGGTAAGCAGGCTGGCTCGCTTCCATATGAACAGGCCCTTAGGTAGAGGGGGCTTTTTTGACCCCCAACCAAAATAGTACCACCAAATAGCCCAGCCACTATAGGGTTAAAACTAATGATGTACCATACACTCTGGTAAAGGATTTAGGGAAGAACTGTTCAATTTTGAACATCATGATATCCAATATACAGTGTGGTACAAATGCATGATATGTTTGACTGTTGAGCCCGGGAATTTAGTTACTGCATATAGTCAATCAATTAGTGAATACAAAAGAAGGATGAAAATTAAAGAAGAATGGGGAAACACAAACACATTAACAGAACAACGCAACATATCCAAACTCGTCAATTTTATGAACCTAAATCCTGAACATGGTGTTGATGATTCAAAGGATATCGCCTCATTTGTCAATACAAGCCACTTTGACCTGATAGTGGATGCTACAATCACTTGCCACACGGAAGATAGGTCTTGATATAAATTCTTCCTTCAAAGAGCCAGGATTGGCTTTAAACATTTGATATGATTTAAAGAAAGTTGCTATTTGGCTACACGGACAAGCATTAAGAGAAAGAGACACAGCAATATTAGACAATTCAAATGGTTCCTGGCAGCTGCTCAATCTGGAATGGTAAAATAAGAGAGCCTTTACATGAGAAACTCAACCTGGGTGGAAATGTCGCCCTGGGTTGAGTTTTGCTGGGAGTTGAAAATTTGGCCTGCGTTTACATGAGATTTTCAACCCGGGTGAAGGTGAAGGGAAGTTGCGTTTTTCAGCGCCAAGCGCTGGGATCGCAGAAATAGAGCAGACCTAATCGAGTCCGCGACCCCTTGTCATGACGCTCAAGTGGTGGGGCCCTACCGGGACTCGAACCCACTCCGCCTGACTATTCTGGCCGCAATGTCAGAGGATTACACAACGGCGCCACAACACCTTCAAAACCTCCGGGGCAAGTTTCCATTTCAAGTGTTGCTATTGCTGTAGCTTTTGTTTCCGTGACTTGTTTTCCACTTAACTTAACAAGATGCCGACAAGCATTGTATTGCAAATAAATTTCATGCTTCAGCACGAAGCCTTGAAGCAGGAGATCAGATGGGACTTTACGTGCCATAAAGGTGGAGAATCAAAATGATACAATCAGCATCGCAAAAGATTCTTGGAGAAGATGGGTGCACCAAAACACGCGAAAATCTTGATTTTCAATCCCAGAGTCATTGTCAACTCTTTTGTTTAATCATTGTGAATTCCTCAACTCGCCCCGGGTTGGCAACAATTTGCGTTTACATGCAATTTTCACCCCGGGGCGAAATTTCCACCCGGGTTGAGAAAGCGAGTTGAACTCGCCCCAGGTTGAAATTTTCTCATGTAAACGATTTCACGAATAACAAAGGTTTTTCTAGCAGCCGAGTTGAAACTCAACCCGGGGTGAAACTCCACCCGGGTTGACTTTACTCATGTAAAGGGCCTCTAAGATTGTATCAGCAGCATTAAGGTCATTGGGGGTCAAAAGCTCAGAGAACCAGATGTGTTGCCCCTAACCAAAGGTTATTGAAACTAAACCAATAGGCGGAAATTACGGATTCGGAACTGCTGGAAATACAAGAGAAGTCATTTTGGGGTGGCAGTTCAACTCGTTGTACATAAACAAATGCAAGAGAGTATACAGCTCTCTAATTATACAAATGTACTAAATATCAAAGTCCAAAGTCACAGAACGGTAAGCGTTATGAGAATAAACAATCTGATGGAAACATGAATCAAATTGCTCATCTGTCAAGGAAGAGATGTGTCGTTTTTCTGGTCTATCATACACATGCAGTATCAACTTCCAAATCAAATGTGATCTTTTTTCTTCATCTATGTATCCTCTTTTTATCCACATGGGAATGTTGGTGTGTGGTTCTCATGTAGGCTCCTTGTAGTCTTTCCATTTCACAATGTAATGGTTGACCTTCTTGCAGACACACTTGCCAAGGAGACACTTTCTTCAGGTTGGTTGGCTTCTTCATCATTTGCACTTCATGAAATTTTTAAGAAACTCATAAGAAACTCTGAATACTCAAAATCTGATGATTTTAAGAAACTTTCAGTACCGACCCAGATTCTTAGTTTCTTATAAAAAAAATGTGTATATGCACCAAAAACTGCGAATTTCAATATGTCGAATCAAAAAGAACACCTGGAGAAATCAGGAACATCTTTTTCTTATTGTAAAATAAGAAAAGCTATGTTTTAAATCCAACTTTAAATACAATCTTTGATACCATTGTTGCCTATGATCAAAGAGCTGAACCGCCAATTCCAGTGTTAGTGCTACCCACTAAAAGGAGAGTCAATGCCCGTTTTACTAAAACAGACAGTGTTAGATGTAACATAACATCATAACCATATCTTGAATGGCTACAACGGAAGATGTGACCCTGGAAGAAAAACAGAGCTATATCAACGAAAGTTTTCATATCTTTGACAAACAGAACAAACTCAGACGGTATCACAAAACGTGCTTTGATCCTGACTTTTTCAAGCTACAATAGAATACCAGTCCTAGCTGGATGAACTTTCTTCTAAAAACTTACTGATGACAGGTAAATTATGACTTTCAGATTTGGAACCATCAAATGTCACACATTACACTTTGATCCAGCTCTTTAGAAATCATGGAATAAATGTCAAAACACAAAACCTTTCAAATGCAACAACTGTTATGCCCATCATAAAGAGGACACTCTGAGCTATTTAGAACAAAAATATGTATTTAACTTGGACCAACGAGTGCAGAGAAGTTGCAGTCTGATGTTGACCAAAATTTTTAGGTTGTGGTTTTGTTTACATTTCCGGTCTATCACTTTTGAAATGGGCCTTAAGGTGGTGGTCCGGTAATGAAATTGGATTTTTTCATAAAAAGTCAAAAAATTTTTCTGGATGAATTCTGGTACTTTCATCATTGTAGATTTTGATTCTGGGGTACTATTTTACCTCAGGGAATCATAAGTGCCCGAAAATAGCAAAAATGTACATCATGGTCAAGTTTTTTCCCTAGCAACGCCCATAGTTACACAATAACAGTGCTGTTTCCTCTCATTTCCCTTCTTCTTTCAAAAAATCTGGCCTTGCCTTCCCGCCCCCAGTTTAGTTATGATTGAGTTGAATTTCATGCACACTACATGAAGTAGTTGGTATGTTCTTCCTCTTTGAACTCCAAGATCATTTTGGTACCTACTGAACTGAAAGTACTCATGCAGCAGATTGAATTTCCTTACTTTGACCGAAGGAAACGGCCAAAAGAGGTTCCAACCAGGTGTAGAAGAGTGCAAGGCTGCAAGAATTTAAAGGGCATCAACCTTTGTATCACATTTACAGGAAAGAAAAATGAATGTGTCACTCAAGGTTTTACTGCCAGGCCTCAACTCTGTTGCGGGCCTACATCTAGAAGGACAACTTTGTGGAAGGAGAACAAAAAGGCCCTAGTTGCAGGTTGTTAAACTCAATTTCCGAAAGAAAATAAGAAATAGAGAATGACAGTGAACCAAAAAGCCTTTCCAGAGAAAACAATTGACACATAAACATAGCATCAAAATACACTGACATTGTACACAGATGAAGCAGTGTTTCTTCCAACACAAGTACATCAACATTGGTGAAATGTTCACTCTTTGATAAAAGGAAACAAGGATTTCACCATTGAAAATACTTTTTAGTGAATCTGTGATAGTCTTTTGTCTCCTACCTGAAAATTCTCATTGCCCAACAGCAAGAGAATGCAAGAAAGACTAAGTTCAAACTGATGCATCTTGTGAAGCTGCCTTTTCGCCACAAGATCATCATGTGATGTGTAGAGTGGTAGAAAGTTATCTTGCGTTGACATCAAAAAACAACAAGAAGGCAGTGGAAGATGTTTTGTTTGCAGTGAAGGTACTGAAAAGTTAGTTCTAGAGTCGGGGAGTATCTTTGCAGATGTCCTTCAAAGGCCATATTCAAGACAGTTGATTGTAAGAACAGGAATCAAATGTAAATTCTGAATCAAAATTTTAGGGTGACAAAAGTTTGCTGTCAGAGCAAAAGAGATTGAATATAGACATTCATATTCAATTTGCTATCATATGGTAACATGTAAGACAATGGCATTACTTTATTAATGTACCAAGGGCTTGGTAGTTGCTAATGCAAATGGTTGCTATGGAGAAATTATTACATGTGACAGTGGAATAGGACTTTTTCACTACAAATAGGAAAACAGAGCCAACTGTTTTTTGAAACCTGTGAAAAATGAGAGTATCTTATTTGTAGAAAGAATATAATACTTGAAAGTTGTGCCAAATTTTTAGAATCTCACATAAAACTAAACCCTAATATTTGTTTTGGTTTTTTCCGAAAATGAAGAATTTTGGTGATTTTAAAACTTTGAACAAAGATAGCTTCAAAATAACAAATGATATCAGCCTCAAATTTACAATCCTTATCAAGCATAAAGTGCTGCATGTGCTGAACCTCAAATATTTGAATTTGCCTTGCTTTTAGTGACTCAATTGCCCTTAATTTCCAGAGATGCGACTGCAGATTTTTCATCATTGATAATAAACTTGAATTTAACTCCCCATGGCCTTCGCATTAGAAGCTAAGCATTGAATACACAGTGGCTGGCAGCTTTGGGATCGTATCTATAACTTAGCAACTGAAAACAGTACATAGTTCAGAGATGCATTTATGATTGTCCGGTAATTGTTCTTTGGTAAGACTTGCATAACTTTGCCTTTGATGGGGGTTAGACTACTGAGTTTGGGGGAATAGACTCTGGAGGGGAACTTCCCAAATCCTAGGGATATGTGTAGGAAAGGCCAAAAGAGTATTATAGCCTATGTAAAACATTCCACCAGTGGCTTGGTGGCCAAAACCACCAAGATACGCCCAAGCTACCCACACTGTGAACTAAACGAACAAAATACTTCAACACAAAGAACAACTCCAGTAGAATGAGAAGGACTAACGATGCTAAAAACAATGACTGTTTAATTTGATGCGCCAGCCAGGGCTGCTGGAATCTCATCGATTACACTGGACGGTGTTCTTATATAAGTTTGGTAAGAGTTGCTTGACCAACGCCCAAGCACCTTGATTAGCCAATCAGGAGTGTCCTTGCTTGCCGCCATTGTGGCTGCACCTATTCTGAAGCTGTGCGATGATAGGCTTGAAGTTGCAACTGACTGCCGTAATAGATCTTTCAGCAAAGATGAAACGTTTTTTCTAGTTAAATATGAACCATTGGCAAAAGTAAAGACTGGACGTTTTGGATTTTTGCAGTTGACAAGGTGATTCTGCAAGGCTTTGTTGGGGCAGACGCTTTTGCCCGAGGGAGCGAGGCGAATTCGCTGGCCTTTACGGTATGGATCCTACTTTGATACCTCCAAATTAATTACAATCACTGATGGGTTGACGCATATATCTTCTACTAATAATGTAGCATCTGGTGAGAATGTTGACTGAGTTGGACAGCAAAACTCTGAAGCACGCAAAAAAACCAAAAAAGGCTGACGTAAATGCTGACCATAATGATCATAATGATAAGGGTGCTGTTGATGGGTGAAATTAATTTATGGACTGGTAACTCAATTGGGGTGGTTCTGAGTCATCAGCCCCACATTTACGGTTTCTGGAAATTTTCATTAGGCACTGATCAGATTAGAATTTCTCAACTTTGCATAATGATAAGGGTGCTTTAGAGGGGTGAAGATGATTTATGGTATTTGACAGTTAATACAATCTTTCACAGTTAACTTATGACAGTTCAAAGTTACATTTAGGCCCCTGTAAGATTTAGCACCAAAATAACAAATCTCAGGGGCAAAAACTCTTTCTTATAGAATACAAGTTTTTAATTATTTCCTTTGAATTCATACTCATTTTCCAAGTATAAAACTTCAAAGCCCTCATTGCAAAGATCATATGAGACAAGTCATGCAGTTGAAAGTTACCTTTAGGCCCCTATGGGATCTAACACTGAAATAACAAATCTCAGGGGCAAAAACTGTTTTCTTATAAAATATATACAAGTTTTTAGCTCCTCGCTGGAATCTTTGCATTACTACGACCACTTGGATATGTAGATTTTGCACATGATTTTTTGTTAAAACTGTTATTATATGGTGATAAAGATTTTCCTGACTCAGTGAATAGGCATATCCTTGAACTTACATTAAATTTTATACATAAAAGTGGTCGATTCGATTGAAGTCTTATACCAGACCCTTCCATAAGCCACCCAATTGTAGCGTTGTTTTGTAACCATTGTTTTCAACTTTAATTTTTCTTTTCTTTTTATTTTATTTAGTTTTCCTTTGTCTTTGTCTTAGATATTGTAGTAGAACCGTATAGTAGTTTTGTAAGTGACTTAATTAGCAAACTGTATCGTAGTTGTTAGTCTAGTTCCATGTCTTTATGTTATGTTTGACATTTATTTTTTGCTCCCATGGCATCGTCCTGTAGTGTTGCATAGTTATTTAAAGTATAGTAGAATGTAGCCTTGTAGTAATATTTTATATGGATATAAAAAAAAATGTTTTGTTTTCTTGGTTTACTTTCATTTGATTTAGTCCACCCAGTGGTGTGAAATCTATCATTTAGGGGGTAAATCGTTGTGATATACGCTTTTTTATAAGAAACTTGGATCAGGCCGTAGTACTAAAAGTTTCTTAAACTAACATGAAATTTTGTCCATTTTAGTGCTAAAAGTTCTTAATTAGTTTCTTACTTTTTTAATGCATGAATTGCCAATGTGGTCGCTAACACTGAGGCAGATAAGTTTCTTGATATTCAAAATATCATAAAGGAATAAACAGTGTTCTGTTATGTTGAAAACACAAATGGTTAGATAACATTGCTCAAGAAAAAAGGTTCAACGATCTTTTACTATACTATCCATGCTTTTAACTTTGAAAAGTTTCTTAGTGCTTCTCAGACATAGTACTAGAGTTTCTTAAAATGTTGGCCATCTTAGCACTAGTTTCTTATAAACCAGTTTCTTATAAAAAATGTGTATCGGAGAGCTGAATTTGTTATCACACAATTCACCCTTGCTTAATCAAAATCAACCGTGTTATCACTAATAATGGGTCTCTAACTTAGGTAACCAAGGGGTATGAATAATTGGGGACTGGCATAAAAACGTGATATCTTGATATTTCTACTTTTGTGACAGTCAAACCAAGTTATGAGATATGTAGATGCGTACATGCTAGCCAAAAGTGATTGGGTAGAGGCTAAGTTTCGCCGTTCCAGCTTGCATGTATGAAATAAATCCAAAACTACTAGATTTTTCATAGGGTATGAATAATTTCGGGCTTAACTGTATGCCTAAAAAACAGCCTTCAGTATGGTCTAAAGTCTATTCGATATCAAGGTGCGAAATTTTGGAATACACCCTTGGAACTCCAAAATGCTCCAACAAAAATAATGTTCAAAGCAAAACTACAGATTCATTTATTGAACAAGCTCGACCTTTGAATCCAAGCTGTTTTGGTAATTGTAAATACACAATTTTTTTAAACTCACATGAATTCATTTGATTATATCTTAGGATGGGAGGCTCTCTCCTTGATTAGTTTACCTATTGAGAGAGCTCCTTCTTTAAGTACTCCCCTGCATACAATTTATTTAGACCTCCTTGTATTTGTATATTGTATTAATTTCCTGTATCATTGTGTTAATTTCTGTGACATTATTATTTTATTTTTTAAAAATTTGTAGTTATTTGTTTCTATTGTTAGGATAAATTGTATGTAGTGAATTTAAATGAAATGAAAACTGAACTGAAACTGGAATGACATTCACAGCTATGTGAATTGCGAGTATGATGGCAAATGGTGGCTTCCACATGTTGTAGATATTAGAATTGACAGAAATGAAGTGAAAGTAACATTTCTACATCCATCTGGACCAGCATCATCATTCACTTATCCAAGAAGGGAAGATGTACTTGTTGTACCTTGGTAAAGCATACTGACTAAAGTTGACCCGATGACTGCTATTGGGCAGATATATTCCTTCTTTCTAGAACAAATTGCTTTTCGTCAAGCTGTCATGTCATTTTGCCCCGTTGCAACCTTACTGCTACCTTTCCGGGGAGGGTTTGTGAACAATGCAATCATCTTGCTGATATTTTGCAGTGCAGTTGGAACAGGGGAGCATTGCCAGGAGACAGACAATTAAGGCCCCGTTTACACGAGATCGGATCCAAATGGATCCGTACCCAAAGTGTAACGGATAGGCCTTGCGTTTACACGGGACTCAACGGATCTGAACCCATTTGGATCTGCTATCCGTATCCAAACGGGATCACTTTCGAAGGTGATCCCGTTTGGATCGGATCCCAAAAAGGTCTCGTGTAAACGGGTGGGATCGGATCCAAACTGGTACGGATAGAAAATGACACGATTAAACTGAAGTCCTTCGTTGACATTTCAAAGAGGGGAATCAGAGATGAGAAAGAGTCTATTAAAGTGCAAAATCTCAAAGGATCTGATTGAAATAAGAGAAAAGGTTTACTAGAGCGCTGCTAAGAGTTCATAAAATCCAAATGGATCCGATCTCGTGTAAACGCCAACGATTCTGGATCCGATCCCGTGTAAACGCCCCTCAAAAAGTGGATCGGATCCAAATGGATCCGATCCCGTTTGGATCCGATCCCGTGTAAACGGGGCCTAAAGCATGACAAACCAAAGCATTTATTTATCCCTATCATACATTTATTTGTATTTTTTGAAGAGGGGCTCTTTCAATTGATCAGACCCTTATATTTACCAGGCTCACATAAGCCTACCATTATTTTGGTTAAAAGTAGATTATTAACAACAAGTCGTCTTAACAGGCTGATTAACAGCAAGCCGTGTTAACAGGCAGGTAAATTGTCGCAAATTAATATCAAATTCATGCAAATCTGTCTGATAAATTTAAAATCCCGTCTTGCCATGACAATTGTCTTTCATCTCCTCTCATCTCCCCAAAGTCTACGAGGTTGCATGTGAATTTCCTTGGAACAAAGATCACCTACCTAATATAGTATCATCAGTCCGAGTTTGTCAACCAATGAAAATGAGTTCACTTACCCAGCTCCATCGACATTGCAAAAATAAATCTTTTTGAAGCATGATTTGAGGAGGGATGTGATGAAAAGGACTATCCTTTTTATGTTGCATGGAAAATGTTAAAAGAAAGCAAGATCCAAATAGATATAGAAACAAGTGGAAAGTCATTGTTATCTTGAAGGACGCTTTCAGAGGATCTTTCTCCATAATACATAGAGTTTTGACATATCCTCAAATGAAAAAAGTGATGAAAAAATTAATCTGTTCAAGTATATGACGTTGCGAGAGTTTATTAACTGACTAACAAGACAACTATTAAAATTTTGATCTCACAAAAGTGGTTCTGATTCATCAGGAGAAAACACAGTTCTTGTTCACAAATAATGCTACACACTAAATTTACAACAGAATGGTTGCCAGCATTCTGATGGCACTTCAAAGGAAGAGATATCTTTTATAACATTTGATATTGTTGTAGATGATGGAGAGTGTTTGATAACTGACCTGAGGGAGATTGCAAGTGTTCTGTTACACAGTTGAAAGTTCTGCAGGACGTTCTTAGCAATGTCTGATTGATGTTTGAGGATTTCAGCCTTGTTGGTTGTATGGAGTTAATGATTTGGTCAACAAAGTAATAAAAGTATATAGAATGTGATGTCATATCATTGTGCCTTTTAAAATTAATGAGTTGCTTACTTGCTCCAAGAAAGATGTTTTCCCAAGTGTTGTTACAGGTGGGGAATCTTTAACTAATGTGGAAAAGAAGAGTCTTAAAGATAGCCCCTGCACAGGAACAGTTGAGACCCTTCTGCTTTTCAGCATGAAAAAACACATTATAAAAAGGCTCCACTATTTGATGCTTCATCGCAAGTGCCTAGGTGATATTCTTGCGATAATTACATTAAAAGGGTGCAAATTGACAACATTTTTGAAAATGGAAGGCAAAGAAGTTGATATTTTTAAATTTCCATAACCCCCCCCCCCCCCCCCCCGTACGATCTGACACAATTCCCTTTGTACATGATTTCCTCAAAGCTAGTACTTGATGGAAAATGGGTGCTGCTAGACCTACTTTCACTTATTTAATTACATTTTCAACCATAGTAGTGAAATTGACATATCTTAAGTGGCTACTTCCGGAGAACAAACAAATATAACAAGTCAGAATAAATTTCCTACAAATTAGTCTTTAAAATGTTTATTGTTCCTTCAAATTGAAAGCCAGTACAATACTCTTTAAAATAAAAAAAATTGAAATCGGATTAAGTTTTTTAAAATCGGAAATTGCAAAACAAATTAACATTCGATGAAGATATGTTGCATGCTTGAAGCCATCAAGTCAGCAACAGTTTACGTAGCACAACTTTGAAAGAGAACCTCCCTGGACTTAGAGGTCCGATTGAGCTCAGATTTGCTTTGTTTGCATATTCAATGTAAACTCTATTGGAAAAATTTCATAGAACATGATTTCATTAAATTTGATTTTTCTCAACACTTTTCCTTTTCTTACATTATTTTGGCATTCTTGATCACTGTGGCCAACTTCCAGATATAGGAATGCAAAGAGTCACAACGCTACTATTTGGAATCCACTATTGAAGAAACTAGGTGAAATCACCAAGAAAAACATAACTACAGAAAACTTTCGGAGAGAACATCTATTTCACTATCGCATTCCTGCAGTTATCGATAAAATCACTCAAAGTTATGGGATCATGATCCATTCCAAGGAGGTAATCTATCACATACAGAATTGGCGATTCATTACAGCAGTGAAGGAAGTGGTATCTTGGGAGGAGAACAATATCCTGCTTACTTTATTATAGTAAACAGAAATATTTTGGGCAACAACACTTCACTTCATGATTTCTATAATGACACATGACACAAATTTTTAAAACAAGTATGGCATTCCAGTTATCTCAAGAAATCCTCACATAATTGCTTTAAAAGGAGGAATACGTTCAGAGGCCTTTTCCCTGGCAACAGGGAAGAGACCATCTTGCATTGCGAGGTTGCAATAGGGCTGAAGATGCAATTTCCATTTGCAAACTTTGCTGTAAAGTCGAAGACTACACTTATCAATGAAATGTCATTATACAACAATATCATGCTATCATTTGAAACATCAAGACAAAAGAGAACTCATTTGAAGCTGAAACAAAATAAAACATATTTGTACAAGAATTTTAAGAATTTGTTGGCAAGCACCAAAAATGAACTGCAGGTCAACAGGTTACCCTCTCCAAGTGACAGTACTGTGGTATCAAGGCTACGAAAATACTATAACAATAGAAGGCGTCTGATGAAGATAAACCAGGACCCTGAAAGGAGGAGGGCTGCACAGTAGCCAAGAAGTTAACTGATCACATGCAAACTGAAAGTTAAATTTCAAAATGGAGCTGCTTGCCGTGGTTGAGTTCTGAAAGTGCAACCACAGATAAGTCATTTATCTGTTGATATTAAATTTGGCTAACTCATTGGCTCATCTTTCAAAGTGATCACATGAAATAACATGTGAAAGTGGCAAAGGCGCTCTATTTAAATGGACACAGTACCTTCAACAAAATTCCATGAGAGTAAAATTAGGCTATCGCTAAAAAGGGGAATGGAATAGGGAATGAAATAGGGAATGGAACGGAAATTTTTTATCAATATCAAAAATATTAAAACACAAACATTTGCTACATTCTACTGTGCCATCCAAAGCAAGGATAGACACAAGGTCATCTGGTCCCCACTTTGGATGACACTTGCTATTCTAATACTTTTGCAAAAAAATAAAGGTACAATCCAAGGTAGCTTTGTACCAAATAATACAAAAACCCTAAAAATGTTTCTTGAGATGTCCCAGGCTGAGAAAGAGCCCACAAAGAAAGATGTAGACAGATGGAGTTTCCTGACGGTAGTAAAGGCAATCAACAGATTCAATGTACAGAGTGCATACAGTAAAAACCCGCGTATAAGAACCTACAATTTTGGAAGTCAGCCTGATTAGGTTCTTATGTATTTAGTATTTAGTAGGAAATAAGGCTGTTCAGGTTCTTAAATTGGTTCTTAATTCATTCAGGGCTTCCAAGTATTTATTTTGTTCAGATTGAGACTTCAAGCCCATGAGAGACACCTGAGTTCATGAGCCCTTATTCAAAACATCAGTTTGTGGAAGAATCAGAAATTTTACAGAATGCAAGGAAAAGCTTTCAAAGCATCTTTAGAGCTCTTTGCAATTTGCACACATCACAGAATCAGTATGTATAAGCTCAATGGCAAAGCAACTAGAGTTTTGATTTAGTTTGATGATCTCCACGAATAAGAACCTATTTCAAATTTCAGGCTGAATGGATTCTTATTTATTTGGGGCCTAATTTCAGAATTTTCAGCCTGTAGGTTCTTAATCACTAGGTTCTTATACGCGGGTTTTTACTGTACCCAAATCTGTATACTTTGTATAAGATAATTGCAAAGTTGCCAATTCGCTCTACGAAGTGTGAACGGACATTCTCCAAGCTGAGGTATGTGAAGAACAGGCTTTGATCGACAATGGGACAAGAAAGGCCGAATGCACTGATGATGATAAACATTGAGTCCTTTGGTCCCCAAAGTAACCAAGAATAGGCCTAAAAAGCCAACGCATTTATTTACTTTCTCTTTGTTTAAATTCCAGGGAAATTTTGAGAGAGCAAAGCATGAAAAATGTACAAGAAATAATTTTTCGTGACTTTTCCTAACTATCTTTTTCACATCTTCTCTTCAAATTTCATCATGATATCTTATTTATTTCAGGAAATACGATGAGTAGTTTTAATTTTTTGTTTGTTTACGGTCAAACCCTTTATAACTTCAAACCAAGATAATTCTTGACAGAATGAAGATAATTCAATGCAATCTTATGTGCAACCCAACATAGAAATAAAATGCAAAACAAGGCTGGGACGCCACTTCCGGTTTAGGGCAAAACAAATGAGATCGACATTGGAGCTGCGGGAGACCACTCTGCTGGTGGTCAATGCGATCGCAGCTTGCGTGCCCCAAATTGTGTTCCAACCGCCATCTTTTGAACGCATGGATGTTGGGGCTGGACAAAGCGGGAGAAATCTCTCGCAGATTGTGCCCAGAATTGCTGGAGAACACTTTGATTGAAGACCTGAAGTTCAGCTAATTCCTACGAAAAGAGTCGTTTGTTCAAATCGGAATAGCAACAAATCTGGTCCTGTCGAGTCGATCTTACTTGGTAGAATAAAACTTCAGAATACGACGAACATGGTAGACCACGTGGGTTCTCTTGAAAAGTTTGCAAAATATTTGTAAAAGATTGCTACTTTACTCAAGTCATAAATTCGTGATTTGCCGTTTGTAGAGCCACTTCTACCCCAAACGAGAATACCCACAGTCGATTATGGAATTAGTGGTAGAAACACACGTTGGGAGGTAGGTGAAACACCCCTTTTTCATTTTTCATTGCAAATTTAAGAATTTCGTTCCCATCAAATTCTTATTTAGAAAATAAAAAATACGAACCTTAATGCTCATAATCTTATCGGTCCAATTGCCCCTCAAGGAAAGGTCTGTAAAAGGAAATTCCCACCTGTCGACTCGATCAAACTTCGTAATTTTGCTGCGAGCCTCTCCCTTGACGTGGAAAATATCCAACAATTTCTCAGGAAAATTTGCAAAATGCTTCATTTTCGCTGTTGAAAATTGTTTGTCTGATCATAATTTTTGCTTTCGAGATGGCCTAAACTAGGCCTTAGGCCCTCAATTTACAAAGGCCTAATGACAATGTGCAGCCAGCCAAAGAACACCCACAACTGATGAAGAGTGCGACAGCAAATAGAGCACACATTTATATTTTCAGGTAAGAATAGAGATGTTAAGCAAATTTTATTTGCTCTAAATATCAGTGTCATCAATGCATCATCTGAAAGATCTATGTGAACTATATGCAGAACAGTTTTCAGAACTAAAATACCTCATTTCTAACAAAAGTTATGATCAAAAGAAGAATCAGTAAATGCGCAAATTCTTGTTACTTTTTCATACAGTGTTTTGAATGGAAAATGGGGACAAAATCAAAAATTTTAAAGTGAATATCAATCATATTCCATTGTGCTTTGGGTCAAATAATGCAAATTTCTCTGAAAATTTCAGATAGATTGGCAGAAATTAAAAGTTGGGTAAAAAATCTGTCTGAAATATTTCTTGGGGGGAGGGGCCAAATTTTGGGGGGTCAGGGGTGAAATTTTGTGGTGCGAGTGTTGGTTTTGTTTTTTGCTTTGCATTCTAATAATTTAACAAGTTGGAATTGATGCACCTGCATGTGATGCTAGTTGGTACCAAACCCCCAATTTTTGGAGAACAATGACCTTTCGTCCTGAAACAATGAGTGGATGATCCTTTTAATTGAAACATACTTTCAACCAATGAACATTTGGCAGTGCTACTTCTATGGTATCTACATAGCTAAATCACAATACCCAGACTCCAATTCAGAGATGGGGGGTGGGGATAGGGTGATACATTAGGGTTTCCTGTGGTAAAAAAGGTATCTAAGGGTAAATTAACGGGGCAAGGTCACGTAATGTAAACAAACTTCTTTCAAAACAACGATTTTGCAGTATTTTTGATAGCCCACATCACAGTGATTTTCCACTACTTTTCTCAAAATGAAATTGTTATTTTGAAGATGGACTCTTGTACTTTGCAGAAAACAAACAAAACAAATGATTGCAGAAATATTGGTGGATTTTTAAAAAGCAACACCAAAATCTGTGCAGAACACAATGGCCTTATGTGGGCAACAATATAGATTCTGGAGATAACAGGTCTATTTATGGCTACATGACCCTGCCCCTTTAAGTAAATTATAGGTAATCTGAGGTGAATAAAGTGTGTTTTACTATGTATATCCATATCATTATGCTCTGGGTACCAAGACTCTCTCAAAAAGAAAACGAGAGAGTCTACTAGAGTCTAAGAGTCTAAAAGAGTAATAACATTAAAAAGTGATATCAAAATTAGAAAAGGGTTCATATTACACTGCCCACCACCTTTGACCTATCGTACCACATAAAATGCATTTTACCCCCATTTCCTTGCACCATTTTGTGAATTACCCATCAAACCTGACTACCTGCTGTACCTACCTTGACATGAACATCACTGGGTCAACAGGGTCAATATACTGTACCAAATTGTACCGAATTCTGTTAATAGACAAAATCCAGCTAACATTGTTCAAACTCACTTTGGTCAAGTGACCATACCCTTGGGAAATCATTCACAGTTGCCCACTTTGTGCTTTCATGGTACAAATTTCTTCACTTGTATGAAGGGAAAGTTTCATCCGTGTGATCTGAAGTGGTGTAAACAATATTAGCTGTATTTGTCCACATAACATTTTTCATAACAATAAACATACTCAGCCTTTAAGCTATTCTAAGAAAGACCCTGGATTGAGCGATATTGTTTCACATGTACATGGAAGGTTAGGCTTGGAGAATCTATCAAAATTTGATTCAGACTCTTTTATTGAATAGCTGAAGGTCTAAGTCAATGAATTATTCTCAATGTGCCCCCATAATAGTCTTCCAGTAAATTGTACGCAAAAGTATCTTCTTCATCTGCATCTCGCTCTTCATCATCACTGTAATAATCATAGTCCGCTTCATAAATGATTTCATATACAGTTTCAATTGCAGTTTTGCCTTTCTTAAGGATCCTTGTGACAGTCCCAGTATAGGTCAATTCAAGATCCGCATCATCATCCACTTCGAAAATATGTTCCACTAACTTTCCAACAAGAAATTCTGGTTTTATTTTCTTTATTTTTCTTTTTTCTTTATTTCTGACAGTGCCTTTTTCATTCTTTTTCTGTTTCTGTGGATTAGTTTCTGTCATTTTTCTAGATCTGGTAATATTCTTTATTCGTTGATCTTCTAGGGAGTTCCTTATCTTTTTTTTAACTTCAATTAACTGGAGCCTTCTCTCATCTTCATCTAGAATGATGCTTTTATGGCAATCCTTTGGTGTTGATTCAATCGAATTTCTTTCCAGCACTTGCTCCAAATTCTTTTTCAGCTCCTCAACTGAAAAAACTCTTCCTCCAGATGATTGCTGAAAGCATCTTTTGTCATCAGACTTAGCACCAAGGACAAACTTTTGGTACTTCAGTTGTGCAATAAGGGCAGACCTTTGGGCGCTTTCATCATTCATCTGTACAGTTCTGTCTTCAACCTCACTCTTTGTTGTCCATTCTCCACCCAGTTCATTGATGTCTGCAATTATCTTTCTCTTTCTTTCAATTAATTTCTTTTCTTTCTCATCTTTTTCTTGCTTCTTTAGGAGAAGATTCTTTCTCATATTCTCTCTTATTTCTTCCCTCCTAACTTTGAAATCTTTGATGACGATTTTTGCAGACCTCCTTGCCATATCCATATAAAATCGCTTGGTGTCATCATCAAGACCGTCAAGCCATGCAGATGTCTTGTTTGTTTCAAATAAGATGGTGCTTTCAATGTTCAAAGTAGAAGCATTTGGTCTTTCTCTCAGGAGTCGATCATATGATGCAAAAACTCGCTCTGATATGCAATTTGTTGCTGGCGAGCTGCTTGTCTCTTCAAGCATCTTTGGTGATGGATCAGACAAGGCTCCTCCCTCTAAATGATCTTTCATCTGTCGTGAAATTGTCAGGCAGCAGTGACCAAGCATAACTTCCAGGGCAGCAATGGTTAGTTGATCAAACTCATGAGAGTGTGACTTAAAAAGACACTCATAAATGCCATCTTTGTGAACATCTGCACCCCTAAAAGCAGGCTCTTTGTTCAAGAGTAGGCTGCTGGCATCATTTGCCCATCTCAAACAGTTCTCTTGGATTTCCTTTATCTTTGGATTCATATCCAAAATATTCTCAACATTCTCGCAAAGTCTCCAAAAAGGTCCAGTGAGCAACTTGTCAATAATCCCCAAGGCTCTGCAACCGGCCATATTTACCTCATCACTAACATCTTCTGACACTGCCTGTAACAAACGATTTGGAGTCCCATGTATTTCAAAAAATTCCTTGAAATGGTCCTTGTGATAATAAACACAGGCACCATTCCAGAACAAAACATTAAATCGATTGCCTCTAAATGAGGTCAACTTCACAGTACTATCTTTCAAATAAACCGCAAATGGTGCCATAACTCCTGACTGCTCTGATCCATGCTTTTCAAATGCTTTACAAACTGTTCTTACTGTTCTTGTCACTCCAGACTCACTGCTCTGTATGATCCTTACAGATGACTGCACTGGGCCACTTCGTGCAACACCTTCATAGTCTTTCAATCCCTTCTCTGCAGCATCTGCAAGGCCCAACATGAAGTGCAAGTTGCATCTCAGCTTGTTCAGAGAGAAAATTTCCTTCTGTGCTTCATGGGGCATTTCAGCAAAGCCTTCAATTGATTTTGTGGCTAATTCCTTTCTCCAATCTTCCAGCAAAGTATCCACGCAATAATTAGTTGAGTGCCTGTCTGTCATTGTGTTCTTTAAATTCAGGACTAGCTTGCTGCATTCTTCTTTGTCACTGATTCTCTGCAGGTTTTCTGCTGTTTTCTCAATACAGTACTTGATTGAGTCAAAAAGTCTCTCAGAGGTACCTGAGTCCTGATCAAAAAGACCAATGGCATATGATCTATCCCCAACAGATACCTGTATGGATCCTGATCTATACCCAAACTTTGATGTCTCATCATAATGCAAGGTAGAATGTTTATTTTTGGCTAATTCCTTGGCTGCTTGAAGGTTTGCAAGGGTCCTTGCCTCAGCTGACAGAATTGATGTTAATGCTGCAGATGGAAATGGGCCTTCCACAGAAATTCCTGCCAGATCATTTAGTACGGTTTTTATAACTCCTTCAACTTTGTTCCTTCCAACATTCATGCTCAGTAACTTTATGTACACTTCTCGGACTGAGTCTACATATCTTCCACCTTCAAACGTTTTCACAACTGGCTGTTCCAAAAAATTTACAACATTTTCCAGTGTTTTCTTTTCATTTTGTAAAATTGACATCCTTTTTCTTAACTGTAAGATCTCTTCCTCTTTCATTTTAATTTTTGTTTTCATATCACTTTTCTTCTTGCCCTTGTGGTAGCTTGCCACCCTCTTCATCAATTTGCTAGTCTTTTTACTGCTTAGAAACTTCTTTTCAACTTCTTTTTTCTCTCCTTGCAACTCCTTGATCTTCTTGCCTGTCTCTTTTTTCTGCGCTTTTATTTCCTTCTGTTGGGAATTAATCTTTTCCTTCAGCTGTCCTTCTTTTGCAGTCCGTCGAGCAATTTTCTCATTTAGCTTTGATATACGCTTTGATCCTGTTCCGAGTTTTTTTGCAGCTTCCCGAAGTGCCTCTGACTTGTCCTTTGATTCTTCTTCCAAACCTGCAATCTTTTCATTCAGCTCATCAACGTTTAAATTCTTCTGCTTCAACCCTTCTAATTCCTTGCTTACCCCCTCTAAAGCTTTCAGTCTGTTCTCAAACTCCTCGCACTCCTTTTCAAGAACTTCCTCAGTTGCTTTGCAAATAGAAATTTCAATCTCATGATCTTTGACCTTCCCCTGTGTTTCCACTAGCTGTGCCTTCAACATTTTAACTGTTTTTGACTGCTCATGCAATTTGGACTGCATCTTCCGCTTTCTTGGTGAGTTTGGCAACAAGTTCCCTGCCCTTGTTGTAGGAGGAAAATACTCCTGATCCAAAAATTCTGACATCCTTGTTTCTTTTGCTTCCCCCTTCTTCATTTTAATTATCAGTTTATACTTTTTAACCACCATATTTTGAAAATGATTGTAAAGTTTCCTCCATCCTAATTCTGAATCTGGGTCATTGTTGGCAAACAAATCTTTATTCAATAGAACAACGTTTTTCACTACTATCTCTTTGCTTGACAAAGCTTGTTTCTGATCCACTGCAATCCGTATTATTTGCCCGTTGGTGATCTTAACAGACTCCATGACGAGAATGTTCCTAAAGGTGCGGGAAAGATAGATTTATTAAAGCAGGAGAAACTCGAGAAAAGGTTCTAGAAGTGCACAATAAACGGATGTGGAAGTTAAACGAGAATTGCAACAACCTGAGGCCGCCTTCCGCAAAGATGGCGATTCGATCTTCGTGGTGAGCGGTGCCTACTTCGCAGGTCGGCGCTTGTTAACGAATCAACGAAACTTGAAAGAATAAAAAGTATTCACTTACCAACAGTATTGTCTTCCTATGAACCAAAATTCATGAACTAAACTTGCAGCGAACCTTGCGAAATAACGTTGCGAAAACTACAGATGGCAACAACTCGAAGACCGTTAGTACAGTTTCGACGAATCTCTCTCTCAAGTTCGACCAACTATCGGAGCTTCCCTCGGAACATCGTAGATGTCCCTCAGATACACGCAGAATCAGCGAAAGCCCTTTGTTGGTTGACCTTCCTCAGTCCCGTGCTTCGAGAAACGCGCTGAGAACGTCACGCGTTTGCAATGCGCAGGCAATCCAACATGGCGGACTTGCGCAGTGACATCGCTAGTAAGAAGTTCAAGTTTATATTCAATTTCGTATTCTAAATTCATATTCAATGAAATATTAACGACAACACATAAACGACAGCTTGAGGATAAGCACTCTGGATGCTAAGCAAACTACAATCAGAGTTCATGGCTAGGCCTACAGCAGCTACACGACACGTGCACTTGCAGTGCCCAACATAACAACATCACAAACAGTTGATTGAATAATATACTTCAAGATACTGTTATTGTATTCATTGGAGAGCTGATTTTGGCAGAAAAATAAAAGTTTTGTGATATCTAATTATGGAACAGAATCATTTGTGACTTGTGTTCATCCAACAACCAGTGTCAGACAAAATGGAGAAATGATTCCATTACTCAAAAGAATTCTCAAGTAGAATGCAGGAACTGCAGTTGAGCAAAGGTTGTGGACTCTTGGATTTTAATTTTGTAACTTCCTGTACTAAAAATCTGATAACTTCCTTATTACGAATTTGCTGGCTCTTGAAGACAGAGCCACTTAAGATGGGCCAAAAATGGACTAAAATCATATTGGGTGTATCTCTCTTCCAAAAGTGTATCTGCAAGAACAATGTTTGGGTCAAGATGGGTATTGCCTTCACAGAGGGGTATAACAGGGATGCCAGGAAAAACGCAAACAAACACTTTACACATGCACTTTGCATCAGAAGTCTGCTCACTGTCTGGCCTCCTATTGCTATGAATAGTGGTGAAGTCATCAATAATTGCAATTGCAAAATGGTGATTTTGTATAGCATTATTGATGACTTCATCAATCTCATGCTCATAATCAGCAATGAGCTTTACCTCATGGCGCCTCTCAGTTGTACTGGTACAAGTAACTCCAAGTTGCCTGGCAGTGTTTAGAGCTTCTCTGTTTAAGCTCTCAGTCCTGAGGAATATTCTAAAATCCTTTTGCAAATGGTTACATTTTTGGCTTAGCCCAAAACAGAGAGTGCGAATTATATTCATAGTTAGTTTTTCTATTGTTGACCTCCTTCTTTCATTTCTCCTAGATGCAACCATCATACCTTCTATAGCTTTGAAGATGTTTGGAGCCCCAGCGTCAATGCATAGTTGCCGAAACTGATCAGGGTCATAAGTACTGTTGGTGTTGACGTTCTTGATTGACCTGTTGAGCCTGTCCTTCACCAGGCATAACTCGTCTGCCAGATTGCCATTTTTGCATTTCGCAACATTAGTGCACCAAGGATACCAGGTGGCAGCAGAGTCTCTCCAGTTGGTGCTCGCCTCACATTGCCATAAATTGTGACTGCTGACACTGGCCAATCCTTCACAATTGCAGCATTACCTCTCTCCTCGTCAGACAACTCCAGACTACTACATTCCTTCCCTTGATCTTGCATGCTTCTAGATGCCAAGAAAGATTGAAGTGCACATTCTTGGATTTTTTTGCAGTGTCTTCCACTTCTTCTTGAGAATTTATTCACACACTAGAACAGATGAGGAACAGCACTTCAAAAGGAGAAGGTGCATTGTAACATCTATCATGATAATTAGGGACATGCAGCACAACTCTTTTTCAGATTAATATGGTTAGAATTCTTAAGAATTCTTGAAGATTTTTCTTCAATTCTTCTCATTCTGACAATGAGAATTTTCTTATTGTGTTGAAGACTGTCATATCTTTAGCTAGGAAGACGGGAAAAATTTTGCAAGAATTCTCATACAAGAAAGCTATGTTTCAAGGTAGCATTTTTGTATGGTTATAGAGTTTCCTTGTCACGGGAAAACTTATTGTTGCTATGTGGAAAGCTACTCAGTAGCTGGGAACAAGTTCTTGATTTTTTCATCTTATTCCCTGTTCAGTTGGCAGGAATTATGTGGAAAATATGAAGAAACATGCTTATCTTGTAGTGTGCTACACCATCAAATCTCAAATTCCCCCTCTGATTTAGATAGAGATGTTTGCTATTATTAGTTCATTTCTGTTCATCTATGTTATAGAATTCCACTACATACAATGACACTAAGTACAGTAATTAGATATATTATATTAGGATACTACTTTTAGAGAATAGAAGTATAGACTAGCTATGTGTACTCTCTGGTCTCTAATAGAAGGGGGGTTGGAATAGTAGGGGGTTGGAAAATGCCCAAGAAATTAATAGCTGGGGGGTTGGAAAAGACCTCAAAAATTAATAGCCAAGGGAGGTTGGAAAACATCTATTTTTTTAAGTTTTGCTTTTCCAATGGAAACTTATGCAATGCCTTCACAGATTTTGCTCAAAAGTCTCAATCTTAGCTAGGTTCATAGAATTTTTTTGTGTAGCTTTTGTCATGCTTGCAACTTTTTGCCAGAATTGATAAGCGGGGGGGGGGGGTTAGGATAAGAATGTCGTGGGTGGAAAATTTTCTAAAAGTTAATAAGCGGGGGGATGTCTATTAGAGACCAGAGAGTAGAGCAGCTGTTTGGATGAGCAAATAAATGTATTTTGCATAAGAAACTGGGAATTTGAGCCAGTATTGAAAGTTTCTTTAAAATGTTAGATTTTGAAAATTCAAAGGTTTTTTACACAAACATAGTAACTATGTTTTTTTCCAATGCTCTTGTTTGCTGAAGCCTCTCCATTGTTCAGACCTTGCAAGGAAGATACAGGAAGCAAGAGGACACAAAGTTAAAATATGCTGAGGACTTACTTTACTAAAGTAAATGCAAATAATTTTTGTAAGAAACTGTTTATAAGAAACTCAGACTCCCAGATCATCAAAATATCAACAAACTCTTGCACTTTTTGTCTTCCTTTTTCTCACTTTTTGCTGTATCATATTACTCAGAAAGTACTTGAGCAATGTCTAAACATTAGAAAGGCTTCAAAACACCTTGTTTTGAAATGCTCAAAGGGGCAAAGATCTGATAATTTTAGGAACTGGGTGTGCTAGTGTCTTAAATAATTTTTCTCCCAGTAGTAGCAATATGAGAGATGAATTTCTGAATGTTAGCATGTAGCAATTTTGGGAAGAGTGGCTTTGTTTCATTTTTAGGATGTTTTAAATAGTACTCACTGAGGCAGCTTTCTTTCCAGTTGACTTTATCTTCTAACTAGCCTATCGCAGATGATACAAATATAGCCTTCAGGCACGGTTTCTAAACAAAGTGTGTCTTTTATATCCTTTTTCTTATGTCACCCGTGGTCATCAATCTTCAAAAATCTCGCAGCATTTTTCCTTCCGCATATTCGGCACCCTTCTTTGCAACGTTCAAAACGCTGAGGCGTTCCGCTTGCGGTGTCCAAGTAGTTGGAAAGAAAAAGAAATAGCACTGCAACTAAACCTAATTTCATTTTTCAAATTTTATTTGATAATTCGATTATATTACGTGTAATGTTCGAAAAACGAAGGATAGGATTCTAAAAGAGAAGGCAGGAGGCTGACGCCATTTCAATTTCGCGCCAAACTTTCTATCGCGAGCCGATTGGTTGAACCTGGCCTCGTTTTCGTTTTGCATTCCTTCACTATGTTCAGTTCGTGGATTTCAATCTCTTGAGGCCTTGTAATCTTAAAAAGCTGCCAGTATCAGTGCCTAGCCAGTTCCAGCTCAACAAAATTTTTAAGTCAGAGCTGCAATTCATTGGAAATTTCAGTGATTGGGCTGAGGCATGGGCAGTTCATGGGGCAGTGATTGCAAAAGAGTGCCCTGCCAAGGCAGCCGATCAGGTCAGTTACTTTCTTTTGTTGTCATCGGCTCACAGAGATGTGTCAGGGCTGGGCTGGCTGGAATACGACGTAGGCTTTCAAAAAACATGCGACAGCTGAGCACGAAAACAGGGCAATCACATCGGGGAAGGTTATGCCAATGCTTTGAATGACAACAGTGGTGGCAAAGGGATCCCAACCAGCTAAGGGTTCACAGTCGCCAAAGTCAAAAAGTGTGTGCCTCAAGTGGAACAGCTCCTCTTGCACATTTCCCCACTGCCGTTTTGCCCATGTGTTTTCAAATTGCTGGGGTTCTCATGAAAAAGTGGATTGCCCGAGTGTGGCTGCTTCATCAGGTCAGTCCACAGTTCACCGCACAGGTAAGGATGGATCACCTGTCCCAAAGAAGGTATCACGGAAGTGACTAGACTCAGCTGTATGCATTAGTTTACCAACCCCAAGTTCTATTACACCATGGAAATGTTGAAATGAAGTTTTCGATCTGGCCGTTGGAATCTTACCATGTCACAAACTCTGCAATGACTAGGCGTGGATCAGTTTGGTTTTTGGCATCATTTCTTCTGATGGATCTATGAGCTTGATCGATTTGTACTCGCTCTTCAAAACCACAGGCTTCAATGTGCTCTTCCAAAATTTGAATGCAATCATCCCATGTCTCATGTGGCTTTTCAGGGAATCCATAAAATATCAAGGTTTTACGCATGCTGCGATTTCTCAGATCCTCCAGGTCATTATGCAAGTGTTTAACTTCTGCTGATTTTAGATGAAGTGCTTCCCTTATTTTTGCTACTTCATTGCATGCTTGCTGAGCGTTGGCTTCAGCTTGTAGGATTCGTTGTAGGCCATGGTCATGTTTCACAGTTAAGTCCTGTAAGTTAATGAACACATCTTCAAGCTTCTTATCAATCTACTGGTCAAGTGTTTTCAAACCATGCAGCATCTTTGCCTTAATAACTTGTGTTAGCTCAGACTGAAATTGTGTAACCCATGGTGGGCGTTCAGTGGGGTGTTCAGCCGACTTTTCAGCAAGTGCTTCTCTCAGCTGGTGTAATATGTTCCTCAAAAGGGACGAATAAACACGGTGAATTTGTCTGTGCACCATGCAAGGTCGAGAGGGATCGACATTCACTGATTGAGCCAAGCTCTTAGCCTCACTATACCACTTCTCATGATAATAAGACTTTTCAAGTCTTCTCCGCTGAAGGGCTGTGTAAAGAAGGGCAACTTTCTTACTTGCAGCCACAACATCAAAGGTTGAAAATTGCAGCTGTTTAGTGAGAGCTTGTGTATATTCCAAACAACGAGAGACAACTATGAGGCATACAATGAACTGGAAAGATGTCACCGAATGGAAAAGCCCACTTGCATCACAAACTGCTTCCGTATTCCAGACACCATCTTTATTTAACTTCATTGCTTCAAGGCACTGTGTAAGGGGGACGAAGACCTCTGCAAAAACATCTAGCCCATCAAGCCTTGCGACCCATCGCATACGGCAAACATCGATCAGGTGAGAATGTTTAGCATTTGGGAGAATTTCCTTGATCTGACTCTCCAAGAAACCAAAACACTTTGGGCTGTTATTAAAGAAGTCAGAAGCAACGCGAACCTGACCCATCATGTTACCAACGACTTGAAAAGAGCATGCTAATGCCACACAAAGAGTTAAAGCATGCGAGCCATAGTGCACATATGGGGCGTTCGGAAATATACTCTGGATTCTAGCAGCTGCTCCAATGCACTTTCCTGCCATGTTTCCTGCCCCATCATAGCCTTGCCCCCGACAAAAATTCATGTCAAGGGAGAAATTCTCCATACCCTCTGTGACTTTTTTGGCAATAGCTGCTCCTTTCAAACCCTTATCACAAGGTATAAACTCCAGAAATGTTTCACGGATCTCTGATCCAGAATCAACAAAGTGAATGACAAGAGGCAGCTGCTCAGTTTTACTGATGTCTGCTGCCTCCTCAGCTAGCACTGAGAAATAGCGAGCTTTTTTAACTTCAGTAGTTAGTTTTGACAAAATTAATTCACCACAGACTGCTATCAATTCATTCCGGGTTGTTTTGGAGCGATATGTTGCTGATTTTGCAGCATTGAACATGTGGTCTTCAAACAAGGCATTGTTTCCAAACATTGCCAAGTATTTCAGAATTTTCTGCATATTTCCAGGATTATTCTCATTATCTGCAAAATATCTTGCATCATCCCTGTGTCCCCTGAGAGCTATATTTTGCCTTCCACAAAGAATTAATCCTGGTTCCATAAAGTCGCTGAGGTTGCTAGAGTCGTCCAGATCGCTGCAACATAAGTTCAGCGACCCCAGTGACTCCAACAACAGCCTGTTTCCATTTAGTCGCTAATGTCACTGGTATCCATGGCCACATTTTCGAAAGTCAACTACTGGGCATACGTTACTATTTCTGCCAATCGCTGTTGGTCGCTGGCATGTTTCCTTTAAAAGAATTCCTTGAATGCACTCAACCGTGGGTCGCTGAGAGGGAACTTCAGCGATCCCAGCGACTGGGTCGCCAGAGTTGCTGAGGGGCGCTGAGGGTCGCCGGCAAAATAAATCAACTTGTTTCCATAAAGTCGCTTGGGTCGTTGAGCCAATCTTTCAGCGATCCTGGCGACTCCAGCAACTGCAGCGACTATATGGAAACCAGGCTTTACTGCTCCGACAATTGGGACAAGTTTCTTTCTATTTTGTTCAATCTGCTTGTTGACTATGCTGTTTAATTGAATGTCTACAGAGTTATCCTTTTGTGCCATACATTGCTTGTAGTGTGAAGCCTTAAGAGTTGCTGTTGTACGCAGTTTCCTTGGCCCATTAGACCATGTTTTGAATGGTGACCTGTACAAGCGGTCTAACTTTGATGCATTGTGGCTAGTTTCAGTTGAAGAAAACAAAACACAGTGGAGACAAAAGGCCCCATCCATCGACCTAGAATAAGCAAGCCAAGGAAATTCTGTGAGCCATTTTACCTGAAATTTATGCCCAGAAGAATTAGGAGGAAGACAGTAATCACAATCAAGCTTGGATGAATTGGTCAACAACTCATACTTTTCTTTATCTGTCAGATTACTGGCATTGAGGTAATGATGACCAATGTCCCTGTCAATGGGATGTGATATGCCTGGCTTTTCTTCATGTCCTTTTCTGTGACATCTGACTTGGCAAAGATGGAAGCTGATCTGCAGTACAAGGAGTTGTGGATGAACACGATTGCAAATCATGAATTTCAGTAGGGCTTGTGGCAACTATTTCAAAGGCAGCTTCATCAACACTTAGTTTTGATGCTTTTACAGAAAAGTGATCCAAAATACTGAGCTTTTTTCTCTTAGAAATGGTTGATGTTCCCATTTTACCATGAAGGAATGCTGATGTTGCAGAACTATCCCTTTGTGACTCTGTAGATCTAGTTGAAAGAGATGAGGGCAGAGTAAACTTTGCAACATCTAACTCAGGCAACAATAAAGGAACAAAAAAGTCCACTGTATCTGGGATTTGTGTTGTACATAAATAATCCAATGGCAGATGGGAACAGTTGAAAATTTGGACCTTCCTGTAACAAGTCTGCATTACTGACTCAGAATGTGGAATAACTGTGGTGTTGCAGACTAACTAACAAATTTCCACTATCCTCTCACTATTCGCTGGATAATATGACTCAATAGACAAACCAATGACACTAGACAATGCAAGTAAGCATATGAATTATCAATGTGAGAAATTCACAGCAGCAGTTCTGGCCTCTTCAATGATGGCTGGAGTTCTTTCACCCTCATCCAGGAAGATGCGAGCATCTGTAGAAATCAGGGCAGACAAGATTGAATTGGCACATTTTTCCTCTCCATTCAAATTTTGACCAAACAACAATGGATGGTTTGCATAATACTGTGCATGCTCAAATAACTCTAAACTACGCAGGATAAAGACGACGATCAGAAAAGATATTTGGTGGTGAGATTTTGAAAAGACTTTGACAATCCAGTTACATTACAGAAATAATTTTTGACAATCCAGTTGAAAATCCATTACAAAATAATTTGACAATTCAGTAGAAAATCCATAATTGAAGAAAATGTGACAGTCCAGTTGTTATAACATAATTCAGTACGTTTCGACTCTGGCTAGAGTCATCTTCAGCAAAGGAAATATGTGCACGAGGGCCTTTTAAACTAAAACGAAACACGGCATGCGGGAGAGGAGAGATACCTAATAAGGTAAAATAAACAGCAAAACAAAGAAGAAAAAAACAAGTACTAAAATACGAGATGAAAAACAAGACCTAATAAGGCAAAATCAGAATAAGGCCATGGGAATAGATGACGTTTGGGAGTTCAAAGAGGGCGTGTCTCGTTTTATTAAAAGACTCTCGTGAATAAGAAGGTCAAAATGATTGTCTGCTTTGCTAATAATTTCAAAGTCATCAAACGATGCTTTGTGGCCAAATTTAGAAATGTGGTCCCCTATGGACGAGGAGTTAGAATTTATCTTTTGACCTGCTTTGTTAATCCCTAGGTGCTCTCTACATCTAACAATTAAATGTATTTTGGTTTTACCATGGTAAGTGGCATCACAACCACTGCACGTATGTTTGTAAATAGCGTTTGAGCACATTAAGTTTGCAAAGCGATCTTTGAATCTAAGCGATGAAGGGAGTCGTCTAGGGGATTTAAAGATGACCTGAAATTTGACATCAGGGTAGCATTGCTTGAGGAGCTTGACAAGTTTGGTTTTAACCTGTAAGCTAAATTGACCAAGGAAAGGGAGGGAGAAGAGAACGGTTTGTCTCTCTTCACTGTTAGATACAGGTTTCTTAGGACAAAATTGCTTATCTAAAAAAGATTTAATTATACGATCTACAATACTTTTGGGAAAGCAGTTTTCACTGAGGATTGTTTTGATTTTAAGAATTTCCTCATGAAAAGTTTTGGTATGTAGAACAAATGTGAAAAGCACGGTAAATAAGAACAGTAACCAAATTGATTTTGTACTTGTTAGGCGCGAGACTGGCAAAATCTGTGTAAAGCCCAGTAAATGTTTTCTTCCTATAAAGACTGGTGGAAAAACAGTGAGATTCCTTTTTAACAAGAACATCCAAAAATGGCAATGTGTTGTTCTCCTTGATCTCGAAAGTGAATTTAATATTTGGGTGAAAACCGTTGATATGTTGAAGAAACCTGTCTACGTCGTCTCTCCGATTAAATAGACAAAAAGTATCGTCAACATATCTACGGTATAACACCGGTTTAAACTGTGCAGGACAATCATTTAAGTAACGTTTTTCCAGGGCACACATAAAAACATTGGCAAGTGTGGGCCCTAGGGGAGAACCCATGGCGACACCATCAATTTGATCATAAAGTTCCCCATCGAAAATAAAATGATTCTCCCTCACAGCGGAACACAGTAATTTGCGAAAACTTTCGCGATCAAGGGAACAACCATTATACTCAATAATATCAACTCTAAACTATAATATCAACTCTAAACAATAATATCAACTCTAAACTAGTCAGGCATCTCTAGTACAATGACAAGGATTCATCTCCAATCAAAGACACAGAACAAGAATTAAAGAGAGAATTGCGATTCTGAGTAACCCTGTGAAAAAAGAATTTTAGCAATAATTGTGAATGAGGTAGGATGCAATGACCAATATAGATGAATCACAATCAAGCTTCAAGAATGAACTAATGAGTCTGTTGAATGACTACCTGGGAACTATACCATTTGTAATTTCAGTAAAGCACAACTGTGATACAACTTGAAAGAAACAGGTTTGCCTATTGTATGAGGCAGCATTTGCAGAATAGTCCAGTCACTTAACTCAAATTTTTGGTCAGATCGTGACAGAGTGGAACAAAGCGCCAAACTTTTCATGGTGATACCTAGGGGTATGGAGAACATTTCCAGAAGGGGTGCCTCTTTCTATCGATTCTGGGGGGTTACCTACAGACAAAAATCTTATGATGTCACATGAAGATTTCCAGAAAGCACTTTGAGGGGTATTTTAAGTCTGACTCCGATCATTTGGATGGTTTATATTAATCATTTATCCTTGTAAATGAACCATCTGTGAATCTTTTTCAGCTTTTAACAAAATAAACTTGAAATTCTCAAAACCAGGGGTCAGCACATAGCTTGTTTCGCTAAATTTGATGCGTAACGAGCGTTAACACACCTCTAAATGTAGATGTCGCAAACTTAGAACGTAAGTACTCTTCCAAATATTAAAACATGCTCAAGATAAGGTGTCTAGTGAATCCAGGTAAAAATAGTCCACAGCATCAATTTAACTTAACGACAAGTTCTTGATAACGTCACACGAAAATTTCAACGAAGCCTGTTTTAGGGGTATTTAAAGTTTGACTCCGCCAATTTCGAGAGTTTATATTAATCATTAGTCCTTGTAAATGAAAAGTCTGTGAGGCTAACTCAGCTTTTTAACCAAATACATTTCAAATTCCTCAAACCGGGGGTCAACACACAACTTAACTCGCTAAGTTTGAAGCGTGACAAGCGTAACACTCACCTCTAAAGCTAGATGTCTCAAATTTAGAACGTAAGTACTCTTCCAAACATTAAAACATGCTCAGTGACATAATGCAATGTACGCTCCAGCTTTATCAGGCCATCTTTTAACATTGCAACTGAATCAATCGTTTTGATGCCACGTTTCTTTGAGGGCCATTTCATACATTTGTGTCCAGTCTTATTCTCCTCTGATCAATTGTTCATTTTGTCAAAGACATTGCAGGTATTCACTCAATAGTAAAATTGCATCATGCAAACTGCATTTGGTGTATTTTGGCGTTTTTCGTGAACGGAAATTGCCTTACAGATCTGCCCTAATGCATCAGAAAACTCTGCGGTCTTGGCAAGACTCGAGAATACTTGTATGCAACTTGTTTGTGAGTCACAAACGTAGACAATGTTTTCAAAGTCAATCGAAAGACCAGTTGACTGATGGAACTGGCATTCTTTCGATGCTTTCTTTGCAGACGTAGCGAAGACTAAATAAAGTTAGCAACAGTATTCAATTTGATTTCTTTTTAATCCCGCATCCCATCAACAAAATGCTGAATCCTGTATCCCGTAAGGCTATATTCTCAAATCTTGACCCCGCTTCCCTTTGGCTGTCCTGTATCCCGCTTACCAGGAATCATGTATCCTGTATCCTGCCACAGGAAGCCCAAATGGCTAAATAACAGATGTCATCTTTGTCCGTTATACAGCAGTATAAAATATGAAACTGGCTCTCCTATTCAATGATAAGTTTATTTCAGAACGAAGTTAAACATTATCACTTACGTTTTTCAAAGAATAATTGTTGTTTCTTTGTGTATCTAACTCTGGTATTGTAGAATAAAGAAGCATTGTCTTCACACCAACCTCCATCAGGTCTGCCATTTCTTATTCGAATTTGGAAGTCAAGGCAACCAGGCAACCAGTCCTACTCGATCTGAAGTCGAGGCAAATGCATTACGTCACATAACGCCGATTAACGGTTCGCAGTTTGTGTGCAGTTCTTATGTTTGATTTCTAACAAGGAATGAATGTTTTCCAAAGGCAAATCCCGAAATATGGTTTTCAATTGCTCTCTAACGCAGCACACAAAGCTCCAAATGAACTTTGTCATACATCAAAATGAAGCTCATTTATTCCTTAACAAACTGTAATACAATTAGTTGAAGTCAATTTTAGAAATGAGAAATTATTAATGCTAAAACAAGGGGTAGTCATCGCCAATTTGCTTTCCAACCATCCTCTGTACAAGCATCTGGTCTTCGAACTCGAAATTCGCGCTCGAAAGTCGAACAGCTTGCAGAAGAATCTAATGTGTAAACACCCGTTTTTTCTTACAGTGTTTACTCTTTAAATTCTTGAAAGACGGGTCTTTACTCATTAGATAAGATGGAGGTTGGTGTGAAGACAATGCTTCTTTATTCTACAATACCAGAGTTAGATACACAAAGAAACAACAATTATCCTTTGAAAAACGTAAGTGATGATGTTTAACTTCGTTCTGAAATAAGCTTATCATTGAATAGGAGAGCCAGTTTCATATTGTATGCTGCTGTATTACGAACAAAGATAACATCTGTTATTTAGCCATTTAGGCTTCCTGTGATCCCGCGCGTCAAAAACGGCAAATCCCGCCATCCTGCCAAGCCTATTGTGCACCCTCTTTCTTGGCCAGTTTGTCAAACTTGGAAACAAAGGCTTACAGTCCTACATTTTACCCTTTGTTTCCCACCGTAGTCATTTGGCAATACGGTGACAAGCATAAACATTACAAATTCCAGAATTTTCATTGAAGGACTGCAATGTGGTAATTCTTAATATAGTTCCTATGAATGACCATGAATGAAATGATGCAAGTTCTTCATGCAAAATCAAAGCAAGAAAAGCATGAAGATTCATTTACTGTATGTTTCAACTAAGCCCTCTTTTTACGCTTTACTTGCCAGATAATGATAATTTTGTTAAAAAAATTATTTTTGGTTGAATACGTGTTTATTCTAATGTAGTGGACATGTAAACTTTGAAATCACCATTTTCCGTACAAATTGAAGGCTTTTGAATTTGTGGCATAATTGCAACTTTGGCAGATAATGGTATAAGAACGTCCAACTTTTTTCACTGAACTAAGAACTTTTAGGAGCCATCTCCAAGTAATTATGCTAAAAAATCATAGAAAACGGTAACATAAAGCATCATAATGGAATTCAAAGTTGTCTCAAGCACAAAATATTCACTAAATACTAGGAGCAGACTGAGACAAAAGGCAGTGTTGGGAATAAATTGAATCCTCATGAACACCACAAAAATTACTCAACTACAACATACAAAAGTAAGAGATTAAATTAAAATTTTTTGATACAATTATTACATCTATGACCATGTAATAATCCCCGCGGATAAACCCATAAAGTAAAAAAAGGACAAGGGGGAAGAGGAAGGAGGGGAATGAAATCAGTTTTGATGCCAGGCCATGAGAGCTGAAATATGACTAAAATCTTGGGTGTAGCCCTATTTATATGAAATATCTAAGACCCCAAATAAGGCTAGGCAATCTAGCTGCATTCGCTATGAACCCACATAAGGTACAAGGAAATAGTGAAACCCCAATATACAGAGGGAGTTCCACATACCAGTATAGGAGGCTGGAATTCTAGGAATGAGAAGAAGCTGTAAAACATTCCCTATAGGCTTAGGCCCTCCTATTCCCCAAGGAGACTGTTTACTCCCAACACTCCAAGAATTTAGACTTTCATTGAGGCAAGCCACAATGATCACCTAAATACTAGGAGCAGACTGAGACAAAAGGCAGTGTTGGGAATGAATTCAATCCTCATGAACACCACCAAAATTACTCAACTACAACATACAAAAGTAAGAGATTAAATACAAATTTTTTGATACAATTATTACATCTATGACCATGTAGTAATCCCCAAATCCAAAGGAAAAATGTGGGTATTAGTGTAGTGGGATAAATTTGGAAATTAGGGGGGTAGCTTGGACCCTGATATCAAGGGGCACTGTGAGATACAGGAGGACAGCATTGGACTTCCAATCCCCTAGAATTTTGATGAGTTCTACAGGGAGACCACTTTGAAAGGCAAAGGAGGCCCCACCCCGCTGAAAGAAATGGGAGCCGAAGTCCATACCTTGCAGCCCGCAACTACCAAGGCAGCTGCGGAGCTTGGACATGAACAGGCTGTAGGTGAAGCATCAAAATTTTAGGGAGGGATGCAGCCACAAAAAGGCCTGCGAGGAATCTGAGGCCATAGAGGTAAAAGCAAAGGCCCTATAAATAGCCGAAACAGGGCAAAAGGGGGAGCCCGGGACTCGGGGAAGGGGAACGAAAACTTCCTTCTCCCGAAATTGAATAGTCTTACTCCAACGAACCCGAATAAGTACCCCCCAAGGGAAAAAGCGAAAATCTGCCTTAGTAAACTGACGAACAGGGTCAAAGCTACTGGAGGTTGTACTTAAGGGATGTGACTTACGAAACATACCAAAGAAGGCAACCAGACAAATAGCCCAAAAAGACGCATCAACACTATAATTGAGGTTGAGCCGACCAAAAATGCCACGCAAAATATCCAGAGTGATAGGGAGCTTCTGCATAGGGGCATTACCCATGACCCTTTTTACACCAGTGAGGAGTGATGATAAATGCCAGTTGTCTAGAAGAGGATTGGGTAGACCAAACTCCTTGTGAAGAAGACCAATGATACTCAAATGTTGTTTGATGCTAGAAAACTTGAGGGATCTGGCCAAAAAGGGGGCATACAGACAGATAGTGCTTGACGTAGCTGGAACTGATGGTAGGTTCATGTAGAAACAGAATTGCAAGTAGGTATCTCTATGAGTGCTGTAGGTGTGTCGGGTGCTAGCAGCTAATGTCTGATTGCGGAACTGGGTAACCTCCTCAGCGAGCTCCTTGTAGACCAGAGAGGCAAAACCTGGAAGCAAGAAATAAGGCACTAGTAGGAGACATGAGGTTTACAAGGAGCTCACTGTGCAGAGATTCTTGGGTATGTTCCTTAAGCAAAAGTGAATGAAACTGAAGCAATGCAGCGCTATCATGCATCCGAGAAGTTCTATCAGCCCAAGCCTTCTGAATGCCAGGAATATGGACTGCTGTGATGCGAAAATTATTAATAGCTGACAGCCAAAACAGATGCCGCAGCCATGACATGACCTGGGGGTTGGCAGTAGTGCCCTTATTGATCATGGCAACCGCGACCTGATTGTCACATTTGATAAGCACATGGTGCCCAGCCCACAGGGGAGCCCACCTCCTAGCAGCAAGGTAAGTTGCAAATGCCTCCTTGAAATTTATATGAAGTGGCGCTAAAGCAGGGGCATCTGTAGGAAGGAAGGAATAGGCCCAGTCCCCCCGAAAGAAGGAGCCGACAGCATCCTTCGAGGCATCTGTTTCAACGTCAGCTATTGGAACCTTACTATGCAATAAGCGGCGACCATTAAATATGCTGATAAATTTCTGCCACCAGAATAAATCCATACGGAACTCCGGAGTAAAGCAAAATTTGGCAGAAGCGGATTGAAGCAAGTTCATGCTATCAATAATGCAGCATAAAAGGGTTCGCCCTCCATGGACCACCCTACAAGCCCAGTTGAGCTTACCTGCTAATTGCTGGAGCTGGCGCTTAGAGGCCCGCTGACGCTTACAAAAGAGATCAACTAAGTGCTTGGTCTCTGCTAATTTGTCTTGGGGTAAGGAGAGCTCCATGGCACAAGTGTCAAAAACAATCCCCAGGAATGTGAGTTGCTGACAGGGGGAAACCACCTTCGAGGGGCTAATTTGGAACCCAAGGTCAAGCAGCAACTCCTGGAGGGTAGAGAACGCAAGTTCACATTCCTCCTTGGTACGCGAAACAATTAGGAAATCATCCAAATAAACGACGATTCCCTCAAATCCTTTTTGACACATCATACGACGGACACTTTGAGTCAGACGATGAAAGATGCCAGGAGATCTCCTTCCCCCAAGACAAAGGTGGGTATCATACATGAACGTATGTTGCTGTTCACCAGAAAAAAGCCATTTGAGCCCAGTCGCTGGAAAATTGTTGGGGTGAATAGGGACAGACCTGTAAGCGTGGCGTAAGTCTATCTTAGCATCAAAATAACCCTGATCGACGAGCTTGATGGCATCATCAATGGTTTGGAAATGAAGCTTATCAAGGGAAGGGACATACGAATTAACCCCCAGACCCTTAGGCATGCTACAGTCATGAATCAAGCGTAATTCATCACTGTTAGCTTTGGGCAGAGCCCCAATAGCACTAACAATAGTGGGCTTAGAAGGGGTGATTACATAATTCCCTTCCCGCAATTCATCCCGAATGGTTTGCTCTACCCTAGCCCTAGCCTCCGGATCAGTAGCTGAACAATAGTTATCCATTTCAGCAGGGGCTAGGGTAGCGTCTGCAGGGATAAGCTGAAAGCCATTAATAATGCCATCAAGCAAAAACTGCTGATCCTCATCATGTTGCAACTCAGCCATCCATCTATCCTTGTTTAGCCCTATTTTGGTTGGGGGGCAAGTTTGCCCCCCCTAGTAGATTTTTTTAAATAACTCTCCGAGGAAGAATTTTATAGCCATGAAACTCCTTGACTTTTTGCAACTACTTATTGTGCAACTTCTCAAAAAGTTTCATTGAAATATTTTGAACAATGAGGGGGCGGGAGACAATTTTCTGGGACTGACCCAGGAAAAATCGCAAATTCTCAAGTCTCAATTATCGCCAAAAAAGGAGCAGAAGTGGAATATTTTGCAAATTTCTTTTTTAATGTTGTATTATTCGATGCATTCTATCATAAATACCATGTTTGGATGGAAAATATGCTCCAAATTTAATTTTATCTCGATTTTCCTGATTTTGGCCAATTTTGCCGCTTACTTGACCACACAAAGGAAAATGCTGACGTAAGCAAAAATGGTGGCTATTTTTAAGTTAATTTTTATATTTACAGAAAGTACATGCCTGAGGCTTTTAGCACACCAAATTTGGTCGCTCTACCTATTACCAGTAAAGAGTTAGGTAGGGGGGGGCTTTTTTGCCCCCCCCCAACCAAAATAGTACTATCAAATAGCCCAACCACTATAGGGTTAGGGGGGAAGAAATCCCCATTGGGAGTCACTTGGAGGGAGTAGCCGGGGAAGAGTGCTGAGATGCTGGGTGGGGCCCCCCACAAGCCTTGCCCTTGAATTTCCCGTTGCAAACATGCGCAAAAGCACAAGAGGGGATGTGGCAGCCCTTAAAATTAAAATTTCGGCAAATAAGCCTGCCATCCCCTGCATAGGTGGCAGTTGGCAGCCCTGAAGGAGAGGGTGCGGCAGAAGATGCACTACTTGCTTATTTACTTTTGGCCATAGGCACAAGGGTGACCTCATGCAGGTGGTGAGAGTCATAGCTCCTGGGGAAGCTGTAAGTGGCCTGAAGTTGACGATATTCGTCATCAAACTTCAGGACACTCACCCATTCGTATTTACCAGCAAGCTCCATGACCTTGACGGTGTACGCAAGGTAATCACGAATATCGCGAGCAGTAGGGAGCTTGCCGGCAAACAGAAGGCTGTGAAAAATGCGAGTATTGGCAATCACCCACTGCGAGAGAGAGACACTCTCGAGCCTAGGCCGTTGTTGTCCATATGAAATAACAAGGCGAGAGCCGCCAAGGTTGGACAAGGTCTGCTCAGGTTCTTTAGGAACAACATCGTTCAAAAAGTCAATAATCCGCAATACTTCCTCACCCTGAGGAACGGACGCTGGAGCCAGGAACATGTTTGCATGGTGGTCTTCCTTCTCCATGAACTGGTCGTGGAGTGACTGCACCGCATCTGTGGCATTTTGTTGGGCAGCAGCGAGCTCATGTTGCCAGGATAGCCCAGGCAGGGGGGCACCAACAGCAGCAGGTGGCATGGAAGTTGACAAGGGGTTCTGCAAGGGCGGAGCTGCAGGTTTCTGCTGTTGTTGCAACGTCTTCAAGTTGAAATCTTTGACCCGGCCATCAGAAGACGGAAGATTACTGGCAAGATGAGCAGCGGTCGTTTGTTTTTGTGGTTGCTGTTGTGGGAAGGAGAACGAAGAAGAGGTTGCAGCTTGCCTCAATTTCATGACCGTGGCCTCCTTCGCAGCCAACTTTTGACGGAGAATGGCAAGACTCTCCAATTCTCTTTCCTCGATGGTGAGGTTCTTGAGCTGGTGTTCCAGCGCTTGTTTCTCTGCTGCCAGAGAAGAAAATCCGAGAGACTGTTGGCCAGAGGCAAAGCCAGGCTCTGAGATATCGGAAACAGCGTCGCTTTCCCGGTCAGACTCACCATTGGCATCGTCGGAGAGATCTGCAAGTCGAGGACCATGATGTACAGCCCGTGGAGACGAAGGCGGAATGGTTTCATCTAGCCCTTCACAGTTAGGCCCTGGAATGCCCCAGCCATGGGAGTCGTGCGGTTCGCGGCAGCCTGCACAATGACGTACCCGTCTTTCAATGGAGGCGGTATCATTATCCACTAAAGAACTTTGCTGGTGAGTTAGAGCAGTAGAGTTGTTGTCCTCATGGCCATTTTGCGAAGCAGCTGTTGTCGGTTTGTCGGTAGCGGAGGTCAAAGCAGCATTTTCCATCATACCGATACAATTGAGTGTTAGAATGAAATCAGTTTTTATGCCAGGCCATGAGAGCTGAAATATGACTAAAATCTTGGGTGTAGCCCTATTTATATGAAATATCTAGGACCCCAAATAAGGCTAGGCAATCTAGCTGCATTAGCTATGAACCCATATAAGGTACAAGGAAATAGTGAAACCCCAATATACAGAGGGAGTTCCACATACCAGTATAGGAGGCTGGAATTCTAGGAATGAGAAGAAGCTGTCAAATATTCCCTATAGGCTTAGGCCCTCCTATCCCCCAAGGAGACTGTTTACTCCCAACACTCCAAGAATTTAGACTTTCATTGAGGCAAGCCACAATGATCACTCAAAAATCTACTGAGAAGTGAAATTCAACACACTATGATATTCCATGTAAAATCAACCAATGAAACTAGTAACTTGTAAATTACAAACATGCGGCCGGGTAGCTGAATAACAGTATTGTTGGATATAAAATGATTTCAAACCAGGAAAGATCGTCCCCAAAAGTGTAGACTTGCCCCAAGTCTTTCAGATTGACTTATGACAGATGACAAAACAAACACGGGGCAAGTCTACCAAAAGTGCTGTTTAACTGCAAGGGGCTCTTTCAAGAGAAGGGGCTGGCAAGACCAGCCCAAAGTTGAAGGGAGGCAATATGGAGAAGGGGCGCCAAAAACATCACGTTAAGTGAGCGCGCCAAAGGCGAGCGGAAATTTTCCAGACTTTCTTCAAGAAAATTATCTGGTTTTTCTATTAAATAACGCCTTAATATATATGTATCCTTGCATTCAGAACGAAACACTGGAGAAGGCGCATTTCGGTGAGGATAACAGGCGTTACTCTAGCCAAAAAGGGGGCACCAAAACTGAGTTTTCATCGTGAAGGGGGGACAGTTACCACCATTTGCCCATCTTCAAAATTCATCTTCTTCATCTTGGCTTCTTCTTTTTGCACGAGCTTTGCACATGGCGGACATGTTTTTAACTGCTGCCATGGAGTAACTTAGAAATAGCCGTGAAATGTCGGGTAAACCATTCTGATAAAGGTTACGGAGTGTTACTGGTATCTGCTGTGATATCATATGAAATTTTGAATGCCTAAACCGGACTGTTGCTGAAGCATTTGTTTGATTTCCGAAATGTACTTTGTCTCTTGGTAAGTTGTTACTTTCTCTAATTCAAGGTATGTTTGGGCCCAATCTTTGGAGAAAATTCAGCATTTACCTGATTCAACAAAATGGGGATAGAAGGAGACTGAAAATGGGCACCATGGATAGCTTAGCCGGAAGGCCCTTCAAGTGCTGAAAAGTTGTGGCTGCAGGAGAAAATGTGATTCAGCGAGATGCATTTGCAAATCAATCAATCAATCTACCACGAGCAGAACTTTGCAAACGTGGTGGACAATGTCAAATTTGAAGTTGTAAATTGATCCAATGATTTCTTTGATCAGCGTGAAATTTATGGTATTTGGATACATTTTCCTGTTTGATTCTCATTTTCGCCACTTTCCTCGTAATAAGTTGCGGAATCGTACCAAGTTGTGAATCTTACTTCATATAATCTTTGATTTGCAGATATAGGCCAGACACCAGAAGAGACTGGGACCCAGTGCCCCTAGTCTATAAATGGATTTAGGGCAATTTTTGGCTGGAATCTCATCATAATCGCTTTCAGCATGTTAAAGTATTTTTTCGAAGTTTCAAGCGTTTGCTACATATCGTTTGCCAAGGAGGGCTAAAGACTGAGAAAAGACTGAGACCGAGTGCCCCCAGTCCCTGAATAGCTTTGGGGGCATTTTTCTCATCAGAATTGTTTTCAGCATGTCAAATTATGTATTAATACTAAATGTCAAATGTTTGCTACGCATTGTTTGCCATAAAAGGCAAGGGACGAAAAAGAGACTGAGACCGAGCGCCTCTAATCTACAAAAAGCTTTGAAGGTATTTTTCAAAATTTTTCTCATTGCCATTGTTTTCAGCATGTCAAATTGTGTATTTGCCCCAAGTTTCCAGTTATTGCTTCTTATCGTTTGCCAAAGAAGCCAAACGACTGAGAATGGACTGAGACCGAGTGCCTCCAGTCTATAAATAGCTTTGGCGGCATTGTTCAGCTTATGTCTCATCAGAATCATTTTCAGCATGTCAAACTGTGTATTTGTTCCAAGTTTCAAGCTGACAAAAGAGTGGGACCGAGTGCCCCAGTCTATAAATAGATTTGGGGGCATTTCTTAGCTTGTGTCTCATCAGATTCGTTTTCAGCACGTCAAAATGAGTATTCGTGCAAAATTTCATGCTTGCGTTATGAAATGTGCGATTGTGTCGCGATTGTGCGCGATTGTGTCGCGAGTGTGCGCGATTGCACTAATCATGTTGAAGAAAATGGACTCATCATCACTGATTACCCAGTTTGAGATAACCGTTGACAGTGAGTTGCAGTACTATGTTACAGTGTTTGGCTGGTTTTTGCCAGAGAAGCATCCAATCCACTCAAAGAATGCTCGTTCATTAAGGAACATATTCATTGCAAATTTGGTAATAGATCTTGAAAGTTACCCCCTCTGTGAAGGTATTCAACCCACAGAACTTTCAAGTCAGTTGGTGAATCATGTCATTCCATTGCGTACTGATCTAATTTCACTTGATGAGACATCAAGCCCTTATCCTCACAAAGAATACTGGAGGGACATGAAATGCCTTGTGTAGTCACCAGGCACTAGATTTGTATCATGCACACAGCACCTTAAATTCAGCTGAAAGATGTTGGGAGTGAAGAAAAAGAACCTAGAGAAGCCTGCACACCTGAATGCCCCCATCTCAAAGACTGCCCCAGAAAGGATGAAGCTAACTCTTCAGCAGCAACGTCTTACCCGTACCAACACTGTGTTTCCAGAGTATTTTGTCATATTGAGACAGAGACAAAACCTTGTCCTATCCCACATGAGAAAACGTCCTGGAGACGGGGTTAGTTTTTTGAGGAATGATCTCTCTAGCCTCCTTACTATTAAAATTCGCTTTCACTTCATTGGCAGTAGAGTCTACCAATTTTCCTCTTCAATAAACATACATATAGCAACCTTGTCTTAAATATATGCAAAAAAGGATGACAGCACTACTTATGTTCCTATTGTTTTCATGTATCATGTAATGGCAGTGGCACACATGGCAGCACCATACGAGGGAAGGGGGACAAGCCCCCCAGGTGCTAAAAGTCAATTAACAATTGTTAAAGGAAATGAAATAAAATTAGTTTTGGTATATCTTTGGCTAAAAATTATGTCAGAACCCCTCCCATGTCCTTAAAGATTTTAGAGCTGATGCCACCATAGCACCATGAACTTCAACAGCATTAAAGGTTATTGATAAATCCAGTCCCCACAGGTGGCAGATTTTAATTTTGTTACATTAACAGTTCAAATGGTAGGTATATTTTTCTTTGCTGCTTGCTCTCATTGCTGCTAAAATTTACTGCTTCAGACCTGTTGATTCACTATTGTCGTCTTTAAGCGTAGCTGTCCTCCAGTTGGAAACTTGAAGAATCCAGAGCTACGTAGCTCCTGGTATCCCTTTTTCAAACTGTTCCATAACCTTATGCAGACTTCAATTATCCTGTGGAGAAATAGTCTTGTAAAAGCTTTAAAGTGCATATTGCTAAAACACCACCCAATGTAACCTTGAAAGGGTTAATATTAGATAGACGGATTCTATTTTTCAAGCATTGAAAGTGATATCAAGAATAAAATCTCATTGCAATGTTTTTTAAATTTTCTCACAAAATGACTCCATGACAGACAGTCTTGAATCAAAACACATTGCTGGCGTTTCGGAATAAGGATTGGTTATACCTGCAAGGCATGTTTATCCACTCTAGCCATGAAGGGTGTCTACAAAATGTGGCGGGTGTCCACAAAACGTGGCCTACATCATTTGGCCTACCATTTGGCTTACCTTTGGCTCACTGTTGGCTTACCTTTGGCCTACTGTTGGCTTACTTCTGGCTCACTGCTGGCCTACTTGTGGCCCATTGCTGGCCTACCTAGCTTGCATATGATGCACCTATAGCCTACCATACCTATTCTTGTTTTCTTTTGCGTACCTAACATTTGTCTTCTGTTGTACGCACATGGTCAGTTGTTTCCAAGCATCAATTGGGATCTCGTAACTGATGGTTGATTTGACCTCTTTCGTATTGTTTCCAATGCAATGCCCCCCTTGGTGGATGCGAGTTTCGACCTAAACAGCTTCCTCGCAGCAGCACGGTGCATTAGACCTAGACCAAGGACAGACACTAGACCTTGCTTTTGTGAAAGAGTTTCTTTTGATGAGACTCTTTTAGATAAGAGAATTACTAGTAAGAATATGTGATAACCAACAGTTGAAATGAATAGTTGAAATCATAAGATTTCTTGGTCATAAAACACTTTGTAGTAGGCACTATGTAGGTGAAGGAACAAAATGACCTTGTAAACTTGCATGTTGACTAATTTCATCTCCAACTCACTTTTATCAACAGGCATGTTTTAGTTGCTCGGCCCCAACAACTGATGTCAGTGTTTTCAATGTAACTAGCGTTTCGCAAACTTCGCAAAATTTTTGGTAACATCTTAGGCTTTAAGTCCCTTGGAAATCCTAGGAAGCCTTCCTTCACAAAAACTTATTTTACCTCATTCATTCAAAAATGCTAATTGTTGCAAACTATACTGGAAAGTCAGATTTTGCTTTGAGTGACTGGCTTTGCTGCATGTGATACAGTCCACTGTTGTTGTTGCTGGTACATCTCCAAAGAAGACACAGAAAATCAATCAAGACAATCTTATTGTGGCAGGTTCATAGGTCATAAGTGTTGCTGATACAAGTCTGGTAGGCCAGCAGTGGGCCACAAGTGGGCCAGTGTTGAGCCAAAAGTAAGCCAACAGTAGGCCAAAGGTAAGCCAAAAGTGAGCCAAAGATAAGCCAAATGGTGGGCCAAATGGTGTAGGCCACGTTTTGTAGACACCCCTTTTTCTGGGTTACCTTTCGAGAATTCAGGAATCTCACACCACAGGCTATTGGCAGCAAGGTTGGAAAACTTACCTCTTGTGGGTAGATCTACTGGATTTTGTGGTCCCAGGCAATAAAACCACTGATCTCAATCAGATGTTTTTTAACCCTGTCAAGCCTGGGGGGCCCAATCAGGGCCCCCCTAGTGGTATTTCGGCTGTAGCTTTTTTTCAAGTGCACTTACGATGCTGAAACTTTCTGACTTTTAGTTTTTATCCTTCTCGCAATCAAAAATTGATTTTTCAAAAAAATTAAATTTGTTCCAGAGGGTAAGCGCAATCAATTTTTGAGAGATGTTTGTGCAAAATTTTGAATAATTGCTAATAAAATCTACAGCTGATGTGATAAAATGATGAAAGGAGAAGGATATGTACTACGTTTGATGCTCTATCCAACCTAATAGCTATGTTTTTAATTTGCATGTGTGGTTTTGCAGATTTTTGCATTACCCATGCGCACATTCTATGCAGTCCTGTGTGATGATGTCATCAGTTTTTATCAATTTTTCTTCACAAAGCACATTCTATTTAGACAAAGAATACAATGAAATTGGACTGATGTCTTTAGCGCTTTTTGTTTTCTCGCAATCAATGATTAAAATTTTTTAGTACTGAACCCTATTGACTTTGAAAATTGAACAATGTGAGGTCTTGGAAAGGTCACGTGACATATCTAAAAATAGATTTCATTTTTGGGTTCATCATATGCTGTTCAATACACATGCAAAGTTTCATGGCTCTAGAACGGAAATAAATTAGGGGGCTGAATCAGGCCCCCCTAGTCTTCCTAGAGCATCAAATACCCTAGGCCTGATAGGGTTAAGGAGCATTACACGTAACCATCAAAGAGATAGTGCTACCAAGGCGTTTCAAGCTGCAATCAAATGAAAGCCTTTTGCATATTTCAAAGTGTATGTTAAAACAGGCTGCAATTTCCATCTTAATTAATCATGTGTAACAGAAACTAACAGCATACTATAGATGCAATAAAGTATTAAACAAATTTATTCAATGAAGCAAATACATGACAGCAGCGCTCAAGATTGCAGGTGAAAAGAAGAGGTACCTCCATCCACTGAAGAACATTTTTACTGACAACTATGAGAACCAGGCTTGCCAATGGCAGTACTTCACTTTTTAAAGGTGGCATGAGTGAAATTTCTTTTTTTTGTCTCTGTTCTCAAAGGATTTGAAACTTTGGACAGAGAGATAATCTAAATATCATCATCATTAACATAATATGGTGAATATATACAGTGTTTCCTATATTAACTGAATAGCAAATAAGGTCACATCTTTTAAGTATTCCTCTTGGAACACATCTTTGGTTGAGTTTTTCCATTCTTTGACGGTCAGACTTTTTTCCGGGTTTTGGGTTTAGGTCTCGGGCTTAGGGTTTCGAGTTCAAAGTCAGTTTTCAAAGAGATCTCCATAGGCCACTGAAACTATTTGTTAAGAACGCTCATACCATTCAAAGAGAGCGCCAATCATTAGGAATCCATGGTTCATGTTACTCAAACAATAATCACGTAACTTTTAAGATATTTAACTGAAGCTGCATTAGACATGACAAATTGTTAGAATGTATTAACGCTACCTTTTCTTTACTCATATATGTGTCATCTGGTTGTTATTTCTCGATGTATAACTTACCTTCTTGGTACAGTAATGAATTACGAAACCGTCATGAAGCTTTCCAAAGATCTTGATTTCTGCACATTTACCCACATTTTTTATGTATAACTGCGTGGTCTCAGCTGTGCTGTACATCAAAGTAAATCAACGGGGTTAAAAGCAAACTTAGCTAAGGGGACTGGGTAATCTAAATATAACCTATTGTATTTGATGTTTTCGATCTATGAAAACAATTAGAAGATTAGTGGTGCCTGCCGTTCTTTTGTGCTATGTTTAGATTATGTCGCTATATCTCCGTTCATTTACTTTAATAAGTGAGTGAATTTGAATTAGTACACCTATTAGTTCTTGCACTTCTACATCTACATTTGAAGAAGTTACATTGGCCAATTCAACTGGACTTAGTCTGTAATGATAAATGATTAAGTCAAAGATAGTTCTGTTTCACAAGTTAAAGTACACATTTTTTTCATAAGAAATTTGGATCAGGTCATGGTACTAAAGTTTCTTAATTTGACATGAAATTTTGTCCATTTTAGTACTAAAAGTTTCTTAATTGGTTTCTTATTTTTTGAATGCAGAATTATCAATGTGGTCGCTAACACTGTAGCCTGTGTTCCAGACTGGAACACAGGCTACTAACACTGTGGCAGATATATTTCTTGACATTTAAAACATCATAAAGGAATAAACAGTGTTCTGTTACGTTGAAAACACAAATGGTTAGATAAAAAAGCTCCAGAATGAAGGTTCAAGGATCTATTTGCTATAATATCCATGCTTTTAAGTTTGAAAAGTTTCTTAGTACTTCTCAGACAGAGAGTTTCTTAATATTTTGGCCATCTTAGTGCTGGTTTCTTATAAACCAGTTTCTTATTGAAAAAAACGTGTACAACGCATCAATGTTTGCAACAAATCATGCATTAAAGTACGGAAAGCTATGACGAATGCAACACAACAAATCAACACAACAGATAACATTGTTATACTTGTACTCACAGCGTTCTTAAACCCCTCTTCAACATAGTCATGGATTTCAAAAACAGCAGCAATTTACAGAACCTGAAACCCGAAACCTTGAACCCTAAACCCGAAACCCGAGACCTAAACCTGAAACCTGGAAAAAAGTCTGACCGATTCTTTGAGGCTAACCCCACTTTCTGCATCTGCTTGTAAGTTTCTCCAGTCATTTTTTTTCTGATAATTACCAGTAAGTTTTTTTTCTGATAAGTTAGTTCAATAATGGCAATGAAATGCAGAAATGAAAATGCTAAATCGACAGGACAGCAGGGAGGATGGAAGAACAAAGAACATGCAAAGGACAAAGTCTTAAAGGCGCAGGGTCACGTAACGTAAACAAACCTGTTATCTCTATAATCTATATTGTTGGCCACACGTGGCCATTGCATTCCACTCAGATTTTGGTGGATAGGATTAATCCACCAGAAAGATACTTCTAAAAATCCACCAATATCTCCGCAATCCTGCAACGCATGAGTGTTTAGTTTATTTCTCAAGAAAATTCAAGAGTCCATCTTCAAAATAACACCTATATTTTGAGAAAAGTAACGGAAAATCTCTGTGATATGGACTATCAAAAATCCTGAAAAATCATTGTTTCGAAAGAAGTTTGTTTACATTACGTGACGCTGCCCCTTTAATGGACAAGATCCTGCACATACATGAACATGTTCTTGCATGTGCATCGTGCAATAAAGAAAGTTTTCAAATGTTCGTTTACACGTCGTGCATTGTATTGAATACTGCAAGGCTTTAAAATATTGATTTCTTGACTGTACCTTTCATTTTCATGTTTCAGGCTCTCAACTTCTTTTGCTAAACTTATATTGACATCTGTTATTGTGAACATGTGGAGTTTAACTTTGTGGGAAAATTATTTTCATTTGTGACATCTGTTGGGGTAGAGTGCAAAGTCAAGTGTTTTTTAGAAATTGAGGTGAAGCTAGCCGTTTCTCTTTGATATTCTGATGAAACATTGAGTAGAAATTTGGGAATTTCTTGCTGTGCTCCTCCCCCCCCCCCCTCTGTTTCATTCTTCATGACAGCTCTCGGAAGGACAGACATTCTTTTTTTTTTGCTTTTTCATTTATCTCTCGCATCACATTGCTCGGAATGCACATTAGTAATGAATGGCACAGGTAATGAACATGAAAATTGCTATCAGTTTTCAGTTTCAATTTTCATTGAATCATTTCCTCAACTAACAACATTTCTTGAAGCTACGGAACCTCTAAGAAACTGGTAAGAAACTCCAAGTACTGAAATTGTGAAGATAATACGAAACATTCTGTACTTGCCCAAAATTCTTAATTTCTGATATTAAGACTACATGCATAGTATATTGTTGGGTAACTTTTCAATACAACCTTCAACTGGCTTTGTTTACCGAGAGCAGCAATCAATTTAAGCAGTCCTTTCTGTCTTTCAGATGTGTTGACTGCACTTCTTTTTGGGGGGTAAGATTTTAAAGCCTGGTTTCCATATAATCGTTACGATCTTTTGGATCGCTGTGAACGACTCCAGTGATCCCAGCGATCCCAGCGATCTTATGGAAACACGCACAAACGATCCTAGCGATCCCTGCGATCAGGATCGCTGGGATAGAAACTTGTTCTATTCCAGCGATCCACCAGCGATCGCAACGATCGAAAAGTATCCCGTGGTGCTTTGTATCTACCCCATGGTGCCTCGTTTCTATCCCATGATGCTAGAGTCATCAGCTTCTCGGGCCACATTTGGTGTTTACAAAAATGGCGGTCGAAAACACACCTGCAACTGCAAGCGAGGAATTCATGGAAGAGATTCAAAAATTTGATTGCCTCTACAACAAGTACTCAAAAGATTTCAAGGACAAGACAAAGAAGACAAACAGTTGGGCTAAAGTTGCGGAGAAATTTAAGATAACACCGACAGAAGCAGAGAAGTGTTTCAGGAATATAAGGACTTCTTACGGTCGATTTTTAAAGAAAGCAAAGAGTGTTCCTTCAGGTTCTGGAAGGGATGCTGTTCCTGTGCCACGTGAATTCGAAAATCTGGGTTGGCTTGCAACTTACATTGACCATAGACCGACCTCGACTAACATGAAGCAGCCAAAGCAGCAAGAGCTTAATAATGATTCCAAAGATGAAAAGTTGGCTGCACCTGACGTCAATGATATCCTGGGAGAATTCCCAAATGCTGATGATGGATGTGATGTATTTCAGCTCAATGAAATGGAAAGTGGGAATCTTGCCCCCGAAAATCAACAAGGAAGCATAGAACCGAATGATGCCCAAACTAATGAAGCTGGAAAGCAGTGCAAGGATCCCATTAGCAGACCTAAAAAGGTTTCAAGAAGATAATCCAGTTTAAGTTCAGATTTGAGCTCAAAGTCATGGAGCAAAGCAAGTAGCAGCAGCATGGAAAGAGCTGAGCTTGACAAAGCCCTTGTCCAAAGTGCTAACACAATTGCAAATTATTTATCTGATAGTAAGAAAAGGCAAGACAATCCTTATGAAGAAACTGATGATGGAGCAAGTAACTTCTGCCGCAGCCTAGTTCCAAGACTAAAGAGACTGCCTCCTTTGAAAAAAGCACGGATGCGAATGCAAATTGAGCAACTGTTCTTCCAAGCAGAGTTTGCAGAGCCTGTGCTGAATTCACAACCAAATGCATACAGCTTTAACCCAGCAATGTGCACATCACAAATACAGGATATGCAGCGTGGTTTTGCAATGGGAAGACCATACCAACTACATGAGGAACAAATTGAAGTAAACATGAACAACCCAACATATCAGGAACTTTAAATTTTATGAACTGAACAACAAAACATGGTGCATTATACATCTATTTCTGATTTTCAAATAGAGTTTTAATGGAGATATGTCTTGTATTCACCACCAGTCTTATCAGAGTTTGAATGTTCCTACTCATACATTTCTTCACACAAAATCCTGTCAATTTTTAGCTGCCAGTTTTTAACTTTAGGCTGTCAGCTTTATGCAATCAACTTTAAGCTGTCAGTTTTTAAATTTCCTAAAGTCTTTCATGAGCTGTGGCAGTGTAGGCTTCATTAATGAAATTAGACAAGTGAGATTGTAACATAACTATTTATCTCAATTCAATAAACCTCTTGTGCACTATGAAATTTAAAAACACTGTGCTGGATATTATCTCTATCCTGTACAAAAATGCAAGGCCATGTAGCCATATACAAGCCTTGTAAGCCTTCTGTCATAACCTTGTTCTAGCCTGGAAAAGCCTTGCTGGAACCTTGTAAATGACTCAAAAAATGCTAACTTGGTTGATATTAGCCTTGCAGAATCCTTGTTTAGACAAGTTGTAGCTTGCAATATTACTGATTTGTGAATTTTTTCCAAGGTCAAGACAAGGTGATAACAAGGTCACAATCCCTGCTACAAGGCTAACACTTAGTCTGTGCAAGGCCAAGTTTAGCCTTGTATTTTTGTACAGGATACCAACATTCTTACTATCCAAGGTCACTCTAGGAATTTAAAATTAGTACAAGGTGATGTGCAACTTGCAATATTGTCTTCTACTTTTTCACAAGGCTGTAAGACTTTATGGGTGTGAAAGACAATTAATTGATGACTTAATAGTGGATCAAATCAAGATTAATTAGGAAAAATGACACATTATTTTGGGGAAATCCTGCAATTTGTGAAAAAAATGTACTCCTAGCCCCTTTCTGGAGGTGGAAAGTATGCTATGTGTGCTGTAGTGTAAGACCCAAATTTCAGGGATTCAACATTGTTTCCCAAATAGAGGAGAAATTTTAGTTACACCTCTAATAGGAAGAAGTTTACTTTATATGAACATGGACCTAAGGTCACAGTAACCTATGACTGCTCAGTCATACAAACTCCTCTTTTTTGCATTGTGGATATTGTTTTCAATAGTCTTCCAAAAAATGCCAAAATTCTAGTTCACACATTACCCCTTGCTTGTGAAATAATGTTCCTTGTAGACCTTTCCTGATTAAGTCAAAATTCAAAAGCAATTCCAAAGTCTGTACTTCCCTACATTTCAGCTTCAATTATAGCTAAGAAAAAGACTTATTTGAAACATTTAACACAAGAGTTTTTTTATTAAAACTGAGAGCTTGGAGTTCATGTGGAATCAACCTCATTTGTGCACTGTACCACAGCTTCTAACATGCTGATATTGCCAATCTAGTTTGCCTTCTTCACTTGTAAAATATCTCATAAAGCTATCTCTGGTTGTTGACGCCTCAAAACCATATCTGTTACCACCTAACTGCCTTGCATTTACAAGTCCTCCCTCGTCATTTTGAATGATTCCTCTCCAGTCCCCAGGAACAATTTCTCCATCACTTTTTTCACAGTCAACGAATCCACTTGGCAAATAAGTTGCATTTTCAGTTAATCTCAAATAATTATGGAGGCAAACTGTTGCCTTGACAATTTTCTCTACGGTTCCAACATCCGCTCTGATTGGCTTGCGATAAATTCGCAACTTGGCAGACAATATGCCAAACGCATTTTCAATAGTTCGCCGTGCCCTTGAAAGTCTATAATTGAATATGCACTTATTCTCATTTAGATCTCTTCCAGGGAATGGTTTCATGATCCATGGTTTTAGGGCAAATATTTCATCTCCAATTAAAACGTATGGAAGCATTTCAGCTCCAGTTAGCTGTGGTGAAGGAATGTGCAAATCAGTTGGTGATTCTTCAAACATTTTTCCAAAAATTGACTCTGCGAATATTGCTGCATCATTGTCACGACCATATCCTCCAATATCCAAGAGTGTGAAGCAATATTTTGCATCACAAGCTGCCATCAATACCAAGCTGTGGAACTTCTTATAATTGAAGTAGGCAGACCCAGCACCTTTAGGGCACTCCATGCAAACATGTTTTCCATCCACCGCCCCAAGACAATGGGGAAAGTTCCATTCATTTTCACATTCTCTGCTTATTCGAAGCCAATCTTGTATCTCTTCTGGTGCTTTCAGAAATGTTTCTCGCAGGCTTTCCCAGATACCTGCACAGACCTCTTTGACAATGTTTGAAACTGTGGCACGACCAACTCTAAATGAAAAAGACAGTGACTGTTGTGATTCTCCGGTTGCCAAATATCTTAAACATATGCAAAGGCGTTCCGCAGGTGGAATGGGTGCTCTTGACCTGCAACCCTCCTTTTTGATAACAGGTGCAACCATACTCAATAAATGCTCAAATCTTTCAGGTGACATTCTCATGTATCTGAAAAAGGAGAGTTTATGTTGATTGTTATCTGACTTCAGTCCATGATTTAATACTCATTTATGGTGCAAATTTTCTTAATTTCGTATGAAGAAGTACAGTTCCATGATAACAAAATACAATAATAGTGCAAACAAAGAAAGAATTGATAAAGAGTTTATCTACGAAGGCTAAAGGAATACGATTCTTTCCTTTGGAACAAATACAAATTGACATGGGACATCACATCGCAGTTTACACGTATGAAATGCTCAGTTTGCTATCAACACAATCATATTTGATATCGTTTTGTATTCATTGGAAGGCAGCAATATAAAATACAGTAGCAGAGAGGAAGAAGCATCTTCTAAGTTTGAAGTTGTAGGAGACCTAAACTAAAATAGGATCAGCATTACACCCATCTTTTTATAAGAACTCATTTTCTTATAAGTATAATAAAACATTTTTGAATGACCTATGAAAAGCAAAGCTGCAAATCATATAAGTCTCTTAGCTTTTATAATTCAGTTCTTAAGTTTGAACAAATTTAGCCTGCACTTTCAAAGATTCTTGTAAAAAGATGAGTGCAACAGGTATTCAGACATATTGAAGTTTAATTTGGCTTTGGCTCTTATTCTCTTACCTAAAAAATATTCTCTGTCAAAGAGTCGCAGTTCTTGCACTAATGTGTTGTATGCACCATTGGTTTGTCTTGACCGATAAATTTCACGAACCCAGAATCGATGTCTTCTTCTATGATGTCGCTGTAAACGTCTCCGAATAAGCAGGAGCACCACATACAAATTAGCCTCCAAGAGCAGTCTCTCGTTGAAGGCTGCCATCTTGCTTAAATTTTTTCCAATTCACCCGCCAAAAAAAGACAGAGGGCTGCCCCGCAGGAGCCTGTAACTGCGATTTTGTAGCGATCTGAGCGACCCCAGCGATTGTATGGAAACGCTTCCTCCAGCGATCCCATCGTCGATCGCTGAGATCGCTGGGATCGCTGGAGTCGTTCACAGTGATCCAAACGATCGTAACGATTATATGGAAACCAGGCTTAACAGTCGCATCTCTTGCCTGTTAATGTCTGTTCTCTTGCCTGTTAATGACTCTCTTTGAGGATGGTTTGTCATTTTGGTCATTTGTGTGGTGTGCTCTTCTTCGTCTATTACGTGATTTTCTTTGTGGGTGCTGTTGCAGTTGTGGATTATTTCCTTGTGGTCCTGTCTGTTGTTCTTGTTCTGGCAGGAAGTTGATCTTCACAAAATTGTTGATGGGCCTAAAATGGGACATGTACACCATTGTTAAAATTGGGTTAAAGAATAAACTATGGGGAATGTTGTACAGGGGGAGTTGATTCGTGACAAACCATTAAAAGATTCTGTAGTAATTGTCATCATGAAATGGATGTACCTGAAACACTGGACCTTTTCACCATCTTCGTTGACAAAATTGAATTTTGTATCGAAGCTTAAAGTGAAAGCCTTGGTGACGCTTCATATCTAAGGTGCTGTTTGGATGGAGAAGGGCCAGCCCTCCTAGGAGGGCTAGCCCGCTTTGCCGAGATCTCACCTTGCAGGTCTATTCCTTTATAGAATTCTTTTTTGTTTACATGAGAGGAGGGCTAGCCCGCCCAGGCGAGATCTCGCTATTCAGTACCCGAGATCTCGCCTAGGAGGGCTTGGAATTTCCCATGTAAACGCAATCAAGAGGGCTAGCCCTTCTAGGCGGGCTGGCGGAAACAATAGCATAAGTGTAGAACAATAGGATTAGGATCGTTGGCGCCAACATGTCTAGCCCTCCTGGAAGGGCTAGCTCTCCATGTAAACAGCACCTAAGACCTGCAGATGGCCAGGAAATTTGCTTCTCTTCTCTGTCACATTGGGCAGCAATGTTCCATCCCATGGCAGTTCAGTTGAAGAATTTCAAGCACGGTTTTATTTGTTGCATAATACTGGGTGCACCAAAAAAGGTAACAGATTTGATCAGGGCTAGCACAAAGAATTGAGCTCAAATCGATCGGAAATAATCTTTAAACTAATCCTCAATGGGTTAAACTTGCTTTAAAACTCTGAGAGTTTTTCTTGCTTTTATTCCTTGCATTTCATTTTTCCAATAATAAATAAAAGGGGGTTGGAATAATATAATAGGTCCTTCACCAACTATAATAGGTAAAGGGGACTAGATACATTCCAATGTTAAGGTCCAGAACGGAGAGCAGCAAAGAGAGATGTTGTTGGTTTTAGTGAGTGTGCTACTCTGAATAAATTACAAGTTACAGGATTACTAATAGAAATGAATATGTTAGTTATTGGCTAAATAAGGGCATAACACATGACAATACACGTGATACCAAGTGCATGTGATACTAGGCGCACATGACCTATGCTGTACACGTGATGTGTAATTAGATGAGCATATTCCTACTACAGTCTCATCCTCCTTATCAAAAAAATTGGCACAATTTTTTTTCGATGAAATAAAGGTACGTTAGAAGCTAAAACGACATTGTCTGATGATTAAGATTGTCCATACCTAGAGGTCTACAAAATGTGAATTAAAGAAACTCCATAAGCTATACTTCTAAGACTACGACAACAAAACCTAAGAGAAGGGTGATTGTGACTTCGGGCTTATGAGGGAGTCCAGTACCCAGTACAAATTCAATATAGTGACCTAGACGAAGACTGGGCTTGCAAACTTGATAGCAACAGTGTTTTGGTTGCGGATTCCAGGCAAACAGTTCAAATTGTCCAGAGAAAACGCTATTATGCATAGCAACATGGCAAGGGAAAAAAGTTCCATGGCTTAGCTTTGTGCAATGTTTGAATACTAACAATGGAATGCCTCTGAATAGAACCACAATTAAAGGTATTGTCACAAAGAGTTATTGAATCCTTAAACGCAATTCTGCGGTGCGTAGGGAACAATACTTCTTCCTACTGTAGGACTTGGGCGTGGGAACATCACAAAACTGTCCAGTTTTGAGGACGTTTCAAATTTTGAAAAAAACTTATGCTTAGCAAAATCTTAGCAAACGAAATGGGTTTAGGCCAAGGCTAAGACGTAGAACAACGATGCAGAAATATGGTTATCAAAACTTATGAAAAGACAAGTGCATGTGGGTTTGGTAAGCTCAAGCGACGTTAACTCTGGTCTTGCTTCATGCATGGGCCACAACGATGCCTTCAGTGTTGGGTCTTCATTTCTTCGATCTTTGATGTTATTCTTTGATGTTGATTGAGGTTTTTGTCTGCAAAGGGCAACCTTGAACATTAAATCAAGCAGAATGTACGAGGTTTTTGTCTGCAAAGGATTTCACAGGAACCTTACATCAGTAGGATATGTCGAATGTGAGGTTTTTGTCTTCAAAGGATTTCCCAGGAACCTTACGTCAGCAGGATATGACAAATACGAAGGTTTTCATACAGTTGGAGTACCAGCAACCAAAATGACACCAGATCCCATCAGATGATAAGGAAGAAAGGTAAAAACGAGTCTTCTTCATTGAAGGCGTGGCATGACATCCTTTACCATGAAGTCGCAAAATCTGCATCAAAAGCTGTGTGGTTGTGTTGTTATGTGCGAGAGCGAGCCGGATAGGTATTCACCAACTATAATAGGTAAAGGGGACTAGATACGTTCAGATGTTAAGGTCCAGAACGGAGAGCAGCAAAGAGAGATGTTGTTGGTTTTCAAAAGTCAATAAGCGGGGGACGATTATTTGGTACTTGAGAGTAGTGGCAAGAACTGGGAAGAACCATGAACAATGGAAAGAACTGCAGAGCACCGAGAAGTACTATGTGATGCTGTCATCAGGTGATGCTGTCATCATTTTCCAGGTGATGCTGTCATCAAATTCCAAGTCAAAGCATGGTCTTGACACTTCAGGATCTCATGAGAAACATCATCAATTATCTGGTGACAGTGGAGATGATTCCCTGCTAGGAAGCTCAGATAACTTCCTAGGAGTATTCATGATACCCATATCCATATCTGTCTGTTGTGAAACTGGGCCCGGCAAGTGTAAAACACAGGTTGAGAGGCTTAACAGGCTCCAGGTTGACAGGTCACCAGGTTGACAGGTTACGGAGGTTGACAGGTTGCAGGTTGACATATTACAGGTTGACAAGTTTACTGGTTGAATATTCTACAAGTTCACCTATCAAACTTTGGAACATCAAATATTGGTTCTAATATTTGACAAAGATATGAAATGGTGAAAACAAGACAATAATGGAAAAGCAAAATTGAAAAGCAACAAAACTTTGGCCTAATAATTACAGTCAATTACAATCATGGAACAGCAACAATTGCCATCATCAGCAGCAGCCACATGCATTTGATGGAGATTGGCACAGACAGTTCTAAGTGAAACAATTTGAAAACTTTGATAATAAATCTTAAGACATCTACTATACCTTTTTCATTCAAAGTATGACCTCTCTTAAAAAAATCTGCCATACCACCAAAATCTTGAGAGGCTCTAACACTGAAAAATGTTTTAATTTGTCCGTGAATCTGAAATGTGATTCCACTTGTGTCTTTCTTTTAAGACACAATACAATTTAATCAGGTAAGACAAATGAGTGATCCCCCTTGCAATTGATGAAATATCTGATGTAAGAAACTTTTGGAACTGAATCTTTGTATTGATCTAAAGTCCATGTGTTATTCTCACTGCAGAAATTTGACTGTTACATTGATGTTCTATTCTAAGCTTGTAACAAGGTAAAATTAGCTTTTCAAATTTGATACTCAAGTCAAGAAAATTGCAAGGTCCTAAGCTTTTATTTCAAAATTGCTCATTTCCTGCGAGGAAACTCATTGTACTCCTCAAGAAACATTTCATAGTTGTGCAGAAATCTTCCAAAATTGCATATTGTACTCTAACCTGTCAACCTGCATTTTCTCCAACCTGTAACCTGTCAACCTGGTAACCTTGTCAACCTGGTGACCTGTCAACCTGGAACCTGTAAACCTGTTAAACCTGTCAACCTGTGCTTTACACTTGCCGTATGAGTATATCCTGAGAGTCCCCTGGGGAGAATTCTTAAGTCTTAGATGTACTTACAAAGACTTTAGATCCTGAGAAGAGACTCATCTGAACTTGTTGTTGTTTCTCCATATGTTTCAACTTTCCTATAATCTGTAGCCTAGATTTTGATTTCATCCCTCGGTTTTGGTTGCAGCATTGTAGAGCAATCGCAAGTTATCCACAGATGGACTCAAACGAAACATGTTTATGTATTTCAGCCACAATAGGAGACAGATGGACTCCTGCCTTGCCCAGCTTCCTTCTTTAGGTGATACACCTTTTGATTCAAGATACCTCTCTGCCTGCTTGAGCTAGATGCCACTATTCAGTTTCATCTTTTTGGTTCTTTAGAAACAAATGAGATTTCATTTGTTCTTCCCCAAACGCTGTCGCATCAATTGAGCCTACATCCTACTGTGTTGCTAATTTTGTTTCAAAAGAAAGGACATTTTCCTGCCTTTCTCATTTGATTAAAAAACACCCGTTAAGTTCTAAGACATGAAGATTTCTAATGCGGGAATGTAGCTAATCATGCTCAACTTGCCAGGGTGTTCTTTGCCACTGGCGATTGAGATAAATATTTATAATGAGCCTAATTTAAATACCTTCTACCTACCGCAAAATGCATCACATGTCCAAGAGGCAAAGAAATTGCAAAAACATCATCTGTTAAAAGGCACATCCAGACCCAAAAGCACCAATAGGCTCAGGTAGGCTCTGACAGACTCCTGCCTTCTATGAGCACCACCACAAAGAAAGCTGGACATGAAGATGTCAAGGAGTCACCCTTCACCCCACCTTCCAAATACCTGCCCTCTACCAGTACTGTCACAAACAGGAGTTCGGAATAAGACTGTGCCATTGCTAAACCACCTAAACACCTCCCAGCTACCAGTACCATTTCATAAAAAGATGATGGAGGAAGTTTGAATGAAAACACAGAGGATATCGTTCTGGAAAGTGAGGATGAAGACAAAGGCAGGCGGCCTGGGAATAGGGAACAAAAACCACTCACAACTGTCCGTACTGTCAAGCAAGTATCACAAACAAGCATCTGGATGAAATGATCACCTCACGCAAAAAGCTGCTTCTAAAGTTGCTTTTCATGTCAAATGCATCATAAAAACCCACTGAAAACCCAACAGAAGGAACTCAACAACGACAAGCAGAAAATCATTGACACATTCAATTTTTTTAAACAGAAATTTTCTTTTTAAAAAGGTAAAAAATTGTCACAATAACATGTAAAGTAGCGGCACCCAAACTGATGAATGAATGAAAAGGGAAATAAAAGAGAGGGTGTGAGTTATTCGCCATCCTCGCACCGCTCCAAGGCAGTCCAAGCGAGCCCTTGTGATATCACATGTGCATTGCACGCGAATTGCAGTAAGTTTTTTTTTTTGCATTTTGATGATTTTGGGAGATACAATTGTCAATTGAACCGACCATGAGAGTGTTTCGGGATTTAAGATCCGTACAAGCTGTTGTTCACAGCTTATTCCTAGCAACCTTGGCAACAGTCACCAGAATCTGATTTTTTCCTATTCTTAACTATAATGGATATTAAGATTTCCTTGCAAAATGCCCAGATGTCGTATATCTGCTCTGATTTGGTTCCAGGCCCACAATTTTTAATCAAAATTAACTTTTTGAGGTCTCTACATCCATGTTGGAATATCCTTCAAGCTGTGAAAGTAGAAAATCAGCTTTATTTCGGTCTGCAAACTATCATGACATTTCCAAAAATTGGTATTCTGAGCCCGCTGTGTGCCACTGAGAGAAGTCTGCAAAAAGGGTGCAGTGCTTCCAATAAGAGATAATATTCATTTAATTTGTGCACATGCATTTCAATAACCTAATACAGTTGTGTGCCTTTCCACTAAAGGAGAGGTTAGATCAAATAAATGTTTAGAACAATGTTGAAGAAGCTGTTCATGCTTGCAGAGGATTTAGCAGCTTTGTCACATATGGGTACACAGTTTTGGCTGCAATGAAGATCCTTGAAATAAAAGAAAAGGATGATAAGCCATGAGATGCACACACATGGCAATGAGGACGAAAAGCAGAAGTATCTGAATGTGTTAGCCAACAAGATCATGACAACATTTGCATTGCCTGATGAGGAAATTCATGAGGTCCTATACAATGTTGAACTAGAAGAGGGCTCACCCTAAGTAGAAGGATGTCAGCATCCTTTTTCATGCGATTTTTCTGGCTGCAATAAGACATTTAAGTCAAATACAGAAGCCAGAGAGAAAATTGTTCATTTAGCAATCCAATCAACAGATGTGTTGACATTGAAATTGATGCCATGATTTCAACTTAGGCCCAAATAAAACTATGCCCTGGCACATGGCAGCCTCATAATCACACCCAAAATGGTAGCCACATGCCAAAATACCGTAAACAGTTTATTGCCATTTTTCATGCTTCATCTGTCGATCAGCTGATCATTTTAACATTGTGATTTACAAAGATGTTGGGCTACATGAATAATGCAGCACTGCAGACCTTGCCATTTTGGTCTGCGATACAGTAAATTCCCACACATAAGAACCTGCCAAAATAAGAACCTAGAGGCTGTTTTTCCTAAATCATGTACCTTGCATTTAAGAAGCTGTTTCAGTTTGATGAAACATAGGTTCTTATTGCAGGGGTTGCAAAGTTTATAGGGTATTTGATAGGGTATGTCATTATTGTGCATGGCGAAATTGCGATGTTCATTCATATAACGACAGTAAGACTCTGCTTGAAATATGTTCCTTGTTGAGATCTCTGTCAGTTAGGAAGCTATTGAAAAACCGATACTCAAAAATACATCACCAAACTGATACTGAAAATGTCGAATAAATAAATCAAGTAATTTTGCAAAAATTTATTTTCACTTTTTCCTTGTATCAAACTACTTAGGAGGTACTTGAGGAACAAACATTGGAAATGCTTCAACCATGCTTCAACAACGATTGGAAGTTTTCAGGAAGGCACAGAAGTAGGAAACATGATCTGTTACTGAACCTTTATGAAACTCGTACGAAACTCGATCGAGTATAGATTCATGAGAAACAGTACGCATTCTTAAGAGACAGCAGGTAAGAGTACACGTTCTTTAGGAACTTGGATCAGGCCGTAGTACTAAAAGTTCCTCGATTCAACTTGGAAAATTTCCGCATTGTAGTCCTAAAAGTTTCTTAATCTGTTTCTCATATTTTGAGCGCACAAATTCTCATATGGTCTCCAATGCTTCTTGAGGTATATTTTTTTTGACGTTTAAAACATCAGGCACATATGAATAAACAGTGTTCAATCACGTTAAAAAAATCCTGGTTGGTATTACTCAAGAATGAGGGTTTATCGACGTATTTGACATAACATACTTGAATTGAAGTTTTGAAAGTTTCCTACTCCTCCTCAGATACAAGAGTTTTCTTAAAGGTTTGCCTATCTTTGTACCAGTTCCTTATAAATCAGTTTTTTTGTATGAAAACAAAATGATGCTGTAGAGGAACATATTACGTGTACTCAAAACCTGATAATTTTAAGAAATGCTCGCTACTTGCTCAAATGCTAAGTTTCTTATAGAAGCACGTGTAGCTAAATGTCATTTGTCTTCCACGAGTTTGAAGGACTGGTATGCTGCCGCCAAAAATGACACAATGATATCGAAAATTCTGTGGACGAATTACGTAAAACCACCAATGAACTCTGTTCATTTGCTAGTTAAGTCCTCGATTGTCTTTCACAATACACTTCAAGGTCAAATTCCATTGCTTTTATTAAATCTTCTCAACCAGAAATGCCTCTTTGTATCAATCATTGGTTACATGACGACTTGGATAAATTCTTTACATTTTTGAGGTGCATCACAAGGATAGATGATCACAAGATTATCGTGCGTGGGCATCAGAGAACAAACAAAGGAACTTAGCTCAGTTGATGCATGCAGTTCACAGACCAGCCGGTGTAGGAATGCTCGCAGCAATGGTCTCTTGGCCACCAACCACAGATATAGTGACCTGTCGATTGCATGACCTGGTGACCCGTGGATTACAGTAGCCAATTTCAAGCAGTTGATACCTCAAGCATCTTATATTTACTGCAAGGGAAACCACTTATAACATGGCACCCCCTTCCAGGAAGCAAAAGCCTCTTCAGAAGCGATTCCAGAGAGTCAGGAATTTTTTTAAATTGGCTACACGTATTTTTGAACTAGGATCAGGGCATTGTACTAAAAGTTTCTTAATTTAACCAGAAATTTTGTCCATTTTAGTGCTAAAAGTTTCTTAATTGGTTTCTTATTTTTTGAATGCATGAATTGTTGATGTAGTCGCTAACACTGCTGCGGATATGTTTCTTGATATTCAAAACATCATATAGCAATAAACAGTGTTCTGTTATGTTGAAAACACAAATGGTTAGAAAATATTTCCCAATAATAAAGGTTCAGTGATCTATTTGCTATAAAATTCATGCTTTTAGCTTTGAAAAGTGTCTTAGTACTTCTGAGACATAGTACTAGAGTTTCTTTTAATTTTGGCCATCTTAGTGCTAGTTAAAAAACGTGTGTAGGCATTTTTGTGACTTTTCTCTTCCCCTTATGATTTCTGAAAATGTAGGCAAGTTCGACTTGGCAAAAATCCCTTGACCACCGTACTAAAACCCTGATCGATTTTAAAGAAAATTTTCAGACAGAATAACAGAATGTACGTGTTTTCACGGGTATTGAACGTCTTCTTCACATTCATTGTCATAGGATTTGATCAAGTGACTATGACCCTTTTCAGCCATTTTGAAACCAATAAATCTTTGAAAGTTGAATTGAATTATGTTTCCCTTGCTAAAGAATTCCGAGAAAAATCTATCAAATTCTTAAGTCTTTCCGCTATCAATTAAGTGAAACTTGATTCATTCAAATCCATCCAGTACCTAGCCTGCGTGCAGACTCGACTGGTTTACCGAAATTGAATTGAGTTGAGTGGAAAATTGAAAATTCACTCCCAGTAGAGTCTGTGCATCCAACCCACATATCTATTCCAAGGTTCCTGAGTCTAAGGAACCTATTCTGATTGGTCAATTAGTTTCCATTGTTTAACTGAGGGGACAACAACAACACAGTTGAATTTGGCCTAGCCAGCGACTACTTCTGTTCAAACACACTTCGTGTGAGAGCTCATTTCAGTTCAGTTCCACTTTTTAAGTTCTGCACATGCGATTTGTCAGTAATAAAATGATAAGTGATAGGTCAAGTCTGAAGTGAGGTAATCAGTAATGGCGGGCAAGGCAGTTTACAACGAAGGGAGGGCGGTAAGTTACGTTTGGAATGAAGAACTTTTCAAGGAAGGACTAGCAACGGTAAACTACCTCCTTTCCATCGAATCATTGCATGAGGAACAAAAAACAGCATTGAGGATGTACTTCAAAGATGGAGTAGATTTATATTACAGTGCTCCCACTGGCCATGGAAAGTCCCTCGTGTTTCAGGCAATACCAGTTATTTCAGATGTTCTTGCTGGCCTTGCCCCAACGTTTCTAAAACACGGAACAAGCCAGTAACAAGCGGAACAAGCAAGGAACAGGTCAGTAACAAGCGGAACAACCAAGGAACAGGGCAGTAACAAGCGGAACAAGCCAGGAACAGGCCAGTAACAAGCGGAACAAACCAGTAACGCATTGAACAAAGCGTGGAATTAGCATGGGTACATGGCTGAACCCCACGAGATAACGTTAACATTACTGCAACAATAAGAAGAAAAGGGCCATTTCGAATACGCTGCGGTATAAAATGAACAAGTAACAAGCAACAAGGAATCACGCAGTGGCGGCGCCAGCTCTGAAAAATAGGAACAGTGGGGGGGGGGGGGGGGATTTTGAGGTAATTTTGCAGCCTAAAGGCATACCCAACTGATTTTATGCAAATTTTGATAAGTTTTGTGGAAGTAAAATGGATTGATAAAATAGACACGTCCCCGCTGCCAGATGAATCACCTGCGAAGCAACATTGACCTTGGAATAGACTGTGCTATTTTTTATGTGTGAAGAATGAGCACATTACGTGATGGGCAGATTTCTGCATAGGAAGGAAGGAGGGAAGGAAGGAAGGCCTAACTGATTGCCTTTTTGCCTAACTGATATAACCGCTACAAATACAACTCGTATGGTCCGACAACTGTTGTTGTTGCTGTTGTGTTATCGTCGCAAAATTTTGTTTTTGGGCCCCCCTAGCAGTCATGGCTGGTATTGGCCTGAAAGATTTCGCAAGAACATTTCACACAGAGTGGAAATTGAGGAGCGAAAAATTTATCGAGAAAAAAACCTTAAAGACAAATGACGGAGATATGGTCAATCTAAAAAATAGCCTAATTGTATTCCTACACATCTTATGATCTCAAAAGATTGCCAAAACAATGGACACATGATGGCAGGCGGCCCTCTTTTGCTCTTTTTGTAAGCTGGGCGTTATAAGACGTAATCAGGGCCCTGGGAAATCTAGATATAGTCTATTGTATTCCATTATTGTATTTGACGATCTCCAGAGATTACATCAAAATAAATGATGGTAGGCGCTCTATTTTTAAACTTGCCGCTATGTATCCGTCATTTGTCTGTAAAAAGAGAATTTTCTGAGTGGAAATCAGGCTTTGCGTTATATTTTTCCCAGTGCGAGAGTTTCTTAACTTTATGACGATGTGTTTCTCTCCAGTTTCTTGCAACAAAAAAGATACGGTTACTTGTTCATTTCACACCGCAACAATTTTTGGAAATTTCCGTTGGAATGGACGGGTCAGAAGGCCCTTGCGGCAATGTTAACGGCATCTCGTGGGGTTCAGCCATGTACTCATGCTGATTCCACGCTTTGTTCAATGCGTTACTGGCTTGTTCTACTTGTTACTGGCCTGTTCCTGGCTTGTTCCGCTTGTTACTGGCCTGTTCCTTGGTTGTTCCGCTTGTTGCTGACCTGTTCCTTGGTTGTTCCGCTTGTTACTGACCTGTTCCTTGCTTGTTCCGCTTGTTACTGGCTTGTTCCGCTTGTTCCGTGTTTTAGAAACGTCGGGTCTTGCCCCGCTTTCAAGCAACATTTCAAGCAACACTTTCAAGGATATTGAAGCTGGTGGGATATACAGTATCATTTATGCTTCACCAGAATCGTTGTTGTCAGACAATACAAGGTGGCGAAAGCTATTGTCAAGCAGTGGACTATCTGACTACTGTGTTGGTGTGGCAGTGGATGAGGCACATTGCATTCATCAGTGGTAAGTTTCAGTGGTCACGTCTATCAACAGGATCGAGCTGACCATTCATTTGATATTATACTGTACTGTATCTCCGAACCTATACAAAAGTGAAGTGTTTGCTACAATTTAATTTACAAGTCAAATTGATACCAAGATGTCAACCCCCAAGGCTTTGGCCTGAAGCAAGAAAGGGATATATTTCAACAGATACTTAACCCAAGAAACCGCAAAGATGACTGTTACCTCTTTGAAATTATCCATTCTTTTGATGAAAAAGTTAAGGTGCCATGGTAAAAAATGATGAATCCAGAACTACTACTATTTTAGTTCACCTGGCATACTGTCTTTAATAACCTCAGCAAACTACCCAATGTGCCTACTAGGGTGATTTCTGGGTGTCAATTTGACTTGGTCATTGGTTCATGCAAAAACAAGACCATGCACAGAATGTACCTGAAACCCATGGGATGGTTTCTGTGCCTTTTGTTTAGTTCATTGTACAGAAGTAACAGAATGCACAAAGATTACAATGGCTTGGTGCCCCTTTCCTGCACAAAGATTCCTTGATCTTGTAAAATGTTACCATTCCTTCATCCTTGTCCTCTTTCTGATTCACTGTTCTCATATTTCAAAAAGTCCTAACATGAATTTTTTAACATAAAATAATGTTTTCATAAATCATTTGAACAAAAATGGAAGAGTATTCAGCCGTGCAAACAGTTTTCTATCTCTTTCCTTGCAGGGGTTTCTCAAGGTCACAGAAGCAACCTTTCAGAAAATGGTTTGGACTTCTTGGTGAAATTAGATCATTGTTGCCAAATGGAATACAGATGTCAGTTTTCACAGAAACAGCAACAAAGCTCACAAAGGACAAAATCTTTGAAGTGTTAGTCGGGTCACCTATGTAATTCCGCTCGATTTGATTCCCAAAATTGATTTTTCACCATAAATCATTGCATCTATATGCATAGAAACAAATTTCATAGGGTGCCATTTTTTTCTGCGATTTTTAAGGTACCTATTACGCGAAATTAGAGTTCCATATATTCACAGTCTATCTTGATAAGCCGCTATGCAGAATAAACCAGAAGTATTAGTTTCACACCGAGAGCTAGCCTCCAAAAGGTCTGTTTCAGCACAAGGTAATTGCCTTTAACTCCCAAAATTAAAAGAGGGACCTATAAGAGACAAAAATGACCCGCATTAGGCGTGGCATGGGCGTGTCATGGGCGTTGGCTGAAGCTGAAATCTGTGATTTTATCTGCAGAAACCACCATTTTAAAAAATTTTACTTAACAGTCATTGATGGGGAATTCTGTCTATCAACCAGGGAAACTGCTACAACTATTCAGTTTTCGGCAGTAATGTGGACTATATTGTAAATATTTACCGTTAGAAGACCAATGCGGTGAAATCAATCTTAGCTTAAATTCTAAAGAATAACTATTTATACCTTCGCAGTTAGTCAATTTCTTCATCTTCCTCTGAATCATCTTCACTCTCTGCTTCTGCTGTGTAATCCCTAGTATTTTCACAGTCTTCGCATTTGCATAAATCAGTGCACGACAGATCATTTTTCAAGCATGAACAGTTGCTTCTTCCTTTGCACCGTCCCTTGCATCCACATTTTACGAGTTCTAATACTGCTTGTGGAGCTGGTAGCTCAAGGCATTTTGTCGGCACTGTGATGTCATCAGCAATTTCCCAGCCATTTTCTGTGAGAGGTGGTATTACGTTCATTGCATTTCTATACCCTTTCCAAATTCTTGCGATTAGATTTGCTCTCTGTATGTGAGGTATCAATGCTCCAAGAGTTGGAGGTAACTTTTCTGCTTCCATATTCCTTCTGCTAAACAGCTCCCATCTTAATTCATTTACTGTATTCCTTTTCGTCGCTGGTGAATAAATAAGACATACGAACTTTTGGATGCAGTCCAGGCTTTCTTCCAAATCGAAATTGTCCTCACCAAGTGACTGCAGAGCATTTATCATGTCATCATCACAAGAGAGCTTCAGGAACGAAGATATCCACTTCTGCTTTGAAATTCCAAATAACTTTCCACCCCAGTCTGCTCCCGAAATTGCATGTAGACCTATCAAAGCCTTTGATTTTTCTTTACCAACTACTGTGGATCTTCTCTGTACATCAATGCGTCTGTTTAACTTTCCTTGTCCTGTTATGAAGTTTACATTTGCTCCATTTTGATCTCTTGCGCAAAGATCCATCAACAGTATTAAGACGTCTGCGTCTGGGGATCGTACATCAATTTCGCAACGAGGGGATAAACTTAAGGCATCAAGTACATGAAGTGGTATGATGGTGTCCGCTTCTTCGTGATTATGCTGTGCGATGATGTCGCTGAAAACAGCACGATGGTTTGAATACGTGCTTGTACCATACACTACGATTAATGAGAACTGACTTTCCTGGTATGCCTGTAGCAATGCTTTTCCTAGGTACTCTGTCAATTGGCCCTTCGTCTCAGTATGGGAAAGCAGAGTTTTCAAAGGCACATGTTTGATGTTGGTTGTATCGCTGACTTGGAACTTCACAGGATCTGTTCCAGAAGTACGCTTCGCTCTTGTCTGTGATTTCAGAGAATCTTCAATGTATCGATCAAAAATCACCCTTCCTTCATCATACTGATGAAGAGTCTTCTTGATGATGCTGACGAATGCTTGAGCAAAGTCCGCACAAGAAGACATTTTGGTGCCTTTTTTGATGGTTTGAACAACCGCCATAGCATCGACAATACAAATCTTTGTTGTGGTTTCATTTTGTTCCATTTGAACTTCTGCATGATTCTCAAAATCAACATGTGACTCTAATGCTTTGACAAATGCACTTTTATCTGTTGAAATTAAAAGCTGGCCATCTGCTGAAAACAATGATCTTGGGATTGTAGAGAACTCGTATGTGCCTATTACGTCATTCAATTTCTGCACCAACTCTGGTCGTGATCTCTGAATGACTAAAAATCTTGCAAGAAGCTGTCGATCTTCTCTTAGCTTGATAACTTTCTTATTCACGGTGCAGCGTGCTTTCTTTTGCCAGTTAGCAAATGATTTCAATGACAGCTTTTTCATCGGATCCCACATGGACATCTTTGCTGTGGCATTGACAAGCCTATTTGCAACAAAACTCTTGAATACTTCCTCTCCTTTTTTGTCTCTTTCGACGATATCTCTCTCTGCAATGGGTGACACTGTCATATTCGAGGCTATGTTCATTAATTCCATATCTGTAGCAAAAGGATTTCCCATGCAATGCTTTAAAATGCTGTTCTTTATCTTTGCGGCATTCCGCTGCACTCTTGATGCCATTGAACCTGTTAGCTGATGGTGAATATTTTTCTTCTTTGTGCAGCTAACATCATGGCTGGCTTGAAACTCGTCCACCAAACGCTTGACCTCTGGGGCAATTAACAGATACCTGTCCAATGCTGATTCATTTTGCGTAATGCCAGTGATACCTCCTGCAACTTTGAGGGCACGGATCTGTTGTTCCAGTGTTTGATCAACGAATAGGTTTGTGAACGGGATACCTGACCTTGTCACGCTAAAATTATCCTCAAGTGTGCGCCAAGTTTCTGCATCATCCTCTTTCAGCTGCTGTAATTGGGCAATGTGGTATGGAACAAGTCGTGCGTATTTGTACAAGTCATGTGCAAAATAATACTTGACCTGTTCTTGCAATGCTGGCACATACAGCTTCAGATCACCTTGCCGTGAAGCTCTGATGAGACGCAGCAAACTTTCAACTTGGTGAAGGTAACTCAAAAGGAACATTGACATGGCACCAGTTAACTTCTCTTCATTAAAGATGTCAAGATCATTCAGAGATTTTGCTATCTTACCACAGATTGTGTCTACATCCTCATTTCTTTGGTTTAGTTCCTCTCGACATCTGCTACAGTCGTTTAAGGTCTCTTCTATGTTTTGCTGGTCCTTAAGTAAAACATCGAAAAGCATTTCCCATATCGCCAAAGCATTTGTTATGTGATATTCGACACCTCTCTTGTAGTTCTTCCCTCCAAGTAGTTGTCGTATGGTTGCGGGTGAGTATATGCCTTCTTCGATGCTTACGGCTTCAATGCCACTTCCTTCCACGTACTTACCAAGAGCATGTAGAGAGGCAAAGCACGTATGGAGTTCCCCTATGCGCAGGAACCAATTGCTTATCTCATTGGCTTGTTGCAACTTAACAGCTCTTTCGTATAAATCGAGATCCAAGGTAATAATCGTCGTGTGACTTTGACCAGTTACGACAGCTGAGATTCCTTGGGTAAGGCATAACGCTTTATGCAGAGTTGCGTAATCTGTTGGGGAGCTTCTTAGCAAAGGTGCTGTTATGCCAGTTAAAGTTTTACTTGATTTAGGTAAAGACTTATTTTTAGCAGCAACCAACAGTGAGTTGGTAGCTGCCCAAGTCGGCATTTCTCTCTTTTCCTCTTGTGAATGCAATGCAACACTCTGATTCTCTTCCTCCATATTTGCTTCATTTTCCTCTGGAGCATTCTCTCCCTCCATATTTGCTTCTGGAACATTGTCATCGGTGCATATAGCTGACTCTTTTCTCATTTTCCGGTGTGCATAGCATGCAAAAAACCATACAGCATCTAATTCCTTGTATTTCTGAATTAGCTCTGGATTGCAATTGAAGTTGTAGTTGTTGAACCCCAAACCTTCTTTCGGTGGTAGAACTCGAGGAACACGGTCATTGGCAATACCAATATCTATTGGTTTACATTTGCTTGGAATGACGAGGGGATCGTTTACAGCAATGCCATCTTCTACTTCACCTTGATTCACAACGACGATAGTCCCATGCAAGGTATTCTGTCCATCAGGCGTGCACTCTAGGAAGTCTATGTTGTCTATTGCAAAGAAAGGTTGCTTGTATTTCTTGATGAAATGTGGAAGAAAGAAACCACCGCTCTGCTCCATGCGCTCAGCCACACCGGTTGCAATACGTTTTTCGAGACTTATTGTAGATTCATAGCCAATTCCTAAGTTTAACTTGGACAGACAGTCCACAAGTTTCTTGCTTCTTGTCTGGTTGTGGACCATGAGTGAAAGGCCAACAGCAAGGGGTGTTTCATTGCGCCTTCTGTATCTTGTATCTGTAACGGATGGGTTGTACTTTACTTGTCTGTCTGTTTTAAAGCTATTCATGATCTGCTGCGCAATAACCTTCGTTGCCGTTGTGTTGGTAACCTCACGAGCATCACCAACAGCTTGGAACCTTGTTCCAATTATGATCCATTTGATAAAAGAGGTTAATTCTTTAGGCACTTCAAAGTCATTCATTGATCCTTCAAACTTCCATTTGACTGCCTCAAATACTTTCCGTCTCAGTACGGAAGCAGCCTTGGAAAGGCACTTTACATCTTCTTCATCATCGACATATTCTTCAAATTCATTAACAGCACAGCCAAGCGATCTTTTACTTAAGATTCGCTCGCTCTCATTTTTCCTGTGAGACTTTACGAACTCTGCATCAGGAATGTTCTTGGAAATGAGGCTTTTCAGATACTTTTTCCTGTCAGATCCTGTATTTGCATCATACTCGTTCAGGAGGTTGTTGTATTCTTGGTTAACTTCATTCATGTTGCTAACAACGCCATTTTCTAGAGAGCATCTGAGTTCATTTATGATTTCGATATCAGCAATATACTGGCCTGTTTTGTGCATCATTACACTGTCCTTCTTTTTTGACTTTCTTTCTTGGTCACGTAAACAATTTCTGTGGTAGAAAAGATCAAATGCAGCACAATCTAGGGGCTCATTGATGTTTGCTAAAGCAACTCTGCTACTTTCATCTGGGCTGTTTTCTTTTAAGAGCATAAATCTTTCGCCCATGCTTAAACTTTCGACTCGATGAAGCTCCCCTTTATCCGGTTCTTCACATCGAAAAATACAGCTTTTGAACTTAGCTTTTTCTGTTGATCTTCTATGACGACTGCTATCAGATTCTGTTGTGGATAATTTACTTGAGGGAGGCCGGCCTCTTTTTGGTGGTGCTACGGAGCCATCCAGTGAACTTTCTTGAAATCGCTTTTCAGCCCTTTTAAGCTTACCAGTATGGACAACATCCTTATAGCAAGAAGAATGGTAACTACTCGCAAACAGTTCGTCATCAGGCATCTCCTTGATTCTTTGCGAAAGATTCGCAAATTTTGATTCTCCAAAGGCAGCACGCTGTGTTGAAAATTTCCTAATCATTTCAAAACATTGCGTCTCTGGCGTCGAAACCATCAGACCACCTCCAGACTGGAGGCAAATTATGCACAGCGTCTTTGATGTATCGGGTGTATCCATTTTCAGACATCAACTGAGTTCACTCCTACATTGACCTAGAGTTACAGAAAATTTCATCATATTATTCTTCGTAACAGCATTTTGTGTAACTATCTTTTATTGTTTAGTAGCAAAGGGCAGAAGTAATTACAAAATATACGCTTCATTTCATACAAGCCGTTTGGATGGCCTGCATTAAATCAGGTCAACATTAAATTTCGATTTTTTAAAAGTTCGAAACCGACAATGCCATATGTGCCTAGGCTAGGCCTATATCAAGACAAAAACTGGCTGTACTAAAATTAATACAGGAACATCGCCAGCAGTCTCTTGGTCGTTGTTATTGAGTAGAAGAACAAAATGCAAGGAAGTCAAATACCTACCGTTTGATTTATGATGACTGTTACTCTCATTCTATCATATTTTTGCATGAAGAGAGGATGAGGACGTCAATGTTAACCACAGCTTGTTATTTTACTTCCGTTTTTCAGACCGATAAGAACGGAAGTAATACGAAAACGAGGTACAAAAAGAGGATATCTAATTTCAATCAATTCGAGCTGTTCCATGGTCCGTAAAATGATGTATGAAATGTAATTAATCATTTTACAGGCCTAGAAGGCTACTGATAGCTTAAAAAACTATAAATTACTGTTATTTCTGCTACATAAGGAATTAAAATTCTTCAAAACTACTTAGTATTAAAAGTTTTTTGCCAGTTGATATCTGGTCTGGCAATTACACACTGTCAGTCTTGCGGGTGCAATTAAGCCCCCTTCCGGTTACATAAAAAATTGGCACCTATGTTTTTCGCACCCTTCATAGACATAACAACGTAACTATGCAAAAAAATTGATTTTGGCATGCAAATCGAGCGGGAGCCAATATTTTGACATAACGCACCCGACTATGTTGGGCCTCATCAAAATGAGAACATATGTTTTTGAAAAGTCCCCATTGAAACAAAATTTGAGATTTAGCGTTGAATATGTTGCAAATAATATGCCAATTGATAAAATATTTGCACCGCTGCTGGAAAATTTGAAAAGAAATAACTGTAAGACAGCCAGAGTTATAATATTTTGCCAATCACGCAATCAGGTAGCCCTCATCTGGAGAACATTTGAATTCCAGTTAGGCTCTTTGATGTATGGCCCTGGTGAAAGTGTGCTTCAAAACAGGATTGTTGAGATGTTCCACGCTGTATCACCACCGTCCTTGAAGAATCATATTTTGCGAAGCATGGCGGTTGCTGATGGGATAGTCAGGGTTCTCGTATCTACTGTTGCTTTTGGTATGGGGGTCAACTGCAGGGGAGTAAATAGGATTATTCATTTTGGGCCATCCAAATCTGTTGAAAGCTATTTGCAGGAATGTGGAAGAGCTGGCCGAGATGGATCCATAAGTTACTGTCATTTGCTGTATAATGGCTTCCTTCAATCAAATTGCAATGCAGACATACAGGAGCTTGTATGCAAAAAGAGACATGTCAGTGATTCCCAAAAAGAATCATTAAGAGAAACATTAAACGAGTACAAGAACAAAGTGTCAATGGAAACAAGTTGCTCGACATTGATGCCTCATTTATATACACAGTTCTCACATTACAACATACAGCAAGTTATAATGAATGTGGAGAAAATATTTGATTATTCTTCGTTGAAAAAGTATGTTGAGATATGGAAGTATTCCACTGCTATTCAAATTCTACAAATTCTGAGTGATATTTTTGAAGATGTTGAAATCCCAGATGTCCACAATTCAATTCATTATGCTATGAGTGATATGGTGTCATTCTGTGAAGAAGATAGTGATTGGCAGAACATACAGGATGACTCAGAATTTGCCGGACTTATGAATCCCACACAGGCAGATTGCACTGGAACAACATCCTACAATAGCCTTGAATCAGAACACTCTATAAATTACACTATATCAGGGATCCTTGATGTCTCACAAATCAATCCATTCTCTTTTGAAAATGCAGCAGATGATGTTGAAATGTCAAGTTAAAACAAACTCAATCAAGCAAAATACTGTACGTACTGTATTTACCTACCTACCTATGTCCCTACCAAGTTTATTCAATGTTCATTCAGATTCATAAGTTCTACAAAGAATAGATTTGAAACTAATTGATCTTAAAAAATCAAACAAAAACTTTCAAGAGAATTAACTTTTTAACCAGACTCAATCCATTACAGTACATACCTTGTACACATTAACCTGGCAAGAATTCTGAAGAATTCTTATGAGATTTAAAGAATTCTTCAAATCATGATAAGAATTCTTGAGCACCATGACAGTCTACAAATTTTTCACAAGAATTTGTAAGAAACTGAAAGAATTCTTGAGAATTCTTAGGTAGGAAAATCATGTAATGTGTGCCAGGCATGTACAAACAATAGACGATTACGCTAAAGATGGCGGTGAGGAACTTTTTACCGAGATGCACTGCGTTCTTTAATCGAATTCCTATACGATCGTTAAGGATTCATAATTTGAACGCAATGCATCTTGGTAAAAAGTTCATTGACACCATCCTTAGCGTAATCGTCTATTCAAATCAAATATAAAGTTCTGTTAAGCTTAAGATGTGTATGTTAGCTTGAGTTGCACTTATCAATCATGCTGTTCACAATTTTTGTGATTGGTATAACTGTTGTGTTTTCAGAAAGCCCTTCAAGACTGAATGCTCTTCTGCACAGAAAAGTTCAGTTCCAAAACTGCTTATCGCTGGCCTCTGTTAATTGCTAGATTCTTTTTGTGTGTTTCTATCCAGGAGTACATATTGTGAATGTTGAAATCTTCCAGCAAACTTGCTTTTACATCTGAAAAATATTTATGTTTTTGGCCCTTTTTGTGTTGTAGAGCTGCCTCGCTTGACAGTGCCGTTATGATCTTCTGAAGATCAGCTTTGAGAGAGGCTGTTTTAGAATGCTTGCCAGATCTCCTTATCACTCTGCATTCATGATCAAAGTTGTCAAGCAGTTCCATGTTGATTGTGATAGCTTTTGCATACCTGTCAACTGCCTTCTTATTCCTGTTGTTTGGCCCAAGCTGCCTGATGACACTCTTCATTGCATTGTTGTAATGCTCTAATATAAAGTCAAGGGGAATGTTGCCACCATAGCTTGCTTTGGCCTTGTGAAATCGATTCCAGATGAGACTGTGTGCTGACTGTTCTGACAAAACAGCTTGTATTTGACATAGAATATACAAGCCCTCCAGAGCATACTTACGACTTCGAGAACCATCTTTCTGTAAGTGTGGAAGAATGAACTTCCAACATCTGATGATCCGTGCCCCATCACCCTCAGATATTGCATCATAAAAATTGAGCACAATCATTCCATATTCAAGGAATGAAAGTTGATAACAAAACATGTCATCGTCTTCAAAGGGGTTGACATCATCTTTTGTCACTTGATGCAGACCATGCGTTTTTTCATGTTGCAGCCGCTTCTTTCCATTGCATGCAAATGTTTCTTTGCATCCTGTTTCCCTACATTCGAATCTGCCATCTTTGTTTTTATGATTTGTGCTTGCCAACCAGTCAGCATACTTTTGCTTTCTCAATCGAGCTTCTATTTGCTGCATCTGCAATATGTATATGTCAACAACCTTTGAGCATGTGTCCATAAGATACTTTTTCTTAACACTGTTTGTCCCATCTTTAATTTTAACTGGCAATATGTCAGTGCTTGGTTCTTCATCCATACTTTCAACACCCAGAACTTGAAGAAAGCAGGCAATGACCCTTGCTTCAGTCTCCAGATAAAAGAATCTCTTGCAGGCATCAACGTTCTTTGAAACATCAGTGACTACGTTTCTTCGGTTTATCAAATTTTGATCCGCATACAAGGTGCATTTATCAGTTGATGCTTTACAATCGTAGAGGTGATCAAATCCATACTAAAACAAAGAAAGAAATGCAGCCACATGCAAGAACTGGAACTTAAACTTTCAAACAATTTCAAAATTTCAATGCTTACACATAGTCAACTTGACAAACCCATATACTGTATCTCATCTGATGAAACTGACCACAAAACTGAACAATCTTGTTGAATGGAGAAACCATTACCGATAGTTATGCAAAAATTTGCAACACCACCATTGAAATACTGTAGAAACCACAACTGTTGGCAATGTGAACCTAGGGTCAGCAAATCTCTACTACTCCTATTGTACATACGATAGTGCCCCCCCTGGGAGTATGACCTTGGTGTGAGCCAGGATTTACAGCATGTGTGAGCTGCAGCCAAGCGTTGCATCTTTACTAAATTTTATCATTTTATAAACCCCCCCCCCCATTTTTTGAAAATGTTTACCTGTAAGAATTTCATTCCAGTATAAAAGTCAGCTAACTCCATGTGAAGGCCTCCCAATCGTTCTCCTGTAGTAAAACCATTTCTTAACTGTAGAAGCACATTCACACCTCTCTCCACAGATCCTTGATCTCCTACCACACCAGTCTTGCTATAAAAGACTTCATTTTCTGAACTTTCTGTGTGTGGTACATACTCTCCATGGATTTCTTCAAGAACTTTTTGCATGCCTGATGATTCATTTGAATTTTCATATATCATTCCGATAAATCTCTGTTGATAGAGAAATTGTTTAGTTAAAAATTGATGACAGTATGGAATGTTAACCAGATTCCAATTTGTTGAGCATATTGTATGTAGTTGATCATTTTGGCCAGCATCTACTGTATCTGATTTCAACTGCAATGCCCAAACTGTAGTCAACCAAACAGTCCAGTTCTTTTTCATTTCAGTTAATATCAAAGTTACCATAAAATTGCAAGTTAGGGAAAAGAAATAAAATTCTAAAAATCACAACAAAATATTTGGATTGCCACTAAAAATTTCATTTTGTACTTGTCAAACTGGAATTTATATCTATATTTGTCAGCTTTTGAAACTGAATAGTCAAATACATCAAACAGGCAGACCATGTTTTTGTCAACTGTTCTTGTCCTCATTATGAAACATTTACAGTAAGTTTACAATATGTGTTTGATCAACTCAAGTGCAAGATATTAGCATAGGATTTGTACTGTGTAGATGGACAGTTGCTGCCCTTGATTTGCTGTTCCTAATAATAATGGGCAGCAATTTTATTCAACAGCCTGCAGTTATGAAAGAACAAAATCGAAATGAAATGAATTTAAGAACATTGGCAAACAAGCAATCCTGTTGGCTGCTTGACATAACTGCTGACCTATCTTGTTGTTCAGGGTGGTAAAGGGCAGCAGCTGTCCATCTGCACAATGAAAAACCAACTGTACCATCTTCCTCATTCACAAATTGTTTCCATCAAATTTTATTATCAAAAATCTTCAAATTTCATCAAATTCAAAATAATGCTTATGCCAAAACAATAGACTTACTGTGTCAGTTTTCTTGCAAGTTAAGGCAGAATGTTTGTGTTTGATATGCTTCACGGACACATCCATAAAACCCTTTAGGCACGACAAATTCTCACACGCTATACGTCCACATAAACTGATGTAATTCTGGCGTTGCTCTGATATCTCCTTCACATTTGGTAGGAAACTGCAATTTTCAGTTTCAATTATTGTATTCATGCTAGGAGGTTTGCTGGACAGCGACTCATCAAAAACTCTGTCTTCAGTTGAAGACACTGAAACCCAATGCTCATCTGAATTCTGATGCATTTCTGTCATGTAGTGCACTTTCGTTGTAAAATCAAAGTTGTCAATAACAATCTTTCTTGGAGCTGCTTCTGTGAACTTATTGTCTCGCAAGTGCTCATCGTGGTTTGCCCCAAATTTGTCTAAAGTCTTGTACAGAAAGGTGTGAGATGTTACAAGTTTCAATGCTTTCAATCTCCTCATTTTTCCCTGAAAAAAGACCAATTGCACATTAATTCCCTGGGTTAAACTAGGTTACAAGGTTGATGGAGAAAGTAGGTTGATGGAGAAAGTGGGGGTATTGCCAAGGCACTGTAGTCAAGATGATCGCAAAACAATCGTGGCATCTGAGGAGTTCAGTTCAGTTCAGTTTATATATTTTAAATTCCACTACATACAATTCAAAAATATTAACGATACATACAAAAAGAACTAGACTACAAAGATATAAAACATGTTATAGAAAAATCAATACATTGGATAGAAAATTAATACAATATACAAATACTAACTGAGAAAAAAAAATGAATTACATGCAGGGAATTACTTAAGGAGGAGCCCCCTCAATAGGTAAACTAATCGAGGAGGGAGCCCCCCCCCCCCCTATCCTAAAAGGTTATTGAATGAGTTTGGATGAATTTGAATAATCTGATAAATGGACACTTTTGCATTTCATACATAAAATTGAACAACATATCAAAATAGCTCATGGTATCACAGGTAGTGGGAAAAAACCAGCAAGAACCACAAATACCCCCCACCCCACCCCATGCGCCCACCAGACCCACCAACCCCGCCCAGGCAAGCCCAACAAGGACAATGCCCATGATACAAACAGCCCCGGCACCCACCAAAAAAGAAAAAAAAATAAAAAAAAACATACTATGTTTTTTACATGTTGTTCTAGAGGAGAACATACTATGATCATACATGTCAGAATAGCAAGGTAACATCAAAAGATAATCATCACAATAAAGCTGATGCGTACTGCAATTTTCAATCAATGCCATCTGCTATGAATTAAACATTCTGATATCAGGGTTTGGTAGATTGTCATCCACACCTATATATCCATTAGTTGGCAAGGAAGATATTTCTATCTAAAAAATAACCCCAATAATTACCATGAATAACAACCCCAGGGTAAATAATATTCAGGTCAATCGTAGACCCATTCCATTTAACAGATGTTTTCAGTTTCATGTTTAAGACTTGTTTGCAAGGTTAGTGATCAGAACCTCATCAGTTTGATGCCCATTATAGGCTTTACTGATTAATTTGGATAGACAGAGAGGTAGTTAGGGCGTTAGCAATGACAATGTTCACATATCTAAAATATTGACTCCAAGCTTTACTTGTAAGAAACTTGTATCAGGCCATAGTACTTGAAATTTCATAATTCAGCATGAAAATTTGCCCATTTTAGTACTACACGTTTCTTATTTTGTTTCTTAGTTTTGAATGCATGAGTTCTGATATTAAAACATGTAGTACATCCCGTGTTATCAGTTGCAAAACAAGCAAAAATTATACCATCATTCCAGAATGTTGTATGATCAACGTTACAAGTAGCTGTACAGCTGTCATTCTTGGAGATCTGTTCTTCAAACATACAGCAGCAGCCATGCAGGGGGCATGCATCGTACGCTTCTCAATGGACTGTGCTAACTTTAAGTATTCATTAGTTCTCTTGCTGACCAATGAATCTCTTTGAATGTCCCCTACTTTGAGATCCTTTAATTGCATCCTTTTACTTTTTAATTCCTCCTTCCTTATCCTCTCCAAATTTGCTCTATCTTTTGGTTGCAGTGAGGCAACCTTTAAAACTTCCCAAAAAAGTGGGGCTCGTTCCTTCAGCTCTTTCTGCAGACATTCAAAACTGAAGGCTGTAATAGCTTCTTTGCTTGTTTTTCTTAGCAAACTGACATCAACAGGCTTTTTCTTTGAACCTGCTTGGCAAAGTGAATTACATTCACGATCAATTTCTTTAATTACTATCTTCAATATATCTTCTCTACTTCTAGGATGCCGCATTGCTGCATTAGCAATTTGTTTGAATGTTCCTCTTGCAATCATCATTCCAAGAGATTTCAATTCTTCTTTGAGCTGAACTTTTCTAGTTTCACTGCGAAAATTTAATTGAACAATAACAGAGGAACCGTTACTAACAGGGACAGCATTCCCAGGAGCTTTAATCCTTTGAGGTATCTTCATTTTGGTAGAAGAATCTACAATCAAAACCTTTTTTGCTTTTGGAAAAGGATTGATGGGAGAAAATGGAAGTTGCTTTGAAATTTCTTCCTGGTTACTTCGCTTGAGAGGGGTGCTGAATGAGGTACAGTTGCCTGGCACCACGTTGTTAGCACAAGAAACACCAACATTTTGAATGCTGGTTGGTTTGATGGCATGCGGTGTGGATGATTGTGGGCCTAAATCTCCTCTTTCTGGAGACTTGCTCCTCGTTGTACACTTTAAATGCTTCTTCAGCATATTCTGCATTTCCTCGGTCTTGCTTTTTAGGCTAATCGGCACTACGTGGTTTGTGTACAGCATTTTCTTTCAATGTACGGCAATGATTGCAACCATCATGCTGGACTGCGTTGAGGAAACGTTGGATACCTTCCTTGTAGTTATTTTTCCCTGACACTAGGTTGAAATCATGTTTCTTCTCAAGATTGTTGAGGCAAAAGGTGCAGATACGATCTTTCGCAGCCGCCATTGCCGCCATTAGCTAGCGGCAATTGAAACAACAAATGCTGACATCAGTGGAATAGATATGTGGGTTGGATGCGCAGACTCTACTGGGAGTGAATTTTTAATTTTCCATTCAACTCAATTCGATTTTGGTAAACCAGTCGAGTCTGCACGCAGGCTATCCAGTACCCCACTGACTACGATTTTCAAACACTTGAATTGCTAGGAGCACCCGGTTTTCAACACAACACGATGATGGTGAAAGTGAAGTCCAGAGAGATGGACAAGACATCCCTGAGGATCTGGCTTGCCTTTCTTTATCATGAAAACAAGGATATTGAATATTAAATAACCTTACCGAGCAGTATGGCATCTAGACACTCCCATCCACAAAGTCAATCAGTTCACCTGTATTTTTGTCCCAGACCAAGTCTTCTTGAATTTTCATCTCATCAAAACTGATGACAATGTACCTTTCTTGGGGTGTGAAGGCAGCTTTTTTCTTCTGTAGATCAGCAACTACTCGATCATTGAAGCCTCTTTTTGGTCTTATGTAATTCCGATAGTCACTTAGTGTAGGAAGACTTGGGAGGACAAAGATCCCTGTTCCCTCTTTCTCATTTAGATGCATCTCATCGTAAGCTGATGTAGATTTGGCAGCAAGTGCAAGGCAAAGCTTGATGATAATTGGATGATATCGCACTCGTGAGCTTGATTGCTGAAGATACTTCTGTTGCTCCTCCCAGAAAAATTTCATAAATGGTGGGATTCTCCTTTGATCGCAGCCACTGAACAGTTTATTAAGTCATCATCAAGCTCCTGGCTGACAGGTTTTGCAGCATTGTCAATTTCATGCTTCATTTCTTGCACTTGAATTTGCAGTTGCTTGCATTGCAAACAATTCTGCTGCAGTGGTAATTTTACACGCTCTGGGTGGGTTGCAGACAATGGTGCTTTCAATTTTGCAGGAGTGTATTGGCTCTTTTCCTTCATATTATCTTGTTTTAACTCGTACTGCTCTTTTGACTTACACTCTGCATGGATTTGGGGAGCTATTATTCATTAAAACGTGGCATGAAATTGCACGCAGATATTCATCTTGAGAAAGTGGCTTCATATGCTGCGTATGCGTGAGAGGCAGCTTTTGAATCACATGCAATTTTAGATCACTGTTGGAGCATTTTAAATTTAATTTCAAACTAACGCCAGGAGAGAGCACACTGTCATCAATTTCCTTCACAAGTTTTGAAAGAGTAACGTTTTGCAAGCTTCCTTCATGGCTCTTCACAAGAAAGTTATCATCTGGCAATTGCCAGCAAAAGGCTCGAATAGAATAATTCAAATTATTAACCACAGTGATCTCATATTTTGGTATGGCATGTTCACCATCTTGTTTTGCAATTTCATTATTACCGTTTATTTTCTGATTCCTTGATGCTTACATCAAGCTGCAATGCTTTACTCCTCTTTACAAATTCAGAAAAAATCCTTGTAGCATGATCTTGGTGGTTTCAAGGATTCTGCAGCGTCTGCAATATCCCTCTTTGTAATTTGATTGCCTGATCTTTCAATGCTTGTATGTGGAGTGGAGATGCTTTTCTTTGGTAGCAAAAGATGTGGAATAGCACTTTCTTTCAGTGTCTTTCGATTTTCATCTACATGAAACAAAAATAGAAATAAATATTCATTCTGAGTAAAAACTTATTGATGCTACAATTACTTTGTTCGTTCATTTAGAGCGTTTAGAGCTTGTACAGTTTCTGTTTAAAACTCTTATCATGAATGATGAATGATTCCTAAGATCTTCAACTTTGACTTCTAACAATTGCTTCTGGTTAATGTGCTACTGAAATGAAAAATAAAAATTTGAAATGAAAAATAAAAATTTTTCGAAATCTCTCTATTTATCGCGAATGAGTATTTAGATGTTGCTGAGTAACACTGTGGTGTTTATTTGCTAATTATGAGTTGTAATTGCCTGTTTTGGCACCTTGAATATGCGATAATCGCCCCTTTCTGTTCGACATTCAGAACGCGGCCAGACAGGAATTTGAGGAATTTATGACGTATTCCAGTGGGCAGGATGATAAGGAACCAACAGCACGCGATGTGAATGCAGTAGAATTGCTGATGTTTTGAAGGTAGATGGCCGGAAAAAGAAGCGAAAAACTGGGGAAAATGTTGTGCTGTCTTCCCCAAATGATACCAGTTGCATGAAAAGTAGTTAAATTCTGAATTATCAATCCACAAAACGAGAAACAAAGATCGAAATGGACTCAGTTCGTGAGAGAGCACCAAGCTGGGTTATTCACTCCTTCAAAATCTTCCGCTTTGGGTTCGATCCATTTCAAACGGACTGACTTCGCTCGGAGAATTGATATAAACATTGGAGCAATTGCAGGAGCCGTGAGAATGTGGAGAATAGAAACTTGTGCCATTCCCACAGTTTAGCTGGCGAGGCTCCAAAAAGCTCCCAATCCAAACGCGAACGTGATCATGAGTATAAAAAAGAGGCACGTTACTTCCGTAATGTTTGAGCAAATCCATCGATGTTGTTTTGGATTTACTGAGATAATATTTGTTACTATGCTGAAACACTATAAATATTTGTTCTCATTTCAGATGGAAAATTGGTTTGGGGTTTCTCTCCTAAGGGGTCTGTGCTATAATCAGGTGGAGGGGGGTGCTTTTGGGGTACGAAACGCAACACAAAAATAATTTTGCGCTTGAAAATAGTCGTATCCAAAAATCTTAACGTCAGTTGAATGTTCAAAAATTTGATTTTAGTTGTATGATTCTGATTTTGTTTGTAAATACGTTTTTCTTTACAGGTTTGTTTAAAAAAGAAACTGGTTTATAGGAAACTAGTACAAAGATGGCCAGAAACTGCAGTACAATGTCCCAGAAAATGGATATTACAGCAAATATATCGTTGAACCTTTATTCTTGAGCAATATTAACTAACCATTTGTGTCTTCCCTGATCTAAGTTTCTTATAAAAAAACCTGTATCTACTTTTCCCCACATTTGAGACCCAAAAAGGAATTAAAAGTAATTTCAAGAACCCAGAAAGATAATCTTTCTCCACATTTTAGACCGAAAAGTAACTGTGTATCCTTATACTAAAGATGCCAGAGTACAGAGTACTTCTGCAGGGGGTTCACTCCTTAAGCCAACAGGGCGGAAGGGCTCCCTGTAATTTCATACAAATTATCAAGACGTATGCATAACAAGGATGGAAGTCACCATGTTTGCAAGCAGGCCAGCTTGCTATGTAAGGGCTGGTATAAGAAAATTTCCTTCATGAGGGACACAAACTTCAGACAGAGAAACCAAGTGATGATAATGTGTCTCCCAGTATCAAATTTGCAAGTGTCAAAATAACAAGCCCATAGGAAGCGGAGGCAGGTGAGCTCAAGCCCCCCTTCAGTTTGAAAGCAATGGTGCTACATCACAAGAATTAATTAGATGTATTGTTCTCTATTGTTTTAAGAACCCAATTGGCAGCTGCTTCCTACAGCTCTGCAAAATAATGATAACATTCTTTGGAAAATCTCTGAAAAAGCTGTCTCTTAGAAAAAAAGGTACGTTTTTGTCAAGTGATAGGCTAAGATCACAAGTTTATACCCCGCCAGAAGAGATAAAGCAAGCTCCTATCATACCAAGGAGAGGTATTCAATGATGCACCTTGCAATCAAACAAATAAAACATGGTTTGAAAAATTCCAAATTATTGCCTTGAAGGCTTCTATTTTTACATCTGGATCCTTTTCAACCTTTTTTGGCTATCTGAAAATAAGAGAAAAGCCCCTGGCGCACTAAGTTTTGTTTCTGAAAGGTTTTCCCATACGTAATACCCATGTGCAACACAACTAGTGCAGCAAAATTGTTCAAATTTGGGAGTAGTTGTCGTTCAGATGAAGAGAACAGGGAAGCTACACTTCCAGCTTCCATGAGAAAGAGAGCACTACAAAAATGTAAGAAATGTGGGCAATCACAGCAGAGGCATGGCTGCAATGTAGAAATACAACCAGCAGTTGTAACACACACACGTTCATAGTTCTACTGCAAAGCATCATAGTTCTACTGCAAAGCAAAGCATTATAACCTGAAATTAAATACCTGTACAATAAAGTACCATACATGTATTCAAAAATAGTTTAATTGTTGTGTACATGCTGTTCTGAAGATTTATTTCCCTTGTGGTGTGACTTTGGTATTAAGCATGCAGGCAAGGGTCTTGCATTTTCCCAATCTACAAAACCAAACAGGCACCAAACCAGCCATTGATATGCAAATGCTCATATGAATCTGCAAAAAAGCGATATAAACAACTGAACATTTTGCAGCAGGGAATCTAAGATTTTGTAAACATGAATGGTGACCCTTCGCCTTCCCATATAATTAAATTTCATAAAGTAACTTTATAAGGAATTTCACATTTTAAAGTTCTAAGTTTTCCTATCATTAAAGCCCATCGAAACATGTAGGCTGCAAACTCTTCAATAATTATGGATGGTATTACTCATAAAAATATATACTCATGATTTTTCCAGCCACAGATGCTTGAATGTAGTTGAATGTCAATGTGGAGGGTGTTTTATATGATTATATACCTACTTTTTGCGATAACCTGGGATTTTATCTTAAGATATTTTATTATCTTCCTATGAGAGGGGGGTAGGGGCTGGTACTTGACTCTCATCTGCACAGGGGTGAATCCATTGACCAACCCACTTCTATGATGTTGTACCCATTGTAACCAATACATACTCTTACAAAGGAATTTTGTGGATGGCCCCATTTTCGAAATCATTATTACCACAAAATACAATTGCATGTCTTTTTTTAAAATTTTCATTGCAAAACTCACTTTCATTACAGCATGACAGGTACATACCTGCCAGTGAATATTGCCTGGTACATACCCAACCACCCCCCCCCAAGCTTTTCTTAAAACTAAACAAGTGACAAATTTGCCTTCTTTGGGTTTTTAACCACTCGTTCCTTACTTTGATATAATATAGATCATGAACAATACAAATTCAGATAGTTTATCAAAAGAAAAACCAAGTTTTATTCACTGATTTTCCATTTGATTCACCTGTTTCTTATACCGTCTTCCTTTGAGAGTTTTGAAAAAAAGGGACCTGCTAACAACAGGACAGACTTATTCACCGGAGCTGAAAAGTCTGGATGGTTTGTGATGCATTGGGTCTCTTCCGCTTTCCTGTTGAATGAGAGCTTCGCAATAATTGCTTGCAGGACTAGAAACAGCAGTACTCTCTCGCAATTTCTAGTAGACTGGCACATTGAATTTTCCAAATTGACACCAATGTATGTGAAAAGATTTTCCTTCAGAATCAAACAAATTGGACCACTAATAGCACTAATTTATGATCCTAGAACAGCTCAAAATACGACGTTTTGCTTGGCCTATAATGGTATTAGGGGAGGCAAGAAAACAACACAGCACAAGGGGGTCTTCATTAGGCTCTTACTCGGAAATTGAGTCAAATAAACAAAGAAAAGCGAAGATTATGACGAAAGAAAGCTGCAAAACATTTATCATAAGACTTACCTTACATACGTTGATTCCCTGCCTTTCAACCTTGAGTCCATCGATATCAATAAAATCAATATCTTCTCTGTGCTTCATGCTCATCGTCAATGGGCCTAGGATATCTTGCTGTACTGAGGATGCGAGAGAGTCTCAAACGGCGCTGCTCCTCCTCCAAAATTGTCATAGTCGTCTTCCCTGTCAACCAGATGTTCTTCGTCACTGTTCTCCGCCAATATTAACTGAGAAATATCGCTGCTATCCCTGCTGTCCGACATTATCCGAGGAGAACCTGATCAATTCAACATGCTTCGACAGTCACAAGACACTCATGAAGTGATATGTGCCCACGGGAATACGTCACTCGCCCCAGGCTCTTGTCAATCGACCTCCCTCCAAATATCCCCCAAAAACTCACTGTTCCCCACCCCACAGATAAAAATTATCGCCATTTTTGCAATCAGCCATGTTGATTTTGTCATTCTGCGTGAAAAAGTCAAATTTGTCTTTTTCATTTCAGTAGCACTTTAAGTTCCTTAACTTTCTTCAGGGGCTAGCACAGTTTCTTTCAAAGAGATTTCTCATGGACAAAGTTCTGCTAGCATCATTGCCATTAAACCTGTTTGTGGCTTGTTATGTTCATGAGAAGGCCAGAGCCCAAGAATGATCGTAAAAGGAGATTCAAAGGAGGAATAACAGCCTAAACATTTGTTTACTAGAGATAAAATGATTTTGAGATACTTACAGTGATAAAATTTGTCTGTACTTAAGTGTCTCTCGCAAAAGTAAACCCAATCCTTGTTGATTTGTTCTCTGAGGTTTGCATCAACAACCCCGTCTCATGTTATTTCATTGCTTGCTGGCCTACTCGATTGCAGTCGGTACTTTGATGATTGATATCCCTTTATACTTTGATGTTCTACAGGCTCCACAGGTATAAATCGCACAATTTGCTCCAGGCATAGCTGTAAAAACTGTAAATGTACGACATGAAGTGCTTGTTCCGCCATTGCCTTCACATGCTGATGATTTGCTTTGCACCTACGGAGGTCTGGGCGCTAGCGCAATGCAGGACAATAACATAAAACGAAGATGATTGTTCGCTTCCAGTCTATTCCTTCTTGTGTCTATGCTGGGACCAACAATGTCAAGTCAACTGAGCCTGAGGTTGACGAACTGCTGGAAACAATGAAGCACATTCAAGACAAACACAAAAAGCACATCTTGTCATCTTTTCCATTTTCAGGCACAAGGATATCCATCAATTGAGTGCCAATGTGTTGAACACCAATGAAATTTTGAAGGAAACTCTGTTCTTAAATGGTTTGATTACTTTGATAATGATAACATTTCATTCAGTAATTTGTCTAGAGATGGGCTGCACATAAACGAAGGGGGTATGCATCAGTTGTAAGTAATGTCAGTAGATATATTAAGTACTGATAAATAGGGGGGTTAACCCTATTTGGTTGGGGTGCAAATTTGCCCCCCCCCCTAGTAGATTTTTTTAAATAACTCTGCCAGGAAGTATTTTATAACCATGAAACTTCTTGACTCTTTGCAACTACTTATTGTACAACTTCTCAAAAAGTTTTATTGAACTATTTTGACAAATGAGGGGGCGGGAGACAATTTTTTGGGAAGGACTGAGGAAAAATTGCAAATTCTCAAATCTCAATTATCGCGAAAAAAGGAGCAGAGAAAAATGCTGACGTAAGCAAAATTGATGGCTATTTTTAGGTTAATTTTTATGTATACAGAAAGTACATGCTTCAGGCTTCTAGCACACCAAATTTGGTAGCTCTACTTATTCCCAGTCAAGAGTTAGGTAGGGGGGCTTTTTTGCCCCCAAAAATAAAAATAGGACTATGAAATAGCCCAACCACTATGAGGTTAAGGGATCTAGTTCTGTTGAAGCGATAAGGCTCCCAGAACTAGGAAAGGTTTGAAAATAGGAAACTTGAATGTAGAAGGCATGTATCACGTTTCCTCTTTTGCAGAAAATTCTTTTCAAAGAACCCATACATGCGAGACCATCAAAGAATCTCCTTCATTTACCAGTGGATTCACTTAAATCATTGGTGAGAAAATTAGAAATGATGATCTGCTTGGTATCCAGCAGAGACTGGAAGGAAGAGGAATCTCACAAAGGGCAGTGGAAATAATAATGTCATCTTTAAGTTATCAGAGTGGAATAGGAGCCGTTTTCCCCCGAAATTCAGGCACCCAATAAGAAACAAGCTAAGCATATTGGATACAATTCTTTCCATTGAATCCAATATGGTGTTACTGAGTTGGGCCATCTTTCTGAGACCCATCTTCCCTTGCAGAATGTGATATGGTAAAGTGCGAGTTGCGAGTTGCAAATGCGAGTTGCATATATTTTGCGAGTTACGAGTTGCACTTATTGTGCGAGTAACGAGTTGCGAGTTGCTCTTATTATGCGAGTTGCGAGTTGCAAGTTGAACGAAAGGTGCGAGTTGGAAACTCAAAAGTGCGAGTTGAAACGAAAAGTGCGAGTTGCCTGTTTTCTTTTGTAGACAGGCCTTTTTCGTCAAATAAAAAAGGTATTCTGAAGTCACATTTCAATTTGCAACTTTTTTGGGTTTTCATCAATGAAAAGCCTTTTTATGCCATTGTAACTTTCCTTATCAGAAGCCATTTATAAAATACAGAGTCCTATTCTTTAAACGTTAAGAAACTTCTACAATTTGCTGCCTTTACTCACCCTGTCGTTCACATTAATGTAATACTGTAAACTGAGAACTTGCTTAAAAGGTGTCTTGAATGAAAATCAAAGGGGAATTCATTATCGTTCAAGACGACTTAGCAAGTCCATGTTAATTGTTGAGCTGAAAACTTGCAGTGAATTATGTATGACCCTTTCGCTTCCCAAATTTTGAGGTATTGTTGCCATCCTGTCCGAAGTAGTTTCAGCCTGACTTGTTGCATTTACTTCAGTCAAGGAATTGCGCTCTGGCCTTGGTTATGTGTTGCAGATTGTTTTTAACATAAAGCATGTAACTAGCTCATATGGTGCCAAAGAAAATAATTTGCTTATATGATTTCCCCCCTTTAGGAATTATGCTAAATTCAGAATTCGATATGATGAACATTAAGAAACTTTTCTGTAAATCCCTGGTAGGGTTGAGGTTCTTATACCTTCCGTTCCAGCTTTGTAAATAATCCACCCACCATTGAATCTCCTGTCTTGCTTTGTTGCTGAGTGAAATATGGTATGACAGCTTAACCACGGATTTTGACGAATCGATTAACCGTTGAATGAATGTACGGCCAGAAGGGACTACTTTAGCCGCCAAAGACAGTTTTCCGATCAATTATAAAAGTTATCTTTTGTGCATTTTGTCTTATTTGACCATTGTTTCATTAGGTCTTGGATGTACGGAAGCCCATATGTGCCATACAAAGTTTATTTGAGTGCATACAAAGTTTATTTGAATGCATACAAAGTTTATTACAATTAATACAAAGTTTATTACGATTAATACAAAGTTTATTATGATTAATACAAAGTTTATTACTATTAGTACAAGTCTATTACTATGATAAATGATATTATCTTGAATACTGCAGATCTGAGCAAACGCAATCAGAAAACATTTCATAACAACAAAAACTCTTTAATTGTTGATATGCTGCTAATTTTCGCATCAAGTTATCTTAAATTTACCTGAAACCATGTAAAGTTTGGATACCCTCAATCAGGGCGACGTTGGAAATTTAGGCCCTCTCGAGCACTATGTTCTCGAGTACCTCGCTCGTGAAGACAACATCACCAATGACAAATATATTTCATATCAACAACACTGAAGAGTTTACGAAGGTGTTCATGTTAAGTTTCGTTCTGAAAATTTGTTCGTTCAGCAGGAATGTTCGACCAATGTAGAATACCCTCAATTAGGGCGACACCCCTCTAGTTTCTAAATGCTGATTTGGTCAATTTTGCGTGCATCAATTGACATTGTTTAACAAGTGTTGACATGTTTACATATTACATTCTAATACCTTCTTAGTATGATGGTTATCATTGGTACTTTGTGGGTATTCAGGAGACAACAAGGATTACAACCTTTTTAGAAACTTTGCTTAGATATGCAACTCGTTGATCCTAAAGGCAACTACATTCCATGGCAAATTCTAAATCATAAACCCATGATCTCGATGTATTCCCTAACTGTATTACGTAACTAAACAATACATTGACAAGTTCACCTTCCTACTCACACCCCCACTTGAAGAAATGTTGTCCTCAACATTTTGGTTTTTTTACGACAAGACTTAACAATTTGTGACTCACTTGAGGTACGATTTCTCATGACATTTCCAATAATTGGTTCCAGAAAACTATGTTTCTAACGGACAAATAGCAGATCAGCAACTACAGATAGCATGGGATACTCTAAGTAACTTAATAACAACCCGCTATCAATACAACTGTAAAACTTGTGTGTCCCGGTTGAAGTGATCAAGTTCAACCGTTGCGCAAAAGACACCACAATCTTTCACTTATGCGTACGCGAACCCAGCTTCAACCTAACTATTTGTTGCCTGTAGCGATAAGCGCTACCAAAGTAACTGACCACTGATAAATGGCAAACCAAGAAATGTCTAATTCTATGCAACTCATGTTTCTCACAACTTGGAACATATTCAAGCTTACAACGCGTAACTTAGTCTTACAATTTTGCTTCAAAACCATGCCTAAACGATACAACTGACTTTCTTACATTATTTCTACTACATTACATACAGGCTAGATAATTCCATCTGCAGCTTAGAATTTTGCCATTCTTTATGAAATGTAATTCTAGATTCCACTTGTATTTTTTAACTTGCGAAAATCTTGTATTTTGAAACACGACAAATCTTTTCTCTTGATAACATTATTCTAAACCTTTGCAACTTCAAAGACGAAATGGAGCAAACTGACTTAAACTTGATACGAACCTGATTCTTTACTTAGGTGAAACATTTCATTAAAGACAAATGACGGAGATATAAGGCGACTTAAATCAGGGGCCTGGGCAATCTAAGAATAGCCTATTGTATTCCTAAGTATTTCATGATCTCAAAAGATTGTCAAACCAATGGGACAAATGATGGCAGGCGGCCATCTTTTGCTCTCTTTGTAAGCTAGGCGTTATAAGACATAATCTAAGACAACTTAAATCAGGGCCCTGGGAAATCTAGATATAGTCTATTGTATTCCATTATTGAATTTGATGATCTCCAGAGATTATATCAAAACAATTGGACAAATGATGGCAGGCGCCCAAGTTCTGTTCTATTTTTAAACTTGCCGCTATATATCCGTCATTTGTCTTTAATGACATTAAAAAGTTCAACTGTTGCAACACAAGAAAACATTCACGATCAAAAGTGGATCACATATTATCTAAGAACAAGCATGCCAGTCGCACGTTTTCAATGTCCACCTCGGTTCCCAATACCTCTTGGATTACATGACTTTCAAACACCACTCAGTGCAAGACATCTTTCAGCCCCCATTTTTTGAAAGTCAACATGAGCCCGAAACAAGAAGACCTTCAATTGAACTGAATGATCTCAAATTGGTTCTTCTACATCTCTGCAGAGTTCATCAAAAGTGAGGAATCAATGGACAAAAGAACAGACCGATGCCATAGTGAATGCTTGGAGGAAGTCATTTGTTGAATTAAAAAGCCACAGAAATCCAGCTGCATCGAGGCGGATCCAAGAAGCAGTCAACAAAAAAGGGTGAAGAAAAGACCCTCAAGTGGTGAAAAAGAAACTGAGCAACCTCAAAGATCGGTACATGGAGGCAAAGGAAAAGAACAAGAGGAGTGGGGCGGCATGAAATATGCTAAAATTCGGAGTGAATGCAACACTGAAGGAGTGATAGATGATGAATTGCTTACAGATCTTCTTAGGAATTACTGGATCATTTGGTTTACTGGCTGAAAGAGGTACAAGGACACCCAATAGAAAAGTCAGGCCTAGAGATAAATTGCTATGAAAATGGACAAAATCAATGGTAAGACAGGCCTATCCCATGTATTAATTCTTGTATGTTTGCATTTCCATTAAATGCTGCCTTGACAAGGCCGTTGAAAACATGTCCGTTGCAAGTTTCAGCTTACCCTTGATGCCACCTATGTTATTGGGGTTGGGGGGTAGAAGTTGAGAAATGTCCATTCCAACAAAAAAATGTCAATGTTTAAGACATGGACAGTACCCCCTCCTAACATGTTGTAGACAAGCAGCAGTGAGTGCTTAACACACAGGCGACTCCCTATTGGCAGGGTGATGTCGGTGTCAGCCCAAAAATCTAATACTTAGGATATTTTTAGACTTCAAAAATATTCTCTTTGGATTGGTGGCATAGCAAATAAAAATTGGAGTTTCTCTCTTCCTTAATTCAACATGAGTCGCTAATTGAGAAATTTCTCCTTTGTTCCAATCAACCACACTCTGTTTTGATAATTTGATATTGAAAATAGGATCAGGGACACCTGGATCAAGGACCCTCAAAACATTGGACTTTTGGTAACGTTTAATGCTTGTGATTCTTTGTAGATGAAAGTGATGAATAAGGAAATACATGATCTCAAAAAGAGATGGGATCAAGCCGCCAACGAATCTAGAGATAAAGAAATGCAAATCAGAAGTCTAAGGAAATGCCTGCAGGATAGCTATAGAGCTGATAAAACACTGAAAGAAAAAATTCACATTTTGAGGATAATCATCTGAATGCAGTGATAAAAGGTTTACAGTTAACCCTATTAGTACTGGGGGGGGGGGGTTTCGCCCCCCCCCCTAACGCTTTTCTACATTGCACGAAAACGGCCTGTAATTCAACCACCAAGCTTTGTGACTTTTAGTCAAATTTAATTGGCAATTAAATTTTTAACATTTCATTGTTCTAGCTATGATCATGTGACCACAGCAATACCATATTTGGAGAGTAGTCAACAAAGAAATTCTTAAAACCTCAATAGATTTTGTCTCGTTTGTCCGATTGATCTCAAACATACACCATTCAATTGCATTTGATGAGTAGTTTCATTTGATATATATATATATTTCATATTTGCTGACATCAACAAAATTTAATATCTATGATGTCATTGACATTTATGACGCCATTGATCTAATGAATAAATGTAAGATATAAAAAATTGTTGTCTTTTTTGCTTCAACTTATTTATTTGATTACTTCTGAGTCCATATTTAGTAGATAAAAGGACAAGACTTAGAAATAACTGCAAAGAAAATCTGTTCATGGAACAAAAAGCCAATTAAAAGCTAATTGTGCTAAAAATAGAAACTGAAAATATCTAAAAAGTACGTATTTTAAATCTGCAACATGTTTCCTACAACTTGAGACAAATTTGGAGAAAATTGGATTACAGATGAATTAAATAGAATTTTTCTTGTTAAAGAGGTAAAAAATTGCCGATTTTCCTTTGTTTTTTGGTTGCCTAGCAACGAAAGAAGTGACTAATTAATTGTCATTGTTACATTTCAATAGCTAATTGTCTAAAGAACAATAGGAGTAAGTCTTATTGTTATTTCTCTAGTGGTTTCGGAGAAAAGAGGGGGGGCGAAAAACGCCCCCCCCCCCAGTACAAAGTGAGTAAAAAATCGCCCAGTACTAATAGGGTTAAGGGGCGTCCAACGAATACGAGGGCTACTATTTTCTTTGTTTGCCGACAAAACAGTGAAGCATCTAGGAACCATCTCATAATGTAGACTGATTATATGGTCGTAGTTATCGCTATTGAAAGGCTGCCGGATGCTCCTATATGCGGTCTCGGTTTGGTAAAATAGTGTCATTCTGAATGGCAATTACTGGGACTCATCGTAATCAGTCTACTAGCGATATATGTGGGTAAAGAAAACAAAGCGACAACATTATAATTGATCTAGACAAAATATGAACTTCAAAACGGAGTATAATCATTCAATTGTTATCCCTCTTCTTTCTTTGGTATTTTTTTGAAAACAGTGTCACTTGAAATGCAAGGTCCTTTAAATTCATTCAGCTTTGACTCCCTTATCTGTGATAGGATATCGTCTTTCAGCTAAAATTAGTTTTTTAATCTTCACAAGCGTTGATTTTGTCAACAGCGAAGTTCTCAGCGTTCTCAGCCATGAATTTTGGTTGAAAAAAATTCGGAGAAATATGATATAATTCACTATCACTATTTACGATGTTACTTAAAACGAGTATGTTTTGATCAGAACAAGGTGTCAACCCAGCGGCGTGGCCAGGGTAAAATAAGTGGGGGGAATGCAGTGAGGGGTTTAGGGATGCTCTCAGGAAGATTTTTGGGGTCATGCCCTTTACTTTGTTTGTTCGTTTTCAATTTGTTTTGAGTGGGCTTGTCAGGATTTCTAGCTACTGAAAGCTAATTTAGGCCCACTGTGCATGCCGCATCCAGGCATGGGACCCCTAGTTTAACGTCCCTTCCGAAGGACGACAGGGTGAGTTGTGAGGTCAGACTTCCGAGGTCACCCATCCAGAGTTTTGACCTCACTCGACCAAGCTTAATTTCAGTCACCTGACGAAGACTGTATAAGCCACTCGGCCACTCACCCCGCATTCTTTGGCTTAGAGAATGCATTTCCCAAGTTCATGCTTGACATCGGCGATAAAGGAACAAACCTTTACCCATAAGCGTACGAGGCAGGGGGCCAGGGGGCGGTAGCCCCCCAACTTTGGAAAAATTTTCGAAAGTATGCCGCACTCGGACAAGCATGTTAGTACACAATTGGCTTTGCGTAAGGCAGCCCCCCAAGATTTTTTCTTCATGTGTGCTAATGCAGGCCCGTCGGAATGAAATTCATATGGGGGACTGAAACGAGGTGCGAGTGAGGCGAGGAAAAGCGGGAGTACGGGGGCTTACCCCCGTGAAAACTCTTCATAGACACTAAAGCCTCCCAGCCCCCCCCCCCCCCCGCTGCCAATGGGCCTGCTTATGCCTATACCCCACCGTTCTATCGGTTTTAAAGGGATCTTCTTGGGCAAAAGTGGGGGCACTTGCCCTCCCATTCCCCCTCCCTCAACCTCCCTCAACCTATCCTTATGACTTCCTTATGCAACGAAGATCACCAACGAAAGACGGATAATACGACAGTAAGCAAAAATTTCATCAAAATGTTATTGTAATAACCGGGAGCTTACCTGAAGTCTTGGTTGATTGCTCCAGTGTGTGCGGAAGAAAAATCATCGAAGACGTGCTTGGAAACGTGGGACGTGGCGTTGGAATACCAATTTGCGACGGAAAGCTAGTCGGTCGAGAAGCTGGCAGCTGTCGCATCGGTGGTACGTACGGTCTCGGTCTCGGTCTCATGGTATTGCTCGAGGAAGGATCGCCATCGTGTGCCCTATGACTATTCTCTTCTAATCTTTCAATTCGTTGAATTGCAGTGTTGAATTGCTTTTGAGCCAAATCGTTGCCCTTTTCGTTACCTTCCATATTGAACGAATACCCCTCCCACTCCTTTCAAGAAAATCAATGCTTTTGGGAAAAAGTACAGGCTGCAAGTAGCTGTCAACCAAAGTTGAAACACGCCACTTTAATTGCCGACCATCTCCTCACCAAAAAGTGAACAGAATAAACGCCCTCCGAAACGAAACAAAAAGCATCCTCAACAAAGAGACGAGTTCCTCACCGAAGAGAAATTCAACTGAACGAAGTCAGCAGTACCTCACCGAGGGAGGAATTTACCGTCACCGACATGCAATTCAACTCACCGAAACAAGTTCAACTAATTTTTCCAGCAACTAACTCCATAATAGTGTGATAGTGAAGAAAGAGTGCGTTGGACATGTGCAGAAGAGGTTGGGAACACGAATGAGAAAGTTGAAAAGTTCTCAAACAAAGAAAAAGCTGTCAGATGGCAAAGGCATTGGTGGCAGAGGCAGACTGACAGACAAGATGATAGACACCATGCAAAATTACTATGGCCTTGCCATACGGCAAAATAAGCACAACCTCCAAGGTATGACCAATGATGTACAGGCTGGTCTCTATCATCTTGCCTCGTCAGAAGAAAATCCTCAGCACCATCTGTGCCCCAAAGGCAGCAACTCATGGTGTGGCTGGCAGAGGAATGTGGCAAATAAAACCACCACATTCAAAGCAAAACAGGGTCTTCCTCCTGCAATTGTGAGTGTAATAGAGCCTATCTATGAAGCATTATCAGAGGAAAGTCACGCTGTTTGGATTCGTATACACAAAATCCAAATGAATCACTGAACAGCCTTATTTGGAAAAGATGCCCCAAAAAGGTCTACCAAGGGAAGAAGGTTGTTGAGTTGTGCACTGCAAGTGCTGTTGCAAAGTTTAATGATGGTGCATCATCAGTTGCAGCAGTTTTGAAAAGGATGGGAATTGCTCCTGGCATACACACAATGGCTGCTATTCTGAAAATGGATCAAAATCGTTTAATTCTACTCTGTCATCAGCTATGTCACTCTGGGATCACATGAGAAGTAAGCGCGCAGGCGCAGCAAGTCATTGCGAGTTTGGTGTTCAGCAAAGTCAGACGCAAAAACGAACGCTCCGCCGTTGCCAAGGAAAAAGACAAAGTTCGGTGAGTTTAGAAATCTTAACAGACTTGTTTTTGAATTAGTCAAATTTAATTTGTTTTGTTGGAAGGAGTTAACGCACATTCACTAGGTTTTCATACTATTTCCGCAGAATACCAATGGAGTCTTCTAATGAAAAAGATGTGCGACAGCAACAGGACAGTGATTTAGAGTCTAATGCCGATTCTAGTGCTGACTCAAACGCCAAAATTAAGAAAACTCTTTTGGCCCTTAACACAAATATGGCCTCTATTACAACTTTTTTGCAAGCACTCACTGAGGGAGAAAAAAACAGGTAGGGCACCACCCGTGTTTGCCCACAGGGCATTTGTCGTCCACTGGACAAAACCAGATGCAAGACCCACCATCTGATGGCTTGCCTACGGGGCATTTGCATCCTGCAGGGACAAGTTTAAGTGCGTCTAAAACTTGCAACAAGCGAATGGGTGATGATTCAGCCTCATCTTCTGCTCCTATAAAACAAGCCCGTACTTTTGACCTTCACGATGACCCCCCTCACGACTCAATTAGCATTCTTGCTAGTGATGATGATCTTGAAAGTGACACTACTTTTGAGCCAATTGAACCAAGCACACTGCTGCAGCATCTAGGCGAAGGCCTAGAAACTGATGAAAAAACAAGTGCTGATGTGACACAGGAGTTAGCAGCAATTGTTAATAAATGCTGGGGAAAATACTTGTCGCCTGAAAAACTTAAGGCTATTTCAGAAAAGATGAATCCCGTCGAACCAAGGACAAAGATGTACTTGTAACAGTCAAGGCAATTAGCAATTATTACCGAATCGAAAAGCTAACGATAAAGGCAAAAAGACAAACCATGGATTTGAGGAGTCCCATGATGAAACGTTCAAATCAATGGCCTCAGTAACGCTTTCAGGACATCAAAGGACAGATTAGACCACTGAATTTTTGCCCTACAAAACCACCTCTACATTGACTTTGCGAGCAATGGCTTCAATGTTCGGCAGAATAACAAAACTGGTAGCAAGAAAAACATTATCAAAATTGAAATCCATCTCACTGAAAAAAGCAGACAAGATGCTCCAGAGAAGAAAACATTGGCCCTTCATGTTTTTTTAACAACAGCTCTGATAAATAAAGGGTTCCATGATCCATAAATTTGTTAAAGAAATTTTCTCAGAGATGAAAGCCTTAATGCAAAACAAGACAAGTGCAGATATCACCCTCAACCAACAGAAACACTAGGCAGCGAAATGTAGCAAAGAACCTGCTTTTCCAAACATGTTACATGACATTGAAGAGACACTTGGGGTCCTGAAAAAGATCAACCTCATAGAATTCTTCCACAATCTCCAAGAGAAAAATGAAGCCCTCATCTCAAGGTTTTCAAAAAATGGAAGAGAAATATGCCAACCTGATAGGAAGGCTTGTACATAAATTTGAGCTACATAAGATAAATAATTGGCCTATTGGTTAATAACAAAAAGATGAATAGAATTTCCTTTCATCCCTAAATAAGCTTAAGAATGCCAATAGGAGGAGCCCTGTGAACTCCGATTGCAGTTCTACAAGACTCCTTGGAGCATCAGGATCACTGTGCATAGGTGATCATTACTTTCTTAAAAGAGATGAATCCTGATTGGGTGTCTTGATCTGCTGTTCAATACCGCTGTAATTCACATCAGTTTTTACAGAGGGAAGTGGCCCTGACGTCAGAGTCATACTGGGGGGATGGGTGGGTGCAAATCGATGTTGATGCTCCTAGGAGTCTCGTAGAACCCCAGTCGGAGTTCACTGGGCTCCTCCTAATTGCATTCTACTTCGCCTCCTCTTCGCATTGAGGCTCACTGTGCATAGACCAAAACAATGGTACTCTCTGTGGGCTGTCCTTAAAGGAGCTGGATGAGAAATATGTAAACAAATCTTCTTTTTGTGCATCAAATATCGTTGCTTGAAAGGAGAAATCCCTTTGTAATTGGCTAGATTCAAAAGGAAAGATCCTCGTCTAGATACAGGCTGATCTTTGGGTGAAACGACGGTTTCTTATCCAGCTCCTTTAACAGTCGTAAGGAAACAAAAATTACCAGCTATCGTATGATATGGCCATAAAAAGGTTAAATTGAAAGCTAAGTTGCTATAGTGGCATAATAAATCAGCAACTTATCATCCAACTCATGACAGTTAACGTGCATGTCTCAATATAGAAGTTCATAAATCAGCAGAAACAACAGCAGTTCAATCCAAAGTTGCTGTTAATGAAGTCAAAAGGCTTGCAATCTCTGTTGATGGCAAGAATGCATCGTTTCTAAAATAGTGTCAATTGACAGTGTTCAGGGACGACCAGTCTCTGGCGCGTAGTATGGCGTCAACAGGGGCATTAGCGATTCCCGCTGCGGATGCAGCGGCCCCACACACACCACAAGCACAGGCTTATGTGGGGGTACATAGCTCAGGAAAAGTTTGTGCTTATCGAAATTATCAGGCAAATTTTTGCGAATCTCTGTTGTCCAGGTGAGATAATTAGACAGCAATTGAGCAGTTTTTAGCGAATCAGTTTTCTTTAAGCCAGGTAACGAGAGGATAAAGCAAGGACATTGTGGTGTGACTTGCAGTCCTCAAAAAGGTAAATGTAGGTGGCATTAGTCGTGAATTTGATTAAAAGGCTGTCAATAAGGCTCAATATGTGTACACGTTGTACTGTGAGACAAGCAAGCAAACTTGCAAGTTTCGCCGACAGGTCTTTGATGGAACAGTCATTTGGCAAGTTACAATTGTAGGAAAGTGAGCAAGTCTTTGGCGTTCCATGTAATCGGGTATCTTTGACAAGGCTTCTGTGAGCACCTTGCAAAAAATGGTGAATGAGTGGATGTTCACCAAGTTTTTGTCCATTAATTGAAATGTAGTTGAAAGTGCACTCCTTATCTTATTTTACTGTGAATAACTGAGTCCACGTTTGAACGAATCTGTAAGAATTTACAGAAGAGAAGTCACAGTAGGTAGAATGGAATCAAAGCTCCATGTGTTACAAAAAGCGATCCATATGTGCAAGATCGATTGGTAATTTTTGGTGGTGTTCGGTTTCCAGCTGGCGTTGATGATTTGAATAGTTTTTGATGAAAAGTTTCTCTGTTGTTTGATAACTTGCAAGCAATCAATGTCATTTTTGGAAGAAGTGGATGTGACATTTGTTGGTTGGTCCCGTATCTGAGTAAAGAATTAGAAGATGGAAGTTGAACAGGAAAGTCAACAAACAGTTGGGCTGTCCCATAAGGGGCAAATTAGGATTATCGTGCAATTATGCATCCTGACTTTCAAAATTACTTTACTGATCAAGTTAAAAGGAGGACAGGTGTAACCAAACAGATTATCCCATGACAGTTAGAACGCTTTGACTGCTGTAGCAATGGATCGTTTTTCCATGAAAAATATTGAGATACCTTGAAATCAAGCCTGGAGGCAAAAAGATCCACCGTATGATATCCGACCTGCTCAAAAACTTGGTTTAAAACTTCATCATTTAGACTCCATTCAATGTTATCATAGAAATTGCGTGATAGATGGTCTGCTGTTACATTTCAACAGCCTGGGATGTAATTTGAGAACAGAACTATTTCTCATTCAGTGCACCATAGCCAGATTTCTCTGCTAAGATTATTAAGTTTTTTGCTATGATAGCCTCCAGCCTCCATACTTATTTATGTAGGAGACAGCTAATTTGTTGTCACCATTCATCGTAAAATGAGACCCCAAAAGCTCATTCCAAAGCATAACAAGGCAAAATGGATAGCTCTTAGTTTGAGGAAATTTATATGTTACTTCTTTTCTCTAGCAGACCATCTACCACCTGTTTGAACATGTTCCTTTACCCTTTGTGTATAGCACCGCGCCCCAGCCTTCAGAGCTCGCGTTGTTAAATTTTTTTGTGTTGTCCATGCGAGTATGGTGATTATCACAAATAAGGCAGCCATTGCTATCGTTTATCAAACTTAGCCACCATTCGAGTTCAAGTTTTGCATTTTCAGGTAAGGAGACTGGGGCATCATAGTGCTTAAAACGATGTAAACTATATTTCAAGGTGGCGATAATGCAACTGTCTGTGTTTCACTGCCATAAAGGAAGAGACCAATAGGCCAATTATTTTGCTATACCCCGTATTGTAGTTTGAGGGGATGTTAGTAATTGTTGGCATGCCTCTTTTATTCCAAGGATTTTATCTGAAGGCAGGGAGACGGTTTGAGTGACTATATTAAGGATGAAGCCAAGATGTTATATTTCTTGACTAGGAGTGTACGAGGATTTCTCATTATTGACCTTAAAGTCAAGGCTTTCAAGCAAAACTTTTGCCTTTCTCGTGTTTGAGGCTAAGTCAGTGCGAGACACATTGATATACAACAAATCGCCAAGATAATATGTGCATGAAATGCCACGTTTGTGTAAGTTTAAAAACACAGGTTTCATAACTTTCATAAATAAGTAAGGCCCAGAGGAGAGGCCAAAGCAAAGACAAGTAAATTTGAAGCGTTTGTCTCTCGACGCAAATTGTAGGTATTTGCGGGGTTCCTCCGCAATAGGTTAAGTGAAATATGTGTCTGTAAGATCGAGCGAAGTCATGTAGGCATCTTTTTGTAGCAGCAGAAGGATAGTTAGAAGATGTTCCATCTTTATCTAGGCCTGTCAAGTTGATAATCGGCCACATTTTGCTGTTCTTTTTGTGCCTTACAAAAATTTCTTTTTGACAAAAATTAATTGTTACATGGCTGAGCATGTGTGATAGCTCCTTTCCAGAGCAGGGTTTATACCTCATTGTCAATCATTTTTTCCTCATCTGAGGGAAAAGGAATGTTTTTAGGGAGAGAATTTTTAACTGGCGGGGTTACAAAGTTGATCTTTATTCCCTTTGCAGTATTGTGAACAAACACATTTTTCATGATCTTACACCAATTATGATAAAGTTGTTTGGATTGGCATGTTACCTTGGTTATTGTTGTTTCCATTTGTTTCCTATCTTGGAGCAGCCTCTGCCCCATGTTGGTATGTGGGGGGAGGGGCTCCTGGAGTTTGAATAACCAGACTGGCTTTGATTCCTGCTGGTCCAGTTTCCCCAGGGATAACAATTTTTGCTGCCACGAGCAGAGTTATGGCCGAATGATCAAGAGATACGTTGAGCTTCATTTATTTCTTTAATCAAATCTGCGATCTTGTCTCCAAAAAAGGAATTAGGTGACCGGAGTCTTGCTACTGCATAGGTTCTGGTATCGGTCTGCTAGGACTGGTTTCAGCAAGTCGCTGCGCCGTTGTGACAGTTCGTGGAAAGCATTACCCAGAAGGGCCATGGAGGATTTGATCCTGGCCTTGATATCATTTATTTCGCTTGATGCAGGAGTGGTTTGTCTTTCAACTTTCTCCAGGCGCACTTGAGCCTGGATCAAGGTGGCCAGCCCATTTGAAATCATTGCCTGGCAACTTTGAAGTTTGATGTCCTTGGTTTTCAAACAACGATTTAACTCGCCCCAAACTGTGTGGTTCACATGGGGGACCGTTAAATGTGGAGCAGTTGCCCAGCCTAGGAAACTCATGATCTCCTTGAGGCGATCAGCCTTGATTTACCTTGCCATACAATCTTTTATGTAATCAGCCTGAAGGTGAATAGTATCAGGGCCTGTTTCTTCATCACCCTAAGATTTATTTTTATGTCGGCGGACTGAGCACCTTCCTCGGACGGTTTCTTGACTGTAGCACTCGAGCAGCCAGGTTGGCTGCCAAGAAGGCTAGGCACGAAGTTCTCTTCTGCCAACGAGATCTCAGAAAAACTGTTCAGTACAACATGTTGCACTTGCCATTCAGTACAACACGCTGCTTGCGATCAAATAGGAAGCTCTTAATGAGGCTGAGGAGATTGCCATATGTTCCACAACATTCCATTTTATACATCAAACCATCATGCCAAACTCTGTCGAATGCCTTTGAAAGATCTAAGAACATTGGCTCAGACACTGACTAAGAACATAGTGATGACAACCAGAGAGAAGAAAATCTGAGAGTGATAAATGAAGTACCGTAAGAGCCTGCAAAATAGAAACCAGTTTTATTTTCAAAACAGCCTGTTTAGTTTCTTATTAAAGGAGCATTTATCAAGGAAAGAGGCTGAAAGGTTTCTTATGGTATGATGAAGAGAACTTCAAAGATTTCATGTTAAATATGTACAATACATAAATAAGTATACTGTAAATACACTGCTGCAGATCAGACTGAGACTTAGCTCCTGCGTGAATTTATTCATTTGAAAATGACCACATCACAGATTGTTCAGCCATGATGAAGTATGTCATATATTTGGGATCCTGCTACAAGAAACATTCCTGAAATAGGGCTGATAATTTTCTTATGTCAGGGCACCATTTCTCAAAAAAATCAGTCTGAGGTTTCTTATAAATTGGTTTCTATTTTGTAGGTTCGTACTGTAGGTCACAATGAAGGTGTCAGTAGAAAAGCAAAGGCTGTTGATAAAGAAACAAGGAATAAAAGCTAGACTACATGCCCAAGACGTCAAAATTGACCTCACCAAACTTGAAGACGAAGAAGTGGATGTTAAAGATAGGGCTGGTACAGAAGAGTAATGGCTGAATAGTTCCACAAAGTCACAATTTCGGCAAATATTTAATGTAGTTTGCTAAAAGATGGTAGATACATGCGGAAAGAGAGAGAGAGAGAGCTATAGTATGTGGACAAAGCACCAAATGATTTCTTCGAGCCAAATGTCGTAAAAGATATAGGCAAGAATCTGATGCCTACTGCTCCTCTCTGGTCTGCAATTTTGCTGAATAATATGTCGCAACATGGTACCAGCATACAAAAGAAAGTGGCTGCTGACTACCACGTCACTTGCAGAGCATTACAGAACCCTCTTGAGTGAAAATAGGACAATATGTGTATTGGAGCGTTCCATGGGCTTCTTATGTGAATTGCAAATAAATACTTCAAGGGAAATACGAATCAACAACTTTTCGGGAAATGCACATTGACGTGGCTGGTTTGCAGCTGACATTGGCCAATGAATACAGAAAGGGTACAAAACAGCCAAGCAAGAGGAAGAAAAAAGATGAAAAGTCATTGAAGAAAGATGGAACAAGCAGAGAAAGGGAGCACCTAATCCCAAGTCTAATGTTGGATATTATCAAAGTCCTCCAAAGCAACAAGATCCAGTGAAGCTCAAAACATCAAATGAAGCTAGGCACTCAACACTCCAGAAGCCAAAGGAAAGGAAGGATGCTGACAATAGGGAGGAGAATCTGGTAAAATTTGGCAATAGTAATCAAAAGATTGAGAAACAAAAGCAGAGAAACATTTTGCAATAGTTCAGTGAACCCCATCAATACTTGTCTGCCTTTGTTAAAGAAGACCAAGCAGAAAAGTTTCAATGTGCCTCTTTAAACCAGGGAGACATTTCATTGACAAAAGACAACATTACCGGTTATCGCTTTGCCACCAGTTATCCTGCAGTTTGTGCATGCAACGAATTGCAAGATGCAACTGACCTATGTCAGTCCTTGGTTGTATCAATGAAGGGTATGTCGAACAGACATAAAAATTACTGGTTGTTTACTTGCATGTCAACAAGGGCAATACACTTAGAGCTTGTAGAGTCATTATCAGCAGAAGCCTTCTTGCAAGTCTTTCGTTGATTTGTAGGATGGAGAGGTTTGCCAACAAAAATGCTTAGCGACAACGCAAAAACGTACAGGTCTGCAGCAAAAGAGGTAAGGATTTTGTCGAGAACTCCAAGGTTGTTTGAAGACTTTGCATTGCAAGGAAAGAAATGGCAAATCATCACAGAAAGAAGCCCATGGGAAGTAGGGGCATGGGAACGAATGGTAAGAAGTGTCAAACGATGGATTGTAAAGGTAGTAGGCCGTGCAATGTTAGACGTTTACAAGATGAACACAATCTTAGTAGAAATCAAAGGAGTTATTAATTCCAGGCTTTTTACTTATGTTCATGATGATAGTGAAGGGATCTCGTACCCCCTTACCCCTTCTCATCTTGTAAATGGCAGGAACTTATCACAAAAGGAGCCAGTTACATCTATTGGTGATGTTCTTCTAAAAGATGAGCAGACAAAGTGAAGCTTGATGCAATGCGGTTGCTGTTTTGAAGCTGGTGCAGGTTTCTGTGTGACATTTGGTAGATAAATTTCCCCTGTCAAGTTGCATCAGTAAAGTTCAATGAAACATGCACGCTGTCCTAATAGTTCACTTGGCTTTGACATTATTGGAAGGAACAAAATAAGTTGTGTCTGAAAGAAAATGGAAATAGGAACTATGCATATAGATACATGACTGAAACTTTGCATACTAACATGGACTATTGCATACCACAAGCGACGATTTATGTCTCGTTTTTAGTGTTTTGTAGAAGTTTTCATTTCGGGACAACCATCCAGCTGCATACTACAACCACTGCAAGGCTCACAGAATGTCTCTTTGTGCTACCCAGTTCACCAGTAAAATTCCTCAGGTTGCAAAGTTGTTCAGAACAACTGATAAAATTTTAAGTTTCTTCAGAAGCAGCCCAAACCGGACGAGGCATCTTGGCCTTAACCTATCAAAGCCTGTAGACACCAGTTGGCTTTCACGTGATTCTGCGATCAGTGTCATTGATTCTCGCTACTAAGCCATTGGAACCGGTCTGTACAAGCTCTCTAATAACAGGAACGAGAAGGCGGAGACCCAAACTTCAGCCAGAAGTCTTGGAATCGAAATGCAGCAAGTTGAATTTGTGTTCTTGCTGAAGCTTTATAGCAAAATATTTTAGCATTGTACCCCAATAATGACTGTCATGCAGAAGCCAACATTGGATGCGATTCAACTCAGCTGGATGTTGGAGGATTTTCAACGGTTTTAAAGAGCGTCAACTTTGTACAAGTCTGGCAAGCCACCTTACAATAGGTATGTCACAATCACAAAGCGTGGTTTGAATCAGATGGTAATCCGTGCGTGTTTCCGAATTTGCAACATCGCGCAGTGATGCAAGTCCAGAAAGCTTCAAAGTTTTCTTTTTGCTGTGTCATTTCTAAACAGCCTTGTTTTGAAGAAAAGTGCTTTGTCTGCTTGTTGCATCTGTGCTTGAATTTTTGCCGCACGTCCACCAGAAGTCATTTGCCGAGTCTGTGAAGTTTTCCTTTGCGAAGACGGGTGATTTTTACAATCGAATTTAAGTAAGAACAAATCTTTAACTAAATGTAAAGCAAATTTAAGTATTTTTCTTTCTCCTGCTGAAGGTAGAGTAAAATCTATCGATCCCCTGGCATTTAGTATGACCCCAAGATGAGTGATTGTGTGGGCCTAACTAAAGACTTGAATTTTATCAGATGCGAGGTGAAGGTCGCTTCTGCCAAAGCATCCCCATCAAAAACGAACTGCAAACCGTGATGTTATGTCTTTTAACTCTCTTGCAGAAATCAACAACGTTTTGATAAAGGGAGGTTCTCAATAATTTTGCCTCTCCATTTATAGAAAATCGGTGTCCACTTGCAAGCATTTGCAAGTTTCTGTATAAAAGCATTATAACACTGTTTTGATCATACTTGGAAACAAGCTTACAATTGCAACAAGACGAATTGCACACAGCTTTTATCTAAATTTGGACTTATATTCCCGAGATTGTAATAATACAACTCTACTTTGTTCGTTGATATATGGATTCCAAGAGGGTTCCGTATGTCAAACTCATCATGATAATGGATTACTTGTAGACCATTTTTGTGTTGCTGGGAAATTGTGTTGTTTTTGAAACATTCCCTGTCAAAGATATCATATAAAGTATCATTGTCGTGTTCAGGTGGATGCCAAATAACCATTTCAAAAATTCGTTGGTTAGACAGCAGTTGCTCTATACCGTCAAGTATTGGTATATACACCATTGTTTCATCTTTTGCACACATCTGTTTTTTAGGCTTTTGCTTTGATAGGCAATCCTTTGTCCAATTGGGGCAATATAGTTCATATTTAAGGTGATGTATCTTCTTTGAAGACTTGATATCCCAAAGTTTTGAATTGGTTCCTCAAAATGTTCAAAAACTTCATTTATCGTACATACTAAAAGGAGGAACGAGCCAAAATCATCCTCAACAACCCACAACCAGCCAAAACCAGCCACAACCACCCCAGCCAAAACCATCACAACCAGCCTAAACCACCGACAACCACCCAAACCAGCCAAAAGGCATCCACAACCAGCCTAAACAACCCACAACGACCCAAACCCACCTGCAATGACCCACAAAGACCCATAACCACATCATAACGAGGGTGTTCATAAAACGAAGACGGATGACCAAAGATAGAAAACAAAGACAGAGGCATACAACAAAAATTCAATACGGAGTAGATTTTCAACATCCAGTACAAATAGGCCTTTCTATGGCAAGTTGTTTGATGAATAAGCATAAATCAAGCAAATTAAGTGCTAAAGATGTTGGTCTTCGTTTGCAGAATGACCCACTTAATCTGCAAAACAAAGACGGACCCAAAAATGCTTTAAATGACGTCCTCACCTGGACCATCAATATCAGAGCTTTCTAACAGAACCATGGAATCAGCACCATATGAAACAGCACCTGATGGAGCAGCACAGACTGGATCTTCTTCACCAAAAAAGAAGGAAATCTTTCACTCTTCATTTGCATCATCATTTGCATCATCAACAGAAAAGGGAGGCATTGGCAAATACTAATTGAGATTTGGATGTAGTACTCTTTTTGTTCAGGCGATTTGCATCAGAAAATCCAAGAAAACGAAACAAAAGGCAAATTGTCTTTTCAGCTCACTCATGTTCTTTTCTAAATGGTTCTATTTTGACAAAATTATAGAAATGACATGTAATATACAAGCCCTATCCAACTTAAAGAACGACGGACAACCAGCATCCTTTGCGGTCACGCTTTGCTGAGCACTGCTTGCCTGCACAGTTTCCTAGCTGTTACAAAATGGAGGAACGAAGAGTCAATTGCTATGGCTCGCCCATTCAAGCGAGTTTCGAAGCCACAAATCAAAGCGAAGAAAGTAGTGTTAATGATTATGAAGTACCTCCAGTTTCCCGAACGACGGTATTTTTTTGCTGTGTGTATTGTGACTGTGCCTCCATTCCTCCATTGTCTGCGAGCCTTTACTGTTGTTAGGCCAGACCTTCGCCTGTCTTCTTTTTGCGCATTGATCGTTCATCCTCAGTTGAAGATAATCTCTTGAATGCACTAGCTAACTAACATTGCAAGATCGTCCAATCTTCTCCCAGGTCTCCTGCACTTGCAGCACAACCTGTACAAGAAAGACTGGGAAAAAGCAAGGATGCCCTTGCAAGGATTGGAAGAAACCTTGCAATGCCAAATGCATGTGTGGAGTCAAAACGAAGAATAAAGTTCCTAAACTATGCAAGAATGGAAAGGTAAATTTATTATTTGCAGTTTGCATCAGCATCATGATCAGACGATGCACACCAAACTCAAGTAATGTAGTCACTTGACAATGTTGACCATTTCAGTTCAATGATCTGAAAGAACAAGAATTTTGAAGGGGAGTATGAAACTGGGCCTTTGAACTGAAAGAAATTGCTTGATTTCCACCCTGATGCTTAGGGCCTGAATTTTCAAATGTTTTCTTCTTTAGCCACAACATTTACAATCATCCCATACTGAAGAAAGGGCCGTGAATGATAGTGATGCCCATCTCCGTATGGAGCAAGAAATTGAACTAGCCCATGCTGACATACAGGTATCACTGTCATAGTTATGTCACGTGTCAAAAAAATTTTTTCTTCTAACCATAATAATGAGGACCGATGAATTTTAGTCACATACCTATGAGGATTTATCAATAAAAAATTGCCTTGTATATCAAAAATTTAAAGTTTTGAGGGTGGGGAAAAATTCCCCCCCCCCCCCTACAGGAATAGGGTTAAAAGGTGCTACATTTTCAGACAATCAGTTACAAAATTGTTGAGCCACCTTGGAAAAAATGACATTTTTGTCCCCCCCCCCCCTTTCCCCCATGTCAATGTTATTTTGAAAAAAGTACCTAATCGAGATGACACGCGTGATTTGGCAACATTTTGTGGTACTGCAACATTGACTAGGGGGGAGTGGGGGAAGCAGGGGCAAATAAACTGAAAATCTGGGGGTGGCTCAACAATTTTGTAACTGATTGTATATGTCTCATCTTGCCCCACATTTGGGGCAAGAGGAGACATGTGTACTAAGTGAATTTATTTCAACTATTTTCAGGTTTTTTCTAAGATTTTGCGACACTGGCATACAAAAATGATATAGAGAGCTTTTTAAACATGCAATGAAACAGAAATCTCTACCTCAGGTCCCACATAACAATAGGGCTGGAATAAATTGGGGGCAGGCAGTTGATGAAGATTTAATGAACGGAAAGGAGGTTAAAATAAATGAGGTTGCTGGATGTTTCAACTGAATGCACTTTGCAATACTGGAAACCATGCATGAGTGGTTTGAGGGTATATAACATAGGTAGAAAATGGATTAAATGAAATCCAACTTACACCTGCAGAAATCACTTTGAACCCTTTTCAAACCTAACATTATTTGAACAATTGGAAGGAAACAGAATTTTTCAAATTCTTGTTACGGGTTTGTTAGAAAATATGGCTTGCTATAAACAAGTTTCTATCTAAGCCAAAGAGGAAATCACAAAAAATACTGATGACTGGGATGTCATAGCAAAACAAGAAATGTCAACTTCCAAGTCCATATGCAAAAGTCACACTTAGGATCTGCAGTTGGTAGGGATGAACAGCAAACTTCATGGAACCAAAGAGCACATTTACTGCATTTTATCCATTCATCTCCTGGGAGTGTCTCATGCCACCATCCAAAACACACCATGCACTGGCAATCTTCTGTTGATTCAATCTGTTGCTTCCTCTTTGGTTTAATATGTCCTTTCTTTTTATTTCTGTGTACAGCCTTTACATTTCTTTTTTCTTCACTTCCTTTTTTCCTTTGTTTTTCAATCCTTGTTTTGCCCTACCCAGTACCAGTTCAAGCTCCAATTTTCTTTTGTAGGGAGAGCTGGTGATTATCTGAGATTCCTCTTTTCTTCTCCTCTTTTTGCCCTTTAAACCTTGCCACTTTGGAAGTGGCATAATGTCCATAAAGGAAATATCTGATGCATCTGGTGTAGATGTGTCTGCTGACCCATTGGGTTTTCTTGGAGATGGAGGAACAATGGAAAAACTAATTTCTTCCTGATCTTTTTCATTTTGGTTTCCACCAGCCTCAACATTTGATGTAGATGGGCCAGGCTGTGCTTCTGCTGATTTGGCAGGAGCCTCTGAACAGGTGTCAGTAACTCCATCTGGCATGCTTTGTTGACTTGATTGGGCCTCTAAACAATGGGGTGCATGTGTGATCGATCATCCTGGATTCAAACCAGTTTGCTTGTATCCATGGACACTTGAACTGCTGGCTGACCAGTACAAGACCCTGCAGCAAGCACGGTACAAAAATCTTGGATCAGAGAAGAGGCAAGTAATGAAGATGCATATGTTTTTATCTCTTAGTCCATGTTTGTAGAATGTTATTGTTGAGGGTACAGTTCTCCCAACAAAAGATATTTCTTTACACATAGCGTAATTCGGGGCAAGATGAGACGTTGGGTAAGACAAGACACTACCAGCCTTTAGCGCAGGAAAATGCCTCGTTCTGACATGGAACACGTCAAAGTCATTCAAAACCTCATGCTCCAAGTTTGTTTTGTCTGCACCACTGGCAGCCAAGTGAAGGAAGCTGTTATGCGACAACAAATTCCCCAATGCCAAGGTGAGTTTGCTACTCGTAACTTTTAGCTGCCATGTTAACAGAGAAGGCACCCACATTAGATTAGTTGCTAGAGCACTCTTATATCCTTTGGTCGACCAAACTGGGTTAAAACCAAGTTGAATATTCACCAATAAATGGCATGTCATTCATTGAGGAGATCAAGTAGCAACGTTTTCTCTGCCATTATTTAAATCCTTGCACCATCTTGGGGGCAAGATGTGACATCATGAATGTGTAAACATGGGCCTAACTTGTTGTAAGCGTAGAACATATTGTTAGTGCAATTGTGATCATAGATGACAAAGATTAATATCCTCTCTTATTTTTACCCATGAAATAGATACAAGGGGCAGAGGGCCATTTTTCAGAGGATGCCTCTCTGCACATTCAAAGCCAAAAGTCAAGTTATTTAGAAATCCAGAATTCTCAATCCATTGCACACACAAAACCAGTAGTGATTAAAGCTTTCAGTCATAGAATTTTTATAGATATTCAGATAGGCTGCATTTTAACTTTGATAGAAATACTCATTGTCTTCTTAAGGAACATACTAGGAATATGAAACAAAGGATCAAAGATTGAACTTGATCCAGAAATTTTACCAATCAGCCTAGTTATTAGCTCTATGTACTTTCAGATGGTGCGAAATTATGTAAGGAAAACCAGTAGAGGAAGCTGGGATAAGTCACAAATGAAGCTGGCAATTGAAAGTGTTCAAAAGAAAGAAATGAGCATCAGGAAAGCTTCTGTGACATTCATGGTACCCAAAGATTCTCTTCAAAGACGCATCAGTGGGAAACTAAAATCAATTCCAGCTGATCAGTTGCATGAAAAGCTACTCTCGTCAAATACAAAAGTGTTATCAGACAAACAAGAAGAAGAGCTTGCAATTTACATCAAAGAAATGGATCAAATGTTCTATGGGCTTTCCATCAATGACATCAGACATTTGGTATTTGAATGTGCTGAGCAAAGAGGGATTGAAAATCCTTTAACAAGGCAAGAAAGATGGCAGGCAGAGACTTCGTTGAATCTTTTTTGAAAAGAAATGCTTCACTGTCTCTGCGGAAACCAGAAGGGGTCTCATTAAACAGATTTTTTGGTTTGAACAAGAAATCAGTTGAGCAATATTTTTCAAACTTGAAGCTTCTAATTGATGATCATAATTTCCAACCTCATCAGATCTATAATTGTGATGAGACAGGACTTACTTGTGTCCATAAGCCAATAAATGTTATTGCTCCAAAAGGAAAAAGGGTTGTAGCATCCATTACAAGTGAAGAAAAAGGTCAGACTACAACTATTATCAATGTAATGAGTGTCACTGGGCATTTCATACCACCAATGATGATTTTCAAGCAGAAACGCTTAAATCCAGACTTGATTGAAAGAGCTCCTCCAGGAACAACTGCTGGCTGCAGTGATAGTGGCTGGATAGACAAAGATCTTTTTATGAAGTACATTAAACACTTCATCAATCACAGCAAATGCTCTCTAGATTCTAAGATTTTGCTTATCTTGGATGGCCACAAGTCCCATACAAAAAATATTGAATTGATTGAGTATGCCAGGGCAAATGGCTTGCATATGTTATCACTGCCACCCCGTACGTCCCATAAGTTGCAGCCTCTGGACAGGAGTTTCTTCAAGGGACTTAAAGCAGCATATAATGTTCAATAGCATGGTTGCAGCCTCTGGACAGGAGTTTCGTCAAGGGACTTAAAGCAGCATATAATGGTCAATAGCATGGTCCACTGACAGCACAACAAAGATGATCCTTTTCAATTGAACAAATACAAATGCAAAGCTACAAAATTCTTTCAAAATTCACAAAGGTTTTGATGAGAGCGAAGAAGGTGCTGTTTTTGCCTTCCTATCTGTTTTTGTGAATCTTTTTCACAAATGTGATCACCAACGCTGTCCGATTACCTGCGCTAACACACTAACATCGTTCAAAAAATGTTTCCATACCATTTTGATATGAATGAATTCCCAATAAGTATTCATTTACAACGCATTACAAAGAGATTTAGCTTCCGAGAACTTAGTGCAAGAAATATCATATGATCACATAACCCTCTTTTTTGCAGATACTAACATGGCTTAAAGGTAATGTGTCCATGTAAGTACAGCAGCTCTGCGGGGGGCATGCCAATTTCACGTGAAATTTCATGTGATCACTCAAGCAAATACAATTTTGCGACAGCGAGTTTAAATACAAACAGACTTCTCACTTACTTGCGGTCGCTTTTCCAGAACTGAACTACGTCCGGAAGCCTCGTTATGAAATTCGACTTTTAATTTGCATGTGATCAGTTAAGTTCTACCAATCACAGCGCGCTACTGGACGTTTCTTCATCAGCGTGTTGTCAGCATATTTTGACAATGTGTATACACAGCTGTACTTACATGGACACATTACTTTTGACTGGCAAACCACGATGAAATTGTTGCAGTCACAAAGATTTGTGCCAGCCTTAGCAAAAAAGGCTTCAGTGTTTGCGGATGTCTTCATGGATATCTCCACATCTGTACGTTTATAACACTTCTGTATTCTGAAACTTTTTCGATTTTTGTGGTTTCTTTTCAGTTCAAGAACATAAGTTTTTTTTCTGAAGCTCGTTAGCATGATTTCATAACAAATTTGTTGTTTCCAGAAGCTTCAGATAGAGCTAGACTCCACAACAGAAAAGGGCTTCTCAAGGTCCATGTCATTCTGCAAAGAAGGAGATGAATGTAATTTGAATAGGCAAGGAAAAAGGACCAAAGATGCCACATTTTCCCACAAAGGGGAGGGTAAAGCAGCCTTTACATGGCACCTGTAGTGAGATTCGGCCAGAACAGAATCAGGTCATTCGGTACCGAGGTCATTACAATCTAGGTTATTTCTCTACATGTCAAGGTTTCCCGGCTCTACGGGCTTCATGAAAAGGCTGCCTGATGTGCCATTCAATATCCACTTGCAAGTATTTCAGAAAAAAAAACAGTTCTTAACGTTTGATGTTTCGTATTGTTTCATTGTTTCAATACGTTTTCAAACCTATTGTTTCTTAATGTTTCGCAATCACAAATAAAAAATTATTCAACTTTCCGTAAAAAAGGAGAGGTTGCAATATGTCCTGTAGATTGCGCCTGTGAAATGTGTGCTGCTTCAATCTCGGTCCTCAGATGGTCCATTAAATTTCCTTCTATGTTCGGCTGAGTATCAGATTTAGCCTACCTGAAGGTAAAGACTAAAACTGTTCAATGCAAAAGCTTTGTCTTACCAGTACTTGGGCGTACAGTGTTAATGTCATTCCAGCACACCAACAATTGTCTTTCATTGGAAGGCATTTGTGGATAATGCTGCTTAATATGGCCTGTGCCTCTTCAACCATATCCTTCCATAATTCCCAGTGGAAAAAAATCCATGCAAGTAGGAATCCCTGAAATAAAAGGAAACATTTCAACCTTTGCGAAGGTACATGACCAAGTCTGTGCTTAGAAACCAAAGCACGTTCAGATAAGGCATCCGACGGGCAACAATTTGATATTCACTTCTAGTATTGATTACGCAAGGTGCCAGACTCTCTCAAAAGGGAGCCTGGTATCCAGGGTAGGTATTGATAGGAATACTCTCGTAATGTGTACTCAAAGTTGTAATGTGATACAGAATACGATGGTACCTAAACAATGTTTTAGATGGTGCCATTAAAAACTATAGTCTCAGAACATGATGAAAAAGGCCTTGTTTGTTATCTCTGTCTAAGGATTGTATTTACATTACCCAGCAGTGGTGAATCTTTTAAACAAAGATTTAGTGCTTCACAATCATTACGCAATTTGCTTTGTCAAAGAGTAGTGAGAGCAAAGTTTGGATCCCTATGTCTTATTCAAAAGTCGCCCTTGGTACATTACCCTGTATCTTGCG